>JANIIA010000008.1:392698-405889 GCA_027478495.1 Erythroxylum alaternifolium | reverse complement strand
GTTACGTTTGAAATAAAAATTTAAAATATTTAATTACAAATAATAATATTACTTTTAATACTTAAAATATACCAACAATTATATTCAGTTCAAAAATAAAATAAAAAATTATATTTATTTAATTATTCAAAGTTATTAGTAATTACTGTATAATATATTAAAATAAAATTTATTTCTTAATTTATTGATAAAAATAATTTCTATAAATTTTATTTAATATTTAATTATTATTAATAATAAAAGTATAGCTATGTTAATATCAACAAGCAAATTCATTTTCTTTTTCTTCTAAAAAACGAAATGAGAAAAATGAAAACCAAACATCATACTAGAAAAAAAAAACAGAAATTGAACCAAATGAACCTTTAGTGCTATATTATTTGTTTAATTATAATTAAGTTAAACTTTGAATATTTATTAAGCTCATTACTTGTTTCGTATGGTCTTGTAGTTGTTTATTAGTTTCTTAATTAGATTAAGACCTACTGTAAGGTTGAATTTCAATCTACTTATTATGACATTTGAGATCTTAATCTAAGATTCCTAAAATCTTAATTGAAGTACTATAAAATCTTAATTAAATAGAACTAGTAGTTAATTTTCTAATTGAATAAGGACTATTTTAATCCAAGTAATATTAATAATTAGCGACTTAATTTAATTTAAATCCTTGTCACATTTGTACACAAATGGGATATTTCCAGCCAATAAAGAGAATTTTAAGTTTGCCAAAGTAGTTCTTATCAAAGGATATAAATGCTTTATTTCATTAGAATGTTGAAATATAGAACTTATTAAAAAAATTCTTCTTTATATAGCAATTCAATTTCTCAAAAATCTTATTTAACTATTTATAAATTGTTTTTATTATACCTACTACAATATAACTCTTTAAGTATATCCTAGAAAATAATAAAAATTAACAAATAAATTTATAAACTAGTAGAAATTCCTCATCTAGATAAAGGTCTATTTCTCATTTAAAAGTGTTTATCAAAGAAGATGAACACAATGATCTTATTTGATATGTGAAATGTATTATTCAGTTCCTACATTGATTATAGAATGGAAAAATAAAAACCATATTGTTAAATAAAAAATAAAAATAAAAATATATAGTTCAATGTAATACAAAATTTTACTTGATAAAATTTATTTTATATATTAAATTAAAATTTCGTTTACAATAAATATATTATTTTAAATCTGTTGATCATAAATTACTATAAGTATAATATAAATAGAAATATACATTAAACATAGAAATTATATAGCTGTACTAATAATAAATGTAATTAGATATTATATAATTAGATAATTTAAATTTTTGTTTGAGACTTAAAAGATAGTACAAAGTACCAAGCACATATATATATAACTATCAAACCAACAACTTTGTGTTAATATTTTATCTGTTGATAACCTTCTCTTCTACTTACAGCTAGAGAATGTTACGAGTTACTCTATTGCTTCTGAAGGACCATAAACATGTACGTACATATAATAGGTGAAATACGTTGGTTTGTGTCTTACAACTAATTGATTAATTGTATTATAGTAACAAACTAATTTAAAGTTATTATTTGTCTTATACATATTCAGATGTAAATGATAAATTTCATAGGATAAATATATACTACAAATAAAATTATGATGAGATCACACTTATGATATTCATATAACATTTATGTATTATCCCTAAATTATTCATAATCATTAGTTTATTAATTATAATTAATTACAATTCTAATTAAAGAGTAATTAAAGTTATAATTTTATTTTAATTGAATTACTAAAATATCTATAACTTATTATAAATAGACTTACGCTCTAAGCGGGTTAACACTTCTTGCCTAACCCTCTTTAGAATAGTTATAGTATTCTCTCAATATGTCCTATGAATACTGATAGAAGTCACACACTTTTGTAACTATGGTGATTAAGAAGAGCTGACGGTGGTTAAGATGAGCCGACTTTAGAAATGGTTCGAGAGAAACGACAAAATAACGATCAAGTTTCACAATAAAGTACAAATTAATATTGATACTTTATTATTTTATGTGTTAATCATGTTAGATAATTTAAAGTGATTTTGACTTTTAGAAAATTACAAAAAAAAAGTTTTGTGTTTATTTTATTACATTAGGGATTGGAACTCGTCTTGATTTCGCAACATTAATATTAAAGTTGACTTTATTTCTATAACTTGATTATATTATTTGATTGTTATTGAACAAAATTTTTGAATTGAAATAAAAAACTCTAAAATCCTAAAATCAAATTAGATTTGGTTGTATCTAAAAATTTAGATTAACAGCTTTAAAACCCTAGATATGATTCAATTAGAATTAAGGCCTTGTTTGGTAAATGATTTATCAACCATTTTTTGGCGGATTGAAAGGTTTTAAACTATTTGACCATGTCAAACTACTAATAATTTTTTTGATAATCAGTTGATTGATTTGGCATATTCGACCCAATGTGCTAATTTTGAAAATGAGGAGCATTTTCCTTCAGCAACGGAGAAATTAATAGACTAAAAGATTATTATATCCAAAAAAATATTACACATTACTCAAAGAGATAAAGATAAAGATAAAAATAGATAGAAATAGAGATATTAAGTTTATTATTTAAATTTAATAATTTTAATTTTAATTTTTGAAGTTGAATTAATTTCAAATTTGAGTCAGAATATACAAAGAGTTATCATCCTATTATATACATCTTTCTTTAACTTTGAAACATAAAGACAACTAAAAGGATCGAGTAAATTGTATGGATGAGAAATTGAGGAACACCCAATAGGTAGATATTAGCCCTATTTAGCAATCAACTGATTGCATTAGTTGTTAGCTGATTTTATCAGTGGTTAGCTGATAGCTGATTATGTTAGCTGATTTGACTAGCGGATAATATCAGTTGTTTATTAAAAATGTTTGGTAAAATTAGCTGTTTGGTATTATTGGTTTATGTATAAAATGACTTATAAGGGCATGACTTAAAAAAAATACAAGGACATAAGTATTATATCTTAGTATTTCTTTGAATATTTTCATAAGAATTTAGATATTTAATTTTACAAAAATTAAGTTCATAACTCTAACAGAAAATATAGAATACATAATAATAATAAAATTGATTACTTTTTAACTTAATTAATTTTTTATTATTTATAAATTAATTAAACAAATTTAGTAAATTAATCAACTTTCCAACTTTAAATTTCTTGTCTGTTCTCCCATCTTTAAAATATTGGTGTTAAGAATTGGAGTTCAATTTGTAAGTTTTATTTAAAAAATTAAAATTGAAATACAGGGGTGACAAAGAGTGTCACTGCTATGACATTGTAAGTCCTATAAAAAAATTAAAATTGAAATGATAAAAAACAAAAAAAGAGTCGCATGCGTGACAAAAAGTGTCACGCCTGTGACACTTATAGTATAATAAAAAAGAGTCACAGGCATGAAGTGAAGTGTCACACCTGTGACAATTCTTATAATGCGCGTGATAGTTATATTCTTATAGCAAACTAAATTAGATGGTAACTGATGTTTGAAAATTACAGACGCCCTCTTAAATCTGTGGCTATTCTTTTTCGAGGGCACAATCGTCATTAATGCCCAATTTTTATCACCTAAATACCAAAATGCTTTTGTAAATGAGCTTTTTAAAAATTAGTTGATTTGGTTGAATCAACCAACCCAATTAGTTGATAACCAAACAAAATAATTAGCTGTTTAACATATTCAAACAACTAACACCCTCTAATCTACTAAAATATGGTTGAAAAGCCATATACCAAATGGGGACATTATTTATATTGGTTTATGTTGACTCTAAATTAGTATCGCTTACCATTTTAAAGTTCTACAGAATATAGTCACAAAAGCACATGGCTAAGGTGCATGGTTTTATAAAGTAAAAAAGGAAATAATCTAATCATCACTAATGCCTAATTTTTATCAGCTAAACATCAAAACATTCCATAGAGGAGCTTTTTAAAAATTAGCTGATTTGGTTGAATCAGCCAATCCAATCAGCTAATAACCAAACAAAATAATTAACTATTTGACATAGTCAAACAACTAACACCCTCCAATCTGCTAAAATATGGCTGAAAAGCCATCTACCAAATGGGGCCATTGTTTATATTGTTTTATGTTGACTCTAGATTAGTATCTCTTACCATTCCAAAGTTCTATAGAATATAGTCACAAAAGCAACATGGATAAGGTGCATGGTTTTCTAAAGTAAAAAAGGTCATAATCTAACCATCATTAATGCCCAATTTTTATTAGTTGAATACCAAAACGCTCTTATAGAGGAGCTTTTTAAAAATTGCCTGATTTGGTTGAAACAGCGAACCCAATCAGTTGATAACTAAACAAAATAATTAGCTATTTGACATAATCAAACAACTAACACCCTCCAATACGCTAAAATATGGCTGAAAAGCCATCTACCAAATAAGGTTGTTGTTTGTATTGGTTTATGTTGACTCTAGATTAGTATCTCTTACCATACTAAATTTTTACAGAATTTAGTCACAAAAGCAACATAGCTAATGCATGGTTTTATACAGTAAAAAAGGCCATAATCTAACCATTTTTTTCTTAGATGTGTGTTGAAGTTTATGTCATGAACATAAAAAAGTAGAAATATGATAATTATTTTTTCTAAATCCTTTCATCGTTCTATGTGTGACGCAACACAAATGCCAACTCTCTTCTACTATAGCCATGATAAAGGCCAAAATGATTACATTCAAAACACTACTATTTGCAGTCTTAATATGGGAGGTTTAATCAATAAAGGAAGGTTATTAAAAGTCTCTTTATGTTGGAGGTTATTGAGTTGGTCTAAAGTTCCTAAAAGTTTCGTGTACGGCAAAAAAACATGTATTATATTGCATGAAGTAGAGATGAAAGGTATAGTATATTGATAAAATTGCTTCATTTAATTACTAAAAGTATAAACATGGACTTCGATTGAAGGTATTGACTTAAATATGACAATAGTTATTGTTGTAAGAACAATAATTAAGTAAATTTTCTTGCCTATACTTAATATGATTGAGATCATAAATATTTATAACTTATGCTTTTGAGTATTTAATATTGAATTTAAATTTAACATTATTATAGTGTTAAAGGCATAATAAGAAATAGATTGATAAGTAAAATAAGATAATTCAAGTTCATACAAACAATTTGTATGTGTTAGATCAAAGGAGTCTTATGCTTAACCTAAATGGCAAGAATAGAAAGTTAGATAATCTAGACTAATCTTTTATGCTATATTCGTTAAATTAACATGATAAGGATCACAAAGTTACATTTAAGGATATATATATATAATCGTATGAAACTTGTGAAACTTGTTAAATTGAAGAATAATCAAATCAATTTTTGGTAGAAGGATAGTGATGGTATTGAATTATTAAATCTTATATTTGTGATGTGTTGGATGTAATAACAATTTATAAAAGAATAATACTTGTATTTCATTAAATGTACTAATGAGTTTATATGATATGTCATATGTATTAAATAAAATATTGATTTAAATTTTTTGAAAGTTTAAATTATTTAAATCTAAGTGGAAACTAAGCATTATGAATGTTAAACCACTTTGATGGGATCGATGTGATGAGATTTAAATTTTTTTATTATCTATAATAAATGAGATTTTTTAATGAATACCTCTACAACTAAATTTCATAGGAGTATGGATTTGTGTGAGGGGCAAAGTGCAAAATAAGATATTGTATGATGCAATATTTATTTCCTTTATAGTTATGACCAGTACTATAACTTACCTACAAAAGTTCCAATTAAATTAATTAACATATTTTCATATTATATATGAAATGCTAAGACTTTGAAATAGTTAAAGTTAAGGATTTGGGGATATAATGTTTAGTTAAAGCATATGTTATCTACTAAGTTTATAACTAAATTGAATAATAAAAGGTTAAAAGATATCCAAAAGGTTGGATGTAATCTTACATATTCCATTGACTAAAATGTTTGTTTCAATGTATACTTATAGGAAAATGGTTCTTAAGATAAGTAGTGGGAATAAGAAAAAATTTTAGAAGCTCAAATCTTATGAAAATACATTCAATTAAAACTAGTGCCTTTAAGGATACATTTGATGTATAGTTTAAAGGTTACGAGATGTTGAAAGATTTACTTTTATGATGAATTCAAAGAGTTTTATTTTTTAGATGATATAAACTTATCATGTCTACAAGAAGGCTAATGGAAGTATAGTTATCTTATTCAGTGAGAGTATATAGAATCATATATTGCTTACAGAGAATAACAATTCATATTTTCAATTATTGAAACTATAATTATCTAAGAACAACTATTATTGGATATGAAAAAAAAATAATAACTTAGTTCTGAGAATTAGATCTATAGAGATAGATACAAATGTTGTTTACTTGTTATAGTCTAAGTACATAGATAACGTACTAAAAATATTTAGTATTTGAGATATCTGATACTTGTGAAGTATCAAATATATCTATTCTTTTATATATGAGTTAATATTCCCAGCAATGGGGCCTAGGGATCAATATGATGGTTGGTTTAGGTAGAGCGGCCGACCTACTACGGGCACCTGTAGGGATTAGCGTGTGAGACCACGATCCACAAACTGACGCATGGGACTCAGTCTTTACTTTAAAATAAAGAGGGGAAAGATAGCATGTCACACGAGCGAGGCAAGGTCTGAAAACTCTACTGTGAGAGGGATGCCTCATGAGCTGGTCTTCTAGAGTTTAAATCCTAATAAAGGTATATTTTACTTGAAATAATATTATTTTGAAATCAAAAATATTCTAATGCAGCATTAATTGCTAATAAATCCAAAATATACTTTTTATTGAGTACAAATGGTTAATTGGATCAAGAAGTCTTTTAATAAACTTTATATAATTCCTTGCATTATTCAGACAATAATGTATTGTAGAACATCACAACTATTAAGCATAGGTAAGGAGCTATAATCTTATCAAAGATCCAAGTATATATTTAGGTAGTTTCTCTTACTTATGATAATAATTAAGATAAAAATTGTAAGATTTAAGCAAGTGCTCTCACTATAGAAAATCTTATCGAATTCTCTGATTAAATTATTTTCCTAACAGTAGCATAATCGTCATAAAAAGATATAATATAAGATACTTAAACAATTGACTTAGTGCAATTAAGAGATTGTTAGTTTATGCCCTAAACCAATT
This sequence comes from Erythroxylum alaternifolium, assembly GCA_027478495.1. NCBI lineage: Eukaryota > Viridiplantae > Streptophyta > Magnoliopsida > Malpighiales > Erythroxylaceae > Erythroxylum > Erythroxylum alaternifolium. Next base: position 398,634 of record JANIIA010000008.1, on the reverse strand, counting down.
GGTTAGTCATAACCTAGAGCAAAATAATTTAAAGGTATTATTAATCTTATACGTATTTAGATGTATATGATAAATCCATGAAACAAATATACATTGTAAATGAAATTATGATAAGATCATGATTATGAGATTCATGTTGTATTTATGTATTACTCCTAAATTGCTCATAGTCATTAGTTTATTGAAATTGGACATTAATAAAGGTTGAAAAGACTAATACACATTATGCTTCTTCCTTTTGAAGAAAATAGTTTATCTCATAGAGTAAAGTATAAGATACTCAAACAAATGTATGTATGGTTCTTAAAAAACAAGTTCACTGAACTGACCTTATAGGAGAACTCAATTTGAAGTATTACTATATCAATAGAAATTCTTATTGTGATGATTGTATAAGTTATCATTTGACTTGAAGTTGCCAAAATATCTAATATAAAGATAGTTATACCTTAATACTACTTATAATCTATTCTAGTTGATGATAACTTAGTCGGTAGTCTTTAGATATGGTATGAACTATATAAAAGTAGTTCAGCGATTAATATATGATTCATTGCTCATTACATTATTCTCGATTAGTATTGATTCAAAAAATATTTGGCTAAAGTAGCATGATATTTTGTAAAATAGTTTACAAATTTCAGTAATAGAATCAATTATTAATGATAAAGATCTAACATAATTGGACTAAAATAAAATATAAATTAATTTTATACTCTATATCTAATTAGAACATGATGTAATGAAAAAAATTTAATTATACAAAAAAAATCAAACACAAAATATATTAGCCAAAACTATTTTGACATTCTTAAATATTTGAGTATTTATAATGTATTACTAGACACTAATCTTAATATATCGATATAAACAAATTAATTAAAGAATTAAAAATAAACTAAAAGAATTTAATTTAGATAAATCTTAAATATAATTTAGGGTTATAATTCATATCTCTTGTCAACATATTTAGAAAGCTAATGAGTCACACATATAGAATGAGTTGAAGAGAAAAAAAAGTATTATAATCAAATTAAACTTAATTGTTAAGTTTTAAAAACTTGATTAAATGTAAAATATTTAACAAACAAAGTTCAATATAAGATTTTGATTCCTATTTGGATATAATTTATATTCAATTAGAATTAATTTTAATTTTAATTAAAGTTTAATTAAAATAAAATATCCATAACTTATTATAAATAAGATTAGTTTTAGGAGAGTTAACACTTCTTGTTTAACTCTTTATAACAATTATAAAGTTCTCTCAATACGTTCCATGAATACTATTAGATATCAAACACTTACACAACTACAATAGTTGAAATGAGTTGATAGTGATTCAAATGAGCTAATTTAAGAAATAATTCGAAGAAACCTACAAGGTAAAGATAAAGTTTCATGATAAGATATAAATTAAAAATCTTGATTAATTATATCATTTGTTAACTATGTTACAAAATTTTAAGTGATCTTTAGGAAATCATACAAAAATTTTCGTGGTTATTCTGTCGTGGTTATTCTACTGTGTATGAGATTGAATCCAGGCCGATTATCCAACAAAACAAAGAATATAAACAGACCACGACATAAGCCACAGCAAAACATGAAAAATAGAACATGCAGCTTCGTCTAAACGTAGGGATGATTTTTCTACAGAAAATAGTGTACAAGTACAAATTACAAACTGGTCTTTGAGCTTATTCTATAATGGTTCTTAAGATAAAACAAGTCTGCAAAATAATCTGAGATGTTTAGGTGCTACAAATGGTTCTTAAGAGCTTAGCGCTTACGTTTTACATGGTGGGCAATTTCATCTTCAACATGTACTATTTCATTATTCAGCTCTTCCAATGTGGCTCTTCTAGATTGCTCTTCTTCTCTGACGGTAAGCTCACTAATTAAGTTGGAAAGATGCTTCAAACACGAAAGATATTCCAGCTTTGCCTCACGAATACCAGAAACCATCCTATCAGCTTCAAACTGCACAAGTGCACATGGGTTTAGCATTTCAATTCAAATTAACGTAGTCAACTGTTTACACACTAGTTGATACAAAGGGAAAGGAGAGAGTTTATAAATTGTCAAATTGAGAACTTAATGCTGTAAAACAGTCTTAAAAAATGATTAATTACATGCAGATCTATTGCAATCTGTAAATGCAAAGTAAAATATTATCTTCATTTAAATTTATTTTCACACCATACTGGGGTTCACACTTAAATTCAAATTAAACGGAATTTTCAAAACTATAAAATGATTGAACGAATTAAAATTGATATGAGATTTCAGGAGCAATTATAATATAAAATTTCCTAGAGAATACAGTACACAGTTCCCCATCTTTAGTATAAATGTGACTGTAAAATAATAATATATGCAACTGTATTGTAGGATTTGATTTAATTATATAATTTAATTCTAAACAATATACTCTTTCATTTTGTAGTATTCATAATTATATATCTACACTACGAGCACTCTTCCTCAAACCGACTTGAATATATGTCTTCCACAACTAGCTTGTCGGTTGGTGTGTCAAATTGCTACTTTAGGCAATCCTTTTGGGAGGATATCTCCTACCTGCCCAGCAATTGGGATAAAGGGTAAATATACCAACCCATTATCTAATTTCTCCTTTATAATATGCTTGTCAACCTCATCATATTCAGGACTAGATCACAAGCAATAGCTATGGTAGCTTTATTATCAAAATACAGCTTCATCAATAGTGGAGTCTCTCTAAATTCTACTTCAACGCTATTCCTAGCTATCAAATTTTCTTTCTTGCTGCGCCAAATGCAATAACCGGACGTTAATCTTTTGTTATCTGTACTCACAACCCAATCTACATTTATACATACGTCACTTCATATGATTATAATATCTGAATAGTGGACCTTTACCCAGCTTTCTTGTAAGTATCTCAAAATATTATAGTCGCAACAAAATGCTCAGGTCTTGATAAGTGCATAAACTAGCTTACACACTGTTAGACTATGTCTGGGCGTGTAGAGTAATTTTCCCACCAATCTTTAATACTAATCTCTAGACGTAGCTTCTTCAAGTTTGCAAATTGAACTTTGAGATTAGGATCTATGGATTCTCAACAGCTTACACCACAGCAAACCTATTTCCCAAGTAAGAAACACATATATCATTGGTGAAACAAAAGTACCTTTTCTTGATCTTGCAACTTCCATGTCAATGAAGTATTTTAGAGTATGTAAGTCATTGATTTCAAATTCCCTAGTCAATATCTGCTTCAGTTTCTCGATTTCATTTCTGTTATCACCTATCAAACTAACATCATCAACATAGACATCAAAACAGAAACTTCACATTATTATCATGCATATTAAAACATAGTATGATCAGCTTGGCCTTGGCTATAACAATGACACCCTTAATATCTTGCCCAAAAGATTCGAACCATGTTTGTGGTTGAACCAGTGCAAGATGTTTTGTTTCTTTTATTGATGATTGTACTTATGTTACTTGGAACTTTTTACTCAAACATAAATCTGATGTTAGTACCGTACTCCCAAATTTTTGCTCCATGATCAAAAATCAATTTGGGACGAATATCAAAAGATTAAGGACAGATAATGCTAGAGATTATTTCAATCGAGTTCTTATCCTATACTTTCAGAAAGAAGGAATAGTTCATGAGTCGTCTTGTGTGTATATTCCACAACAAAATAGGGTAACATAAAGAAACAATAGTCATCTCCTTGAAAAAACATGAGCCCTATTATTTCAAAAGAATATTTCTAAGGCGTTTTGGGAGAAAGCAGTTCTTACAGCCACTCAAAAGCAGTTCTTACAACCACTCATCTTGTAAACAGATTGTCTTCTAGAGTCTTGGGACTCAAAAGTCCCACGGACGTCCCTTCAACATTTTTATCAAATCTAAACACTACCAACAATCTTGTTCCAAGAACTTTTGGGTGCATGTTATTTGTTCATATTCATAATAGAAGGAAATTAGATCCTAGGGCTTTGAAATGTGTCTTTGTGGGCTATTCTTCAACTCAAAAAGGGTAAGGGTATAAGTGTTACCACCCTTTATCAAAGCAATTCTATGTCTCAGTAGATATCACATTCAATGAACAAGATTCGTATTTAAACAATCCTTGTCTCCATGGGGAGAATTCAATTAGGGAAGACAAAGAACGATTTTTGCTTGATCCGATTCTTGTGTCCATTTCTAAAGCGCCAAGCGTATCTTTTTATTCATCCTGTCTAAACCATATGCCAAAACAATCATTTGACCCAATACCTAAACAACCCATATTTGAACCCATTCCTAGAGCACCAAGTGAACCACAAGAAAAATCTAATTCTACACTTGGAGATGTGAGATTTGGCAAAGGCAAGATGTTCATCAGAAAAAAGAAGTTTGTTCCTGAACCTACACGAGTCCAAGAGTCCAACTTATATTCTTCACATGAGGTAACAATTTTCAATCCTGCATTGTAAAATGAAATTGAAGCTTATATGGATAATGATCAACAGGACCTTTCTACTGCCATCAAAAAAGTAACCAGAGTGTGTACAAAATGACCATTATATCCTTTTGCACATTTCTTATCGTTTAAAAATTTTTCACCATCCCATAGAGCCTTCCTTATGATCCTGAATACCATTACCATCCCTACCACCTTATCTGAGGCTTTATCTAATGAAAAATGAAAACAAACTATAAATGTGAAGATGGAGGCATTGGAAAAAACAAAACTTGAGAATTAGTGAAATTACCTATAATAAAGAAATCAGTGAGTTATAAGTAGGTATATACAGTGAAATATAGAGCAAATGGGTTCCTTGAGAGATACAAGGTGCGACTGGTAACAAAAGGCTTTCCTCAGACTCATGGGATTGATTATGTTAGAGAAATTTGCTCCTTTTGCAAAGATGAATATTGATAGAGCATTATTGTCATTAGTGCCTAATTATGGTTGGTAATTGCAACAGTTAGATGTCAAGAATACAATAGAGATTTAGAAGAAGTATAGGAAGAATTTCTATTCATACTATGTGTAAGTTGAAGAAGGCACTATATAGCCTTAAGCAATCACCTTGAGCATGGTTCGAAAGATTTGCAAGAGTTATGTTGGCTATAGGATAAGACAAAGTCAAGGAGAGCATACATTGTTTATCAAACATTCTCCTTCAAAAGGAGTTATAGCTCTTCTAATGTATGTTGATGATATAAAAGTGATGAGAAATGATAAAACAGTTACTGAGTCAACAATTAGCTAAAGAATTTGAGATTAAGGCATTGGGAAGGTTGAAATATTTCCTTGGAATTGAAGTTGCACATTCTAGGTAAGAGATTTTTATGTCGTAACAAAAGTATATTACAAATCTTGTAACAGGCAAGATAGAATGCAAACCTGCAAGCACTCCTATTAATCCAAATCTTAAGCTTGGAAAAGTAAAGGAGGAGGATGCAGTAGATAGAGAGATCTATCAACGTCTAGTAGGAAGATTAAATTATTTGTCTCACACCTGACTATATATAGCATATGCAGTAAGTGTAATTAGTCTATTTATCCATAGTCTGAAGGAAGTTCATTCACAAGCAGCTCAAAGAGTACTGAAATATCTTAAAGGAACATCAGGGAAAGGTATTTTGTTTAAAAGGAATAGAGGTTTGGTTCATGAGGCATTGATGCAAAAGAACTTAAAGTATATAAAAGAAATAAAAGAGGAAAAATTAGTCAACTACTAGTCTTAATTTGGTGGGATGAAGATCGAGAATTGAGTTGATAGCAAAAGATAAGGGCTTAAATTCAGATTATGTTAGGATTCTTTATTAGATAGGAAGTAGTAGTAAGTTAAATACGTTACATATTGATAGAACACTGACGTAATAAAGTGTAAAAGATAAAGCACTGCTATATTGGACTGTAAAGGACAAGAATTTAAGG
>JANIIA010000008.1:362566-392598 GCA_027478495.1 Erythroxylum alaternifolium | reverse complement strand
TCCAGCATCAAATCTCGCTGCAACAACTGTGTTTCCAAAGTGGAGTTTGTAGTGTCATGATGATTATATCGTATCAGAGTTGGAGGATCTCTCCCATAAACAATCTTGAAGGGAGTAAGCTTAGTGGCTGTATGGTATGAAGTATTATAGGAGTACTCATCCCATGGAAGCCACCTAGACCATTGGCGCGGCTGTTGGCTAGCAAAACATCGCAAGTATGTCTCAAGACAACGGTTGACCACCTCACTTTGTCCATCCGTTTGAGGATGATAAGCTGTGCTCCTCTTCAGGGAAGTGCGCTGGATACGGAATAACTCAGCCCAAAAATGACTAAGAAAAATTCGATCTCTGTCGGTGACAATACTGCGGGGAAACCCATGCAATTTTACAACACAGTCAATGAACGCCTCCGCAACTACCTTGGCCGTATAAGGGTGTTTGAGGGGAACAAAATGTGCATACTTGCTCAATCGATCTACCACAACTAGAATAGAATCAACCCCATAAGATTTTGGAAGACCATCAATAAAGTCCATGCTAATATCCTCCCATATAGCTTGGGAAATGGGAAGTGGTTGTAACAAACCCGCCGGAGAAAGGGTCTGATATTTGTGTTGCTGACAGACTTGACATTCTTCGACAAAACGCTTAATAGCTGCACGCATACCGTGCCAAAACAACTCTCCTGATATGCGTTTAAATGTGCGTAGAAATCCTCCATGTCCTGCTGCTGGACTGCAGTGAAATTCTTGCAGAATTTGTGGAATAAGAGATGAGGAGTGAGGAATTACCAGCTTGCCATGGTAGTGAAGCACTCCATGCACCAGAGACCACCCAGGTTTAGATAATGGGTCCTCCTCCAAGGCTGTTTTGATAGCACAAAGATTGGAATCAACAACAATCTCCTTATGCAGAAGGGGCCAATCAATCCAAGAAGGTACTGAAATAGCCATTAGTTCTTCATGATGGGGAATTCTAGATAAAGCATCCGCCACTTTATTCTCCGGACCCGGACGATATTGAACCTCAAAATCGTATCCCATAATCTTCGTAAGCCACCTTTGATATTCAGAAGCAATCAAACGTTGCTCCAACAGAAATTTCAATGATTTTTGATCCGTTCGCACTACAAAATGCCGACCTAGTAAATAATGTCTCCACTTTTGAATAGCCATCACAATTGCCATCAATTCACGTTCGTAAACTGACTTAAAACGTGCTCTTCCTTGCAACGCATGGCTGTAAAATGCAATTGGCCACCCTTTTTGTGACAACACAGCTCCAAGGCCAATTCCTGAAGCGTCAGTTTCCACTATAAATTCTGTTGAAAAATCTGGTAAAGCTAGTACTGGCACAGTTTTCATGGACTGTTTTAAAGTGTTGAAAGCTGCGGAAGCTTCCTCTGTCCATTGAAAAGAGTCTTTATTGAGCAAGCTTGTTAGTGGAGCAGCGATTTTGCCATAGTTGCACACAAATCGCCTGTAATACCCCGTCAACCCAAGGAATCCTCACAGCTCCTTTGGGTTCGAAGGCATGGGCCATTGATCCATGATATTGACTTTATTGGGATCCGCTGCAACTCCTTGGGAGGAGATAATATGCCCAAGATACTCCACTTTAGGCTGGCAGAAACAACATTTCTTGGCATTTGCATAAAGACATTGCTCTCTCAAAACATTTAGAACAGATCGTAAATGCTCCATATGTTCTTCAAAAGATGAACTATAAATCAGGATATCATCAAAGAATATGAGCACGTACCGACGCAGAAACGGCTGGAATATATTGTTCATTAATGCTTGGAACGTTGCCGGGGCATTCGTCAATCCGAACGGCATCACTAAAAATTCGTAGTGGCCTTCGTGAGTGCGAAAGGCAGTCTTGTGAACATCTTCCTCCTTGACACAGATTTGGTGGTATCTCGATTTAAGATCTAGTTTGGTAAACAACTTGGCCCCATGAAGCTCATCTATCAACTCATCGATGTTAGGGATTGGGAATCGGTCTGGAATCGTAACACGATTCAATGCCCTATAATCCACGCAAAATCTCCACCCACCATCTTTCTTACGGACCAAAAGCACGGGACTAGAGAAGGGACTAACGCTTGGCCGTATAATGCCTGCCGATAACATTTCTATTACTAACTTTTCAATCTCCGCCTTTTGAAAATGAGGATAGCGGTATGGCCTAACATTGACAGGACTCGCGCCTTCTTTCAACAAGAGTGCATGTTCATTACCACGCACTGGAGGTAATCCCTTCGGACTCTCAACAACAGCCTTAAATTCTTGCAGTACTTCTTTGACTCTTGGATCATCACACTCCCTAGCAGTGTTACTCTGGACTGCTATATGCATTAACTCCAACATCAGCCCCGATTTCGCTTGTTGTAATTCCTTAGTCATGGTCTTCAAGGAAACCAATGCCTTGGTAAGGCTTGGGTCTCCCTTAAGTTGAACAGTTTGACCCCCTACCTCAAAAGTCATAGTGAGCTTTTTCCAATCATCCCTGGTTTCTCCCAGAGTGGATAACCACTTTAGTCCCAAAATCAAATCGGTACTCCCCAATGGTAAAGGAAGAAAATCTTCCACAATAGTCAATTCTTGCAACCTAAGAACCACTCCTTTACACACCCCCATACCCTTCACTTGTTTCCCAGACCCAATCACAACTCCATACTGGGAAGTCTCATGAATGGGAATTTGAAGAGTTTCCACTAGACTCGTGGAGATGAAGTTGTGGGTAGCCCCACAATCAATGAGCACTACAACCTCCAAGCCATGTACTTTACCTCTCAACTTCAGGGTTCTAGGTTCTGACAATCCAACCACCGAATTTAAAGAGAGCTCCACACTATTCAGATCTTCTTCTATTGCCGTTACTCCTTTCTCCTCTGGTCCTTCATCTTCATCACCTTCACTGACTAGCAATACATTTAGTTCGCGCTGCGGACAGCGATGGCCAAAGTGCCATTTCTCATCACAACGGAAACATAAGCCTTGAACTCGTTTAGTTTGAGCTTCAACAGGAGTTAATTTTCGAAATTTTGGTGGTGCAGGTAAGGCTGGTGTTTTAGTGGTTTCTGGAGTGCTTTGTTTGTGAGGTGGGTTCAATGTCGTAATTGGCTGAGGTGTTTTATTTGCTGATGGGTTGTAGTTTTTGTTTGGGGTCCATGTGATAGTTTTGTTATCATTTTTGTATTGGATTGAAGGGGGTTCTTTGTGGGCTTTGGGGTTAGGAGTCAGACCCAAGATCTGATTCTTTCGTTCGATTCGACCCGCCGTATCTATGGTTTCTTTTAACGATCGTGGGTTCAAAACTAATAATTCAGCCTTGATTTTTTCTTGCAATCCATTTACAAAGACAGCAGCCATGGTTTCCTCTTCTAAAGCTCCCACAGACGCTGCCAAGTACTCGAACTGAGCACGATATTCTGCCACCGTTCCTTCCTGTCTCACAGCAAAAAATCGATGGAGTAAAGTCCCATCATGTAGTCCTGCAAAACGTTGCAATATCTGGTCCTTTAGTTCTTCCCATGAAGAAAATGACTTGTTACGCTCCTCAAAACGTAACCATGCCTGCGCTTCGCCCTCAAAACATACACCCACTGCCTCTAGCTTGTCACTCTCCGTCAACCGATTGATAGCAAAGTATCGTTCTGCTCGAAAAATCCATGAATCTGCTCCTTCACCATCGAACACCGGAAGCTCTAACTTTCTTGGGTATTTGTCTTTTTCCAACACTTTTTCAGCAATATCAAGGGTTTGGTTTCGTGGGTCAATGGGGTTTATGGTGTTGGTTTGGGTATTTGTTTCTGGTTCAATTTTGCTGGGTGTTTGGTTTGGAAGTGCTCGAATCTCCAGGTTGTTGTTGTTGGTTAACTTGGTTTTGTAAAAGGAGTTGTAGGCTGGTTTGGGTTTCCTGTAGCTGGGCTATAACGAGAGCAAAGTTGGCATTCATGCCTTTGAAATCTTCTTCCAATTGCTCTACCCGTGTTTCCATCCGAGTTTTTGGGTGTGTTGATTCCATGTCGATGTGGTCAGATTATCACAGGAGGATTGTGATGCTCTGATACCAAATTTGATAGAACACTGACGTAATAAAGTGTAAAAGATAAAGCACTGCTATATTGGACTGTAAAGGACAAGAATTTAAGGAAACGAGAGTTTATAACGATAAGAAGAATTGATGACACCAGCAGTTTTGTGAAGTCTGCCTTACTTCTCAATCATCAAAACATTTTATCAATCTTCTCTGCTCTATTCTTTCTTTCCTGTTCTCTTATAAATGACGCATTACAAACTCAGCCTTATCTGGCATAACAACTTGACACACAATGGACTCTGCCTACAGCGTAACAAACTTAACAATCGTAACTGCCTCCTTGGTGATCATGCACAGAGCATTCCACCTCAGCCTCCATTCTCACATTTTATTCATGCATCCCATCAGATTCCTTTTACTCACTATTGTTGGATCTTGCCCTTGCAAAGCCTCTCAACCTCTTTCTCTTATAAACATTCTGGATCGCAGGACGTGGCCCATCACATATGTTATCTTAGTTGTTTAGGACATATAGAATTTTTATTAAAATAGGATTTAAATTTGTTAGGAAACTTTTCCTACTAGAATAAGGGTTCTAAGAACTCTATATATATGTACTCAGCCCTACAATAATAAGAAGTAATCTGGAATTTTTCTACAAACTTGAGTTTTCAACTAAAAGGTATGATGCTTTTTTCTAAGAGTGATTTTTAGACCCTAGGAGTAATTCCTAGTTTCCTACCTTCCATTTTATGTGTTCCTTACTAAATTTCAGCAAACCTAACTTACATTCTAGCCATATTAAACTCCAAAATCCTAAGTCTAAATCTCCAGTAATCGAACCTTAAAATTTTAGTATTCCTAGCCAAAATTCAACTTTGAAACTTAATATTCCAGCAGCCTAATATCAGCCATATTTCCCAATTTTGTGATTTTTAGCTACTGGTAAAGAATTATTCTATTTGTCCTACATCAATTTGGTATCAGAGCTTTGGTTCACAATGGCAACACATAATGGAATGGCATACAGAAGAATATTCAGTGACCAAGAGCAAGATGAAATATTTCTAAATATTGCAAAATAATTGGGCATCGATGATCCTCGTTCACAAGGACATGAAGATTATGTTTGTAGACTACAAAGATTTTTATATGGATTAAAAAATAGTTTTGATAACCACTCTGCTAAATGACATCGTTTTGGGAAATAAAAACCAAAGTGACATTGTTTTAAGGAGGGGTTTAAGCCTACCCAGGCCTAACACATTGACTTCGGATCGGACTGGACTTAATTTGCCAAGCGTACTCATTGCAGCTCAAAAGAAATCACATGTTAAGGAGTTGGAAGATATTATCAACTCATAATTTGAGATTAAAAATGTTGGATTAGGAAATATTCTTGTGGAATGTTCTGGATGAAATAATCCTTTGGAATATTATAGATTTGTTCCAGACTGTAAATACATGAGTTTAGGCTTTATTCAAGCCTGTAAATATACAAAGATCTATACCTATAATCTCCTAGTTATATTTTCCTAATTTAGATACCTTAAGTAGCTATATATATGCAAAGTAGATACCTGTAAACTCATCAGCAATATAACAAATTTTCTTATTCATATCAGTATACAATATTGAATTAAAAGATTGAACTGGGAAATTTAAGTGATGACATGTCATCATGTCCAAGAGCAAAAGTACACCCACTACATCTATGCCATGGCACCAGATACTAGCTCATACTGAATATGCCCTCACTGAAAATCTAATTTACTGAATAACGGCCTCACTGAAAATCTAATTTCACTTTAAAAGGGTAAGAGATTTAGGTGTCAATTGGCAAAGAGAAAAAGAAAAAGAAAAAAAAACAAGGGGGTATTGGTGGGCGAGTGATTGCATGACTGCACTGAGATTTAAAATGATTTAGCCAAGTCTTATTTGTCATTATAATGTAAACTATGGAGAACAAAGTAGACAGAAGCTTTAACTATGTCCAAACATTCCAGCTTGACGTGCAAAATGAGGAGAACAGCTTGAAAGCAAATTCAAATACAAAGAATATCACAAGTACATGTCATTTAAAAATAGCAATTACCACAAAAAGACAACTTAAGATTGAGGGAAGATAAGACTGAAAGAAAAAACGATAAAAATCTCCTCCCCACCCCACCATGGCAGATTACAGATACATGAAATTACTTGTATCATTTGACAGAGTTCCCCTTAAGAAACTAGCATTCCTAAAGGTCCTTTTTCCTTGAACAAGTAATAAAGTCCTTTTGAACACGGATGCAGCAACCACTAAAAGGGAGAGGGACATTGAAACAAAGGAAGAGTTTAGATTCTCACAACCACAGGTTGGATCTACAATCCATTGGCAAAAAAACCTTACCAACAGAATAATATTTATATGAAATGTACCTCTTTGTAAGCATAAACGCATTCGGAAAAGGCACTTGCTGCTCCACCAGTGGATGATTGGCCTCCCTGCTCATCAACTCAAGCACATTAACAGTCAACATACAAACCAACAGGAATTCTTAAAACCCAAAAATATCGAATCATAATTAGCTGAAATCAGTTCAATTTATGTATTTATAGAAACAGGTGATTTTGAAACTTGAAAAGTGTACATGAAGTCCACTAGTCAATTCAAAGTGATGATGATAATTCATAACAGTAAGGCAAGTTTGTGAGCCAGGTGAAACATATGTGGCTCAAAAGAGAAAAAAAACTTCTCTTTCGATGAAGACTCGTATCCACTCATCAAAATTCCATGCAATTAGCTGGACTTGTAATAATGACAATAAATTAATCTTATTTTTATACTAACCATTGACTCTCGTAATTCTTTCCGAGAAACCTCCAGAAGTCCAAGAGTACCAAGTGATTGCAGCTGTGAGTCAAAGTAAGGTTTCTATCATTCCCATGCTTTAAAAATTACATGAGAAAATATCACAAGAAGTAATCTTTTATTTCCAGATTTAATACAAGTTAACATCTAATGTTAACATGGTTTCAAGGGCACTCTTTGATGGTATCAATTACCTTGAGGACTCAATCACACACATATGCAAATGATTCTAGTTCCAATTTAACAAATTCAACTACATATATCTGAGATATGTACACTTCACTAGCAATCATTTTTGAAGCAGGAAAGCTTGATTATCACATATATTTTTTGTTTACTTTTGTTAAAAAAAAATAAGTACAATATTTTTAAGACAAGATGTAAAAGTGCTGTAATGGTTTTGTAAACTAAGATATAGGACAATAATTCAACAATGACTATTTTATGGAGGATTTTAGCAAACAATGTATTCTTTTATAAAAGAAGAAACGTTTCTTAATCCAACAACATGCAGCAAAGGAACCCACCAGTATTATTAATGCTGTACGCCCTTCTCTTGTGGACTCTTCGAGTGCTCCATTCTTTTTCTTGTTGCTTAACTGTTTTCTCAGCTTATTTAACACCTGCCGTGCTATCCTAACAAACATAACTGTGTATGAATGTAAGATTCAAATGGAGGACAGTGCAAATTAAACCCATCAAAAAAGACAAGTAGGGATATTTTCTTTAGCAGTTTAGCCAACAAATACCATATGGATATTTTCTTCCAGAAGATAACCAATATTTCATCCTACTTCACATTTTTCTAATTCAGTCCTATTTTAGTTTTTTTTTTCAAATTTCAACCGTTAAAAATAAATCGAACATATTTTTTTAGGGTTAATTACCAAAAAAAATCTCAAAACTTAATTTTGCAATTATAACCCAAACTTTAAAAAGTGCTAATTAAATACATAAACTTTCAATTTTTCTCAAATATAGCCTGATGTTAGTGTTTCCGTCAACGGAGCTGAAGTGGCTGCTAGGTGTAAATCAAATTCCACGTCAGATTATAATCAAATTAAATTAATTGTTAGTAATTCACTTTGATGGGATTAGGCATACGAGGGAAGGGAGTAAACAGACAAGAAAAAAAAATCATCCAAACCAAAAACCAATCTCTATACAAAATCGTATATAAACCTTACAAATCAAGGTGAGAATAGCCTATGTTATTTTTGTCTTTAGTTGTTCTCTTTGCTGATAAAAGTTTATGTTTCTTATTTTGTTTTCTCCAATACGCCTCATCACCTCCTGTCAAAAACAACTATAGCAATTTGACAAATAATTAACAATGCCCCCTTCTACAGAAACCCTTCATTCTGATAATAGATGCTCCAGACAGAAAGATGGTGCTCTTGAATTTAATAGTGACAATAGGTTGCTACTTTCAACATAAGTCTCTCATATTGAATACCCTCCATCGATATATTACTAACCTCACCAAATGATGCTTCCTCACACCACCTATGGAACCTCCTAAGAAACCTCCTCCCTCTTCAATGGCTTCCTTCTTGTTCTTCCCTTTATATGCCCTCTTACTCTCCAATTTCCACTCGACAGCAACAAAACCTCACCTTTCTCTTCTTCTTCTTCTCTCTTTGAACTCAATTTCCACACTATCACTAGCTAATTAAGCTTGAAATGGGTTCTCTGGATGAATCGTCAACCTTGAAACTTATCAAACAACACCTGTTAAGAGACATCACTTCCATGGACAATTTCACGTTCATCAACAACCTTGAATTGTACACCTCTGATTCTAAGCAATCAAATCCCTCAAAGGGTTGGACTTTAAGCCAGCAAAAACCCACCATGACAAACATAACCATACCTCCCCCAACGTCACAATAGTTAACAAGATTATCGAGATTACGAACCAAGAGAAGCACTATAGAGGTGTTCGTTGACGACCATGGGGAAAGTATGTGGCTGAGATTTGGTAGTCACCATGGTTTGAGAACTTTTTAAAGAGAGAGAAGTAAGTTAGTAAGAGAAGAAAATGGAGAATATTCAAACGGAAGAAAAAGGGGACTGTGTTTAGAGTTAGTGAGTGAAGAAGAAGAGGAACTTTAATCACCATCAAAATCAATTAACTTAGGGTTAGTGATTGGAGAAGAAGAGGAACTTTAATCACCATCAAAATCAATTAACTTAGGGTTTTAGGTAGGGGGGAGGTAGGTTTGTGGTTTTTGTTGTTCAATTTAATTTTATTAAAATTTAACGTGAATTTAGCATAATACATGGCATCCTACATTTACTATACCATAGCCACATCAGCTCCGTTAATAGAGACACTAAAGTCAGACTAGATTTGAGAAAAATTAAAAGTTCAAGTATTTAATTACCACTTTTTAAAATTCAGACTATAATTACAAAATTGTGTAAACTTTAGAATTTTTTAGTAATTAACCCTTTTTTATGTTGACTCCATTTGTAATTTGACAACTCATATTCTTATTTATGGAAAAAGAAAAAAGAAACTTCTACCAAAGTTAACAGGTATTACTTAATATATTCTTTTGAAGGATATCTATTATGAAGTATCAGCCCTAGTATTTTAGGAATACATACTTCTTTCAATAATTAAAATAGAATCTTCTTATACAAGAACACCGACAATATTATTATCAGAAACTATAATAACTCATTATCAAAATCTTCATTAAATCAATCTTGCTAACTATCAAATTTTCATTTCTCAACACTCAATGATTAATTACTTTGATGCTAAAAGGCATGCATCAATCTTGCTAGCTACCAAATTTTCATTTCTCAATACTCAATGATCAATTACTTTGATGCTAAAGTGCATGCGCATATATTTATGGGTGAATTAAGTAGTCCTTTTTTACTTATCCCCTATACCTTGAAATAGGAGTACACCAGTACGTGATAACCAACAAACCCTGGAACTAAGAAGGATCATAATAGTAAAAAGTACAAATGAACAACAAATATGAACTTGTCTTGCTATAGTAAACAACTGATAAACCATAAGTTGACAAAAGGTTAAGATAAAAAGGTTAACGATAATAGTAACTAGTAATAATTTGCAAGTTTCTATAATATTCTAGATTTAATTAAATTCCTAAATACCATTATCTTGGTGAAAGTTCTATAGTTTATCTGTTAGACTTGACTTAGAATTTCACAAGTGTTAAGGATAATCTACAAAACCATAAGTTAGCAATCCTTAACCAAACTAAGGAACTACAAGGAGAAAATTCCTGCACAACAAAGATTAGTAGTTGGAAACAAATATCAACATCTCCAAGTTCAATTATTCATCGAATGGGTACATGGTTACTTGGCCATATCCACTACAATGCCAGTGACATGTAATGGATAGGCCATCCAGATGCATATTTGTTTTTCATCTTCAGTAGCCATCCACATGTAATAAAGCAGTTAATTATTCAAATAAGTCAGTTTTTTTTTTGAAAATTAATAGATTTCATTATGAGAAAATATATACAATCTAGAGGATAAAACTAATATAATCCATAGAATCTAAATTATAGAAATTTATGGTTCCTAGTAATCGTCTACATCTTGAAATCGAGGGAACTTGTGAGACCACTTAGTCCAGTATTACTCCAATCCCCATCTGCTCTTCATGTTACTTGTCAGATTTGTAGCTATTCCTCTGGCTAAAATGGTCAATCTGCAATGTAGGAAGATGGCCTGAAAAACCATCTCACTACTACTTTCTTGTTTGAATACTCTACAGTTGCGCTCTTTTCATATGTAGTGCACCAAGGCTGCCTAACTTAACCTGATAGCTTTGAGATCAGCTACATTATGCACTCTAATTTTCCCCAGCCAAGCAATAGTTTCACTCCAAGAATCCGTTGGTCGGGCTACGTTGTGTATATTCTGAAACCGATCCCAGACTTGTCTAGTATACCTGCATCTAATCATGAGGTGTTCCAAACTTTCCAGTTCTGCATTACATAACTCACACCTCAAATTGCTAATGGAGAACTTGATCTTATGCCTTGTAAGCAACCCTCCATTGATTCCCATCCATAAGATGGATGAATGAGCTGGACTAAGATCACTATCCCATAACAAGGTTGCCCACTCCTGCCTCGTGCTCTGTGTAGCCTGTAACAATGTTTTACAGGCTTTTGCGTTGAACTTTTTTGAGTTATCTGCTAGCCATTGAATTTCATCTTCTCCTTCCTGACATCAAGGCAACTCTTCCATGATGAAACTGGCACTCGTACTATTGTGGAAGGGCCATATCCACAGATTATTTTGAATAAGCACACTTAATTTGGTAGTTGGATTCACTACCAATTTCAAGCCCTGTACCTCCACCTTGTATAGAGGACCTTTACAGTGTCAATTATCATACCAAAAAGACGTGCTTTTGCTATTCCCAATCCTATGGAACACCTGACTCTGCATCCAATGTATGGTTTCTAGAATTTCTTTAAGAGTGCTTGACATATCCTGCCTTGACTGTAGGATCCAGATACTCATGTGCTTAATGAAGACATTGTGTATCCATTTCACCCGTAAATCCTCCTTTTTGTAACATAACCACCACAAATTCCGCCCCCTACTCACCCTATGATTCATCCTTACAGAATAGATGCCCAATCCTCCTGTTGCTTAGGTCTACAAATTTTGTCCTAACTGATCTTCGCTTTGCTTCTGCCTTGGTTTGAGCGGTTCCACAAGAAATCCCACACCTCCTGTCGATTTCCTTAAGGATAATTTTGGGAATAGATAAATGGTTGATCCAATAAGTGGTAAGATTGCTCAGTATTGTCTGAATTAGCTGTAGCCTGCCTCAATAGCTAAGGAACTGATTGCTTCATTGATTGATTCTGCCATGAATTAAGTCCAATAGAGGTTTACAATCCCTAGCATTGATTCTTCTTTGAGAAATTGGTACCCCAGGTATTTGAAGGGTAGTTGCCCTTGTGTTAATCCCATCATGATAGTTGTAGATGCTACCTCTCTACTTGAGTTGCAAGATAAATAGAAACAACTCTTCAGAGGGTTGCATCTTAAACCTGAAATTCCTTCATTACTTTCATGATTATAGTAATCGAGTTTTTCTCAACCTTGCAAAACAATAAGAGGTCATTTGCAAAAGCTAGGTGTGTGAGCTTCAAACCTTTACATCTGCCATGGAACTAGAATTCTAGATGCCATCATATGGTATCCACAAGAAGAGTTGACAAAACCTCCATGCATTGGACAAACAGGTAAGGGGATAATGGGTCCCCTTGCCTCAAGCCCCTCCTGGCTTTAATCAAGTATGTTGGTTCCCCATCCACCAAGATTCCCACAAAACATTAGTTACACATTCTTCAACCCATTTTCTAAACAAAGGAGGATAACCGACTACCTTCAATATAGTAAAAAAAAAAGGCTCTAGTTGATTGAGTCATAGGCCTTCGCAAGGTCCATCTTTATAGTGTAATTCCTCATTCTCCACTTAGAGTGATAGCCCTCTAATAGTTCCTGGCATAGTCGGATATTTGTCCCCACTGATCTCCCCTTGATAAAAGCATTATGTTCTGGGTAATTATCTTCCCCAGGCTCGCTCTCAGCCTATTAGCTAAGATCTTCGTGATGGTTTTATAAAGAAAATTACAGCAAGCTATAGGCCTAAATTGTTCTATCTTCCTTGCATTACTCTGTTTGGGAATAAGGCAGATAAACATTTTGTTTCATTCCTTGAGGATTGTTCCTCTCTTATAGAACTCATCCACTGCTACTACCAGTTCTTCTCCTACAATATCCCAGTGTTTTTGAAAGAATCTCCCATTAAAACCATCTGGTCTAGGGGCTTTGTCGGGGTTCATTGAAAAAATAGCATTCTTGATTTCTTCCCTTGTTATTTCTCTTACCAATGCCACCTTATCGTCTTCATCAAAATTTTTAAGCCCTACTAGAACCTTTGCGGGTATATTTCTTACTGGGATTTTTGCGGGTATATTTCTTACTGGGATTATAGTCTTAAATTGCCGAGTAAAGTACTCTAAGGCAACCCTCTTCTTACTTTCAATGTCCTCATGGATCCACCCATGTCATCTTCCAGCAATTAGATAGAATTCTTATTCCTCATAACTAAAATTGAGCTCACAAAATACTTTGTACATCTCTCACCGTCCTTCATCCAGAGCATCTAAGATTTCTGCCTAGAGTATTGGTACTATTTAGCAGTAGATTATATTTTCCCACCAATGCAGCTTCCTGTGTTCTTAGTTGCAAATCTTCTGGTCTAACCAATATTCTCTTCTGACATTGCTTTAGCTCTTCTAGAGCTTCAGTTAGAGCTTTCAAGTATAGTGGACTGTTTTCCTGCTAAGGAATTTCAGTCGATTTTGCAAAGCTTTGAGTCTCATGGTGATTTGATATCCTTTTGATCTAGGTATGGCCCCCTGCATCTCATCGATGAGTATGTTTCTAAAGTCAGGATTGTCCATCAAGTGATTGAAGATCCTAAATGGGGTATTCCTCCTCCTATCACTTGTTTGCAGCTCCACTACTATTGGACTGTGATCCAATACAGTTGGATCATCAAACAAAGCACTACTTATAGGGTAGGTCTCTATCCACTTGTCATTTACCATACATCGGTCCAATTTTTTCAGCAAAAACCAATCTCTCGATTGCTTATTGGTCTAAAGGCTATTCCTTTGTTATTTATTTTTCTTTTATCTTAATGATGTCTAGAGTAGTAATATGGCAACAACACTAGAAAGAGATGGCTCTGGTAGCCCCTTTAATTAGCTAAGCATTTTTGTTAATATAGGACTAGATTAAAAAATTTATTTTGCACATATATTAGCATAAACTTTGCAAAAAAGAAAAAAGAAAACAAACCTTGTAGAAATGCACAGAAGTTCTCTTGCCTTATCAAGCTCAGCCATTGCTTCAGAGGCATTGACCTTTCTTAGCATAGTTGATATCAGCATTGCCACCCTAGCAAGTTGAAGCATGTTGGCACCAATCTGCCAAAGAGAAAGAGATCAGATGGAATATGAACATAAGCTAGACAATTTTAAACTTAAACCTATTAATGACACTCCAGTAAACAAGATGAAACCACATTTTAACTTATTTCTCCCTGCTTCCCTCCTTCCATTTTTACAATAAGAATTCTCTAAATACAAACCTGGATGTGGTCTTCGGGAAGCAGTGTTTTTCGAACATCCAAACACCTGCACTTAAAAAAGTTAAAGAGACCATTCAACTTAAAATTTTAAATTATTGATGATGTTAACAAATTGATCATATCTTATTCTAAATGTCTACTATCATGAAATGTGGCAAATTTCAATAAATCACAAATCCAACAAAAACAAGGGAAGCATAAAATTTGAGACCTAGAAGTCATATATGCTCTAAAAGCCTGTCAAAAAATCATCAAATTCAAAAGTTTGGGGCATTGGGTGAAGACTAATAATAGATGATATATTTTCTAATGTTATGAAAATGTAATTTCACCACATTTTGAGGATGACATGTTTTGATTAGAGATTTATCCAGTATGATTCACCTTTCAAGAAGTTCACTTGCTTCCTTTATATTCCTAGTTGCTTGAAGGGTCAAGGCCAACCTTTCAGCTGCAGCTACAGTCTCTAAAGATTTCCAGCCCTATCATAGCACAGAGCTATGCATCAAAAGGAATGAAAGAGGCAGTATATGTGAAAAAAGAGGAGCTGAAAATAATATTCACAATCAATGATCAAATTTGCTGGATCAAGTGTAATAATAAAATACGTTACTACTAATATGAAACAAAGAGAGGAAATATTGTCTCCACTAATAATTTTGTACATAGGTAAAAGTACAAATATATACAAATTGTTCATCTCCTGATTAGGCAAGTAAATGGGATCCTTATAATCAAGCTAAACAATCTATAACAACCTCTATAATTAAGTTAAACAATTTGTAATACTCTCCCGCAAGCTGGAGCATAGATATTAATCATACTGAGCTTGTTACAAACATAGCCGAAATACATTTAGAATCTATGTGAAAATACTTCCAAGTTATTCTCCAGTTTTCACATATCCTATAAAGATCAAGTTTTGCTGCACTTTTTCACGAACAAAATGACAACCAATCTCATAAGCTTAGTTCGTTCATGAAACACATGACTAGAAGCAATATACAGAGTAGCTTGGTTATCACACCACAACTTTGCTAATATTGAGGATTTAAGACCAATCTCTATTAAGAGCTTATATATCTACATTATCACATGTATCGGTTGTGTCATAACTCTACATTCAGATTTTGTACTGACCTAGACACAACATTTCGCTTTTTGCTTTTCCATAAAACCAAGTTTCCTCCAGTAAAGACAATAGAAAATAGAGGATTTCTAATCAATCCAGGAACTTACCCAATCTACATCTGAGAGACACTCAATATGAATATGTCCATGATTTTCATACAATATCTCTCGACCAAAAACTCCCTTTTAAGTAATATAGGATATGTTCTAAAGCAGCTTAATGATGGATGATTTGAAAGACATGAATTGACTTATAATACTGATAGAATATACAATATCAAAACGAGTTATTGTTCACTTGCCTAACCACTCTCTTAATTTTCTCAAGATCTTTATATAAGTCCCCATCTTTGTTGAGTTGCAAATTAGGAAGTACTAGAGCACTGCATGGATTAGACCTCAATTTTCTGATCTTAATTAATAGGTCAAGAATGTATTTTCTCTTATGCAAGAAATTGCCTTTCTTGCTTCTTGTCACCTCTCTTTCTAGAAGATATTTCAAAAATTCTAAATCTTTTGTGTGAAATTGATTGTGAAGAAAGGACTTCAGAGGTGAAATGTTCACATATCACTTCCAATAGTGCCAATATCATCCACATAGACAATAAGGAGAATAATGCCAAATGCAAAATATTTATAGAAAATTGAGTGGCCAGACTTATTCGCATTCATTTTAAATGTTTCTACTACTTGACTAAAATTTTCAAACTATGGGAACCCTATATTAAACCATATAGGGACTTTTCGAAGATGACAAACTTTCTTATCCTACCCCTGAGCAACAAACTCAAGTGGTTTCTCCATATATATTTCATCCTGAAGGTTACCATATAAGAAGTTTTTTTTATGCCTAATTGATGTAAGGGCCAATCATGAGTACCTAGCATAGACATGAAGAAATGAATAAGGTTAATTTAGTGATAGGAAAGAAAGTGTCAGAATAATCCACACCATAAGTCTAAGCATAGTCTTTTACCACAAGTCTTGCTTTAAGTTGAGCTAGTAATCTATCATAATTGTGATAGGAGAGAAAGTGTCAGAATAATCCACACCATAAGTCTAAGCATGGTCTTTTACACAAGTCTTGTTTTAAGTTGAGCCAGTAATCTATCATAATTGACTTTGATTACGAACACCCATTTAATCCAAATAGCATTCTTTCCTACATGTAAGTTCATTAAATCCCATATACCATTAGTATCTAAGGCATCTCTCTTCTCTATCATAGCATCACACCAAATAGGATGGAATAAGGTTTAATGAAAGTTTTAAATGAGTCACATAATCAAGTGAGGTAACAAATGAGATAAGTGCACAAACATTTACCTTTGCAAACAGCAATTGGGAAATAATGATCATTGATTGTTGGATATGATGTTAAAGAAGAGACAATTATCTAACATTGCATCGAGATGATCTAGTTTCTAAAATAGACCAAGTGAATAGGTAAAGGTGGTGGCTGTGTATGAAGATCAAGTGTAGAAGTAACACTAGTAGTCTAATATATGACCTTATTGCCAAAATTTGAGATTTGAGAGAATATTTTCTTTATTACTTGTTTAAAAGTGTACAAAAGGGTCAATTATATATGTATGTGTGTATGTGTGTGTGTGTGTGTGTGTTTTATCCTAACAACTAAAAAGGAAACAAAAATAATGATATGCTATGATCATGGATATCCTAACTAAATAGGATAATCAAATCCCATGATTATGGGATATCCTACTAAATAAGAAATTCTAAAAATGCAAAAATCCTAAAACAATCATGCTTTTCCACTCCCCCTCAAGCTGATGAATAGCATTCTCCATTTGCTGCTTGGTTACTATTACAGATCAGATAAAATCAAATAATTTGTTTAAATATGATTTGTGTCAGTTCGGATTGATAGTTTGCTTGATTATAGGAGATTATTCTCTAAATTAGTTACTCCTAACCACTATAAATATGTACCAATACTCTATAAAATGCATAAGATACAAATTACCTTTCTTCATAACATGGTATCAGAGCCTATACGAATCTTCCTTAGCCTAGACTTCATTTTGCCCACTGAGCAGTAGTAAATACTTTTGCTTCCTTCTTCCTTTAGTTATGCCCAGTGAATAGAATCTTTTTTTTTCTAGGTTACCCACTTCAGACACCCAGCTTCTATCCTCAGCAATAACCATTTCCAGTTTAGTAGCCTGGGTTATGATCCTCCTACAGTCACCTAGGGTCAACATCTCACCAACAACGATCACCATACTTTCAAATATCCATCATTTCTAACCGCTAGCACCACTAGGAGCGTCAGAAGTAGCTTGACACACCACCTAAATCATCAGACGACTTGTGTGTGACTCTTATGAGCCTCCTGATGATTCTACTACTCCTTCCACTTGCCAGCACATGGCAGATTGTACGACACTGATACAACCTTCAGCATTGACTTCATCCAATTGTTGATTCATTCCCGCAAGAAAAACATAAACCTTATCGTTTGCTTTCCTTTTTTTTATGTCGAACACTATCATTTGGACAGTCTCAACCATCTTCATAACGTAGATCCAATTCCTGTCATAAGGTTACAATTTTATTGTAAAACAAAGTAACGTCATAGTCTTCTTGCTTGGCCTTCCATAGCTTCATTTTTAGTTCAAAAATTTGAGAAGAAATTTCAATATCGGAATACACCTTTCGAACCACATCCCATACGTCGTTTGCTTTTAGCAAAACATATGGAGTTTTCCGATTGCAAGTTCCATGGAATTAATCAACCAAGCGGAGATCAAAGAATTTTCAAAACTCTATATTGCCATATTTGGATCATCTGAAGTCAGCCTTGCTATCTCTCCAGTCAAATAGCCGAGTTTTTCTCTATCATCAATGGCCAACTTTACTATTTGCAACGATTCAAGGTAATTCTAGTTGTTCAACTTGTGATTTGTCAATTGAAAGGGCAAGTTTGAGCCAAGAAGATCAAAACTATATTCTGCATTTCCCATCATAGCACCGAGATTAGTCACACTCAAACTGCTGAAATCATTGTTGAACGATGAGGTGTTTCACCGATGGGCGGTCATTACTAAATGGTAGTCCATTTAGGACTGATTTGAACAAAGAAAGAAAAAGATATTGTAAAAGAGTCATGGCTCTGATACCATATTCTGATATGATACTCCACAATTTATGGGGTAACTACCAGATTTGGGTACTAGGCTTTTATTTAGCTAATAGTTGTTGTAACAAATATGTGTAAGATAATACATTTTCTGCTCAATTTCTAACATAGTGTCAGAGCTTTAGGTTCCGATAACTTGAGCATATTCTGGCCTTCATCGCCATATTTTTTCCAACCTTCATTGCTAACATTTTTCCTTCCACTTCTTCTTCTTTTGTGTTCCCACACAATTCGGCCTTAATTGCCTAGAGCCGTGTCACACAAGATGTCAAACATCGAGGAGTCTACGGTTAAGATTAGGGAGATTACCAAAACCCAATCCCATACATTATCTCATAGGAACATTGAGAAAAGGTATTTTGTTTAAAAGGAATGGGGGATTGGTACTTGAAGCATACACTGATGCTGATTATGCTAGTTCAATTGTCGATAGAAGATCAACTTCAGGACATGGAGAAGTAAAAACAAGGAGTGGTAGCTCAGTCAAGTGCAGAAGCCGAATTCTGGGCAATGGCTTAAGGTGCTTGTGAACTACTTTGGTTGAAGATCATCCTTGAAGACTTCAAGATTAAATGGGACTGTCCTATGAGACTCTATTACAACAACAAGTCTGCAATAAGTATAGCTCACAATCTGGTACAACATGACCAAACCAAGCATATCTAAATCGATAGGCATTTTATCAAGGAGAAGCTAGAGAGTGGACTAATTTTTACTCCTTCTGTGTCTACACTTGGTCAACTTGCTGATATTCTTACCAAAGGGTTAAGCAGCTCAGTTTTTCAAACTATTGTATCCAAGTTGGGAATGGAGAATACCTATTCACCAGCTTGAGGGGGATTGTGGAAAAACCGTATAGTTAGGAGACTATTTTAGGAAAATATATTGTAACAAATTGTATCCTTACGTTAGGATATTATTGGTCAAGATTCTGATAGGATTGACTAAGATTCTGATAAGATACTCCAAAATTTATGGGTAACTACGAGATTTGGGTACTAGGTTTTTGTATATATACATATATATAGGTAATAGTAGTTGTAACAAATACGTGTAAGGTAATACATTTTCTGCTCAATTTATGACAATATCAACTAATTATCTCCAGAGAATCAATTAATTATCTCTAGAATATCAACAAAATCCTTCTCTTTGACAAATAACTTGAAATGGAATACCCAACCCGAGTAATTTTTTCTATTAAAACGAACCGAGAAACTCAAATACTGATCTAAAGATAATTTTGTACTCATCGTATACATGTTGTTAACCTATGCACTTATAGTAACATTCACACAATCAAAGAAATAGAGAAACCTTTGATAATTCTAAAAGATGAAGGATCTTTCTCTCCACACGCTCAGCTTCTGTTGGATGATTGGACTTCAAATACATCTAAAGAAAAGACAATAAAAGTAAATGATAGCATGAAGTTAAGAAATATATAACTAAATACGCACTCTTCAGAATTTTAAATATATAAACCAAAAACAAAAAGAAAGATGGAGCCCAAACAAGCATTTATAATAAAATAGTAAGACCTAATATACTTTTATTTTCTCTATGCATAATTACACATTAAGAATATAACATTATTGTGCAAATCTAATACAATTTACAACCTGTGCCAGGTGCTGTAATCTTCTTAGGCATGTGATGGACTCTCCTAACCCACCTTCCTATATAATCAAAAGGATAATAAGAGAAAACAAATAAATATACAACAATAGAAATAACAAAAGATTAACACTAGTATTATGCATAACATATGTCGTCTACCTCTAGTATATTAATAGAGTCCTGAATAAGAACTTCAGCATCTTTTTCTTTTCCTTGAAGATACAACACCTGCACTCATATTTACTCAATGATTAACCCAATAACAAAGTGATAAACAGTTATATTAAATAAACAACAAGAAACCATACTTACCCAATAATTAACCTCATAACAAAGTGACAAAAAATTATATTAAATAAAAACAAGAAACAGTAAATCAAAAGACGTATCAAAGAAGAAAAATTTAGGACTCTCCTTTAAATAGGGACATCAAGCATAAATCAGAACATATATCAAAGAGAAAGCTTCAGAACCTTTTTAAGTAGGCACATCTAGCATATACAATAATGATGTGGATGCTTTTGCTGGAAGAAGTTACCATTGTAGGAGCAATAAAAAGTGGCAGCTGAAAATTCTTAATTAAGTTTTTTTTTTATTTAATTGCTTGCTTAGGAAATAACTAACTTTACATAATATTATGTTTTAAGTTTGTTAGTATTATTACGTAATTAGGAGTTTAAGTTTGTTAGTATTAGTACCCAATTAGAGTCATAATTTAGGTAGGAATTATCTTACATAATATTCTGCTTTGATTTGTTAGTATTACTACCTAATTAGGAGTCCTTATTTAGGTAGAAATGTTTTTTCCTTTTGAGTTCAAACATTGTCTTTCTTTTGCCTATATATAGACAAGAAACAAGCAATATTCATGTTAATTTAGTTCATAATAGCAGTAGTTTTTAGAGTAGCTTTGTTCTCTTTTCTCTACCAAGATAGGTTCTTCAAAGAAAGAAAGAAATACCAAAAAGGGAAAAGAGGTGGACTTCACTGATAATCGTCCAATGACGAGGTCCTTTTCTCAAACACATAACAATTTGGTATCAAAGCAGGTCGTCATGGACGAGGCAACAATGGATCAACGTTTACGGGCAATGGAAGAGGGACAACGAAGGATGGGGACACAATTTGCAGAGATCAGTCGCGCACTCAGTATGATCACACAAGAAAGAGGCTGCAAGATGTCAGGATGCAATCACAGGCCCCCCATCTTCTTCAGAAGGTGATAAATCGGAAGGTAATACGAGGTCTAGCATGATGCCTAAATACTCAAAGACGTAGTTCCAACGACCCATTGGTTTGGATTCACAAGTGTGAACAATTCTTTCTAAACCAACGAACGACAGAGGAGGAGAAGATAAGATTGGCAGCATTCCACTTGATTGACAAGGCGCAATTATGTTATTATCAATTGGAGCTGGAAGAGCCAGAGATGAGTCGGCAGACATTCAAGGGACATTGTAACATGTTGTTCGGCCCACATTTAAGTAATAACCCTGTAGGCGAATTAGCAAACTTGAAATAGACAGGCAAAGTAGAGGAGTATCAACACCAATTTCAATTTTTGCTTGCTCGCACTAACGGGCTTGCAAGGGACTTACAAGTAAATTTATTTACAGCGGGATTGATCAAAGAATTGAGGATTGATGTGGAGATGCAGTATCTAGTTAATTTGGGAGCCGCTATGAATGCAGCATGGGCATTTGAAAGAAAGTGGCAGCTATCACAAGGGGTTGGGGGTAGTAAACTTCTACAACTTGGAGTTCCTTCCAGCCAACTTATGACCCAATTACTAGCAAAAAATTTAGTCAATAAGGGGAGAAATAACAACAAAGTAGGAGTATATAGTGTAGGGAGCGTGTCTACTCTTGTGATGAGAAGGCTAACCCGGGCTGGGATGGAAGAAAGACACGAGAAAGGGTTATGCTACAATTGTGATGAACCTTATTCAGCGGAGCATAATTGTAAGAAACTTCGTTGAATTGAGGTGGTAGAAACAAAATAAGAGACCAAGGAGGAATGACCCAAAAATTTCTTTGTATACGATCACTGGCATATCCTGAGTTCTAGCTTGAAGGCAAGCTCGATGTCGAAGAGGGGAGAAATGATGTGGATGCTTTTTTTGGAAAAAGTTACCATTGTAGGAGCAATAAAATGTGGCCCCTGAAAAGTTCTTAATTAGGAAGTTTTTTATTTAATTGCTTGCTTAGGAAATAACTAATTTTGCATAACAATCTGTTTTAAGTTTGTTAGTATTACTACCTAATTAGGAGTTTAAGTTTGTTAGTATTAGTACCTAATTAGAGTCCTATTTAGGTAGGAATTATCTTACATAATATTCTGTTTTGATTTGTTAGTATTACTACCTAAGTCCTTATTTAGTTAGGAATTTGTTTTCCTTTTGAGTTCAAACATTGTCTTTCTTTTGCCTATATATAGGTAGGTATTATGCAATAAGAAGCAAGCAATAATCAACTTAATTTAGTTCATAATAGCAGTAGTTTTTTTAGTAACATTGTTCTCTTTTCTCTACCAAGAAAGGTTCTTCAAAGAAAGGAAGAAATACCAACACAGGAAAAGAGGTGGACTTCAATATTAATCTTCCAGTGACGAGGTCCTTTTCTCGGGCACAGAACAAATAACCAAGATACACTTCAACCAGGCTCTCTTCTAGGAATACATAAAACTAAAATCCAGCATTATTTAGTAGTCATGATTTTATTTCCATTCCAAATAAAAAATTTTCCAAATTTCTCAAATTCCTATAACCTAAAATTCTTCTCTATATAATGAAGACAAAGACAAGACTAAGGCAATGGCCCCTGCATATCTAAGGAAAATCAAATTGAAAGCTCCAAATGAGGGTGCCCCATCACTGCACACTAGCAGTATAATTTTAACAAGCCGTGAACTCAAAACTTAAGCCAACTTTGAAAGTTTACTAGCATTACCTTATGAACAATTAATGTCATGTAAAACAGCTTCAAATGCTAAAAGGATACACCTTTCACAGAAGATATGAAACAACTCAATGTTGTACCATTTTGATACCAGAAAGGTAATGATACACAATATACAAATCAAAAAGATGAATAATAAAAGATATAAAAGAAAAAGAAAAGAAGGCACCCGAAAGGAGAAAGAAGATAGAAATTTAAGGTTTGGGAGGAGAATTCAAAGGGAAATGTGGAAACATCACTAGACGACATCTTCATAGTAGTCCAGGAAAATCTCCCAAAAGAGTGAAAAATATGGTGTTAGATTTCTAAATTAGCCATAAGAAAACGAGAAAAATCAAATATAAGAAATTCCAGATAAATAAAGCATCACATTTAAGGGAGATATCCAATTTCCAAGTATTAAATTTGTAATCAAATCCAAAGCTTTGGCTCAACAAGATAGCAAGCCAACATGGCTAAAAGAAAATGGTTAAGCAAAGCTCAAACTACAAATTTTATCCAGTGAGATTTCAATGCTATCCAACAAATCAAGATCATGAATTGAAAATTGGGGAAATGAAATGATAGGTCACACAAGTTTCAATATCAAGGCATACATGAACAAAAAGGCACACCTTTATGGACTATAATCAAAATCAAGAATCCAAATCCAAATTCAATTTTAGTTGGTTAAAGCAAACTAGAAAGAAATTCGGTTTAAGAAAGCTGAAATTGAAATCAATTGTTATATTTCGCCTACCAAATAAAATACACTAAAAATCCAAAAATCACCTAAATAGATGAATCATAATGCTTTATTTATATAGAGAGTGAGTATGCACAAAAATAATGCTTTATGTATATAGAGAGTGAGTATGCACAAACATTAGCATATAGACTATATTTATATAGAGAGTGAGTATGCACAAACATCAGCATATAAACTATCACACGAAGCATTTCCCAAGGTTTTTCAATAAGATAAATAAGAATAGCTATCTTTGCTCCCTTACATAGGGAAAGGTACTAAGTATATGATAGTGAGACAAGGATTAAAAATTGGCATACTGCGGTTTGAAAAAATAAAAGAAAGAGTTTACCGTTCCAAGTCGATACATGGTCTCAGCATAATCTGGATGCAAATATCCTAGAACACGCCCCTTAATCTACTCGATTACTAGATCATATTAGCACTAAGAAATTGACTGCTTTTAGTTAAGAAGGTCATAAATGGTTGTACCTTTAAAGCACGCTGCCCAAAAAATTCAAAGAAAAAGGACAAAAAATAATATATTAGTTAAAAACTAATTAGAAAGAACGTGTATAAACAAAGTCAAGTTGAGAAAGAAGTAATTGATTGAAGCTGCTTGAAAGCTACCGAATCTGTTAAACTCTTAATGAAGATCATAAATATTGTGTCTTCTTATTTAATTATTCATGCATACAATCATAAATATTCTTTATGCAGGTGTATCTTGTAAACATATACTGGATATATATATTGTCAAATATTAGTATAACATGTATTGCCTATTATTACTATGCCTTGAATTTAAAGAATCTATTATTCCCAACTTTTCTACAATCTTAAAGTTTTGCCCATAAGTAGGAAAAGCCTTAAATATGCTCCTCAGTGACTGACAATACATTTTGAAAATTCATAGATAGACAAAAGCCTATGAAGTATCATGTTGCAGCCGTTTTATAACATCAACAAGGATCCAGATTCATGATAAAACACAATCAAGAATA
Organism: Erythroxylum alaternifolium; assembly: GCA_027478495.1. Classification (NCBI taxonomy): domain Eukaryota; kingdom Viridiplantae; phylum Streptophyta; class Magnoliopsida; order Malpighiales; family Erythroxylaceae; genus Erythroxylum; species Erythroxylum alaternifolium. The sequence continues at coordinate 367,912 of JANIIA010000008.1, read as the reverse complement.
ACCAGTGGCTCTCCTTTTCGTCAATTTAATGGTTTTAATTGGTAGCAAGGCTAGTGAATTAAGCATCATATGAACGAAACATTGGGACCAGCATTCTATCAAGAATCTTTAATAGGTTGTTATGAGAAAACTTCATTCATCTTCTATTTCTCATTAATTCTAGCTAATCAATGATCCATTTCTTCACATTTTTTCAGTCATTTGCACTTCAAATTGTTAATAATGACGTGACTATTACTATGCATTCTTCTTCAATCATCTTCCAACACTCGTTGCATCTTTTTATTAGCATCTTTAAATGATCCAGTAGTAACAAGGAGCCAAAATGTCACATCATCCATGACAAAAATCTTGAACCAAACTTCCACCTTATATCTTGTGTACTTCAACCAGATGAAAAAGTCCTCTCTCTTTCCACACTATGATTCCATTTCATAATCTTTAGGCTAACACAAATACATATAGATGTATTCCTAATATATATAAAATTCTTCCTTCTTTAATTTTCACTTGATTAGAGTTATAAAATAAGAAGAATACACAACACTTTGCAGTATGGATACTTTAGAAAACATTCAAGATACTATGGTCCCATAAAAAAAGAAAAATAGTAACAATAATTGTGTCCAACACCTACAGAAATTGCAAAATGCACTTCCACAGCATAGCTCTTAATGTATTTTAAGATGACAAAACAATCTTACATTTTATCAAAACAATCTTACATTTTATACTAACAAAATTAATGACCTTATTTACAGGTTAAATTCTTATCGATGCAATTATAAAGTTTTGGGTCCAATTGGAACCCAAAAACTAGCAAAGTACAAAAACCTCCAAAAGATGACTTGTTTGTCAACCTTTCCAATTTGATAACTCAAAACATGGAGGAGGAATCTCATCCCCTGATTCCATTCAAAGATTGACTTGAATCAAGTTTTGAAAACAAATTTTATGCCTCAAGAGAATGAATTCAACAAAAGATACATGTTTCAATGAAATAGTCAAATTAAAGCAAAAGGAAAAGTAACAAAATGATATATCACCTCATAACATCTTCGAGATTCTTCCAATTTCCGCTGCATATGATAGAATTGTCCAAGGTTGTGAAGGGCAGCTCCCACCCTAATATAGAAATGATGCAATATAGTAATGCAGTTTTATAAAGACAGAGTTGACTAAATGAATTAATTGTAACTATGGAAAAAATGTGAGTTGAATAAAATGCATAGAGAGCAATGTTAAGTTGTATATCAGCTATATAACATTTTAGGAAAGTCAAGTTCTTGATATCCTAATATTGTGGGATCCTAAGAGACTATTTTCCTTTCTTGGGAGAGTGGAATCCTAGGAAACTATTTCCCTCTTAGGAATATGTGGAATCCTAAGAGATTGATTCATTTTCTAAGATATTGTTTCCTATTCTTTTTCCTACACTAAGATGTATATAAACATGTAATTCCAAATCAATTATAAGAAGACAAATCATTTTCTCTTCTATTTCTTGTCATGGTATCAAAACCTTAGGGTTTTTTTTCTTGGGAATTCCTCTTTGAGCAGCCTTCATTGCTGCATTTTTCTTGGAATTTTATTCTTCTGATTTTTTTCTTGTGCCCAATATGTCTACATTTGATATTACTGTCTCCAACTCTCCCCACCCATCTGAAGAAACTAATTCAATCAAAAGACCAGAGATCTACAAAACATCTGAGCTTCTCATAGGCTCACTAGAAAGCCACCAAAAAGGGAGTGGAGAAACTAGGTCTCAAGCACATTTAACAAAGCAACCCAAAACAAATGAAGATTCAAATAAAGGAGGTTTTAATATTGATTATTCGAATCTCCTGAGAGCACTCTAAAGTTGGTTCCTTGGCTCTCTCAAGGAAACCTTCATTTTCTTTTTTACACGAATACCTCAAACAAGTATTATGCTAATGATTGGATAATTAACTTTAGTGCCACAAATCATATGAATTAATTCTCACATTTATTTCATACTTATACCACCATTACCTAGCAACAGAAAGATTATAGTAACCAATAATTTGTTAGCTACTGTTGTAGGGGTAGAAGATGTATATACTAAATCTCCACTACGTCTAAAAAACGTTCTTCATGTGTCAAAACTATCAACCAACCTTATGTCTATTCAAAAACTTAAATATAACCTTAAATGTTAAGCAATTTTTTTCCTCTTATTGTGTTTTTCAAAAACAAAGCTTGGGAAGGAGGATTAGACTTACCAAGAAAACAATCTCTATCATCTTGAATCTTCTCAAAAATCATGAACAATATTTCCATGTCATTTCGTATTACTTTAAATAAATGTCATTTCGCTTTACCATTTATGTCTTTTTCATCCATCTTTTAAAGTTTTAAAAGTCATGTTTCCACATTTTTTTCAAAGGATTAGATATCTCAATTTATAATTGTGAAATTTGTGAATTCAAAAAACACACTTGTATACCCTCTCCTATTAGTACTAAAAGAAATAGTATCCAAGGTCCCTCTACTGTTCCTAATATTTGAGTTGTCTCCTTGATTGATGATTGTACTCCAGTTACATAGCTTTTCTTACACAAACAAAAATTTGATGTCAACACTCCTATTCCTAATTTTCATTCCATGATTCAAAACCGATTTAGGGTAAGATTAAAACCTTTAGGTCGAACAATGCTAATAATTACTTTAACAAAATTTTGGCACCCTATTTTTAGAAAAGGGTATTATTCATGAGTCATTATGTGTTGAGAAACATCAATAAAATGGGATAGCCAAGAGAAAAAATAGGCATTTACTTAAAATAACTCGAGATCTACTCTTTCAAAGGAATGTTCCCAAATCCTATTGTAGGGGAGGCAATTTTAATTGCCACATATATGATAAATGAATCGCCAAGAGTAAGGTTTGAGAGATATGTAATGAAATAGTATGGATTCAAGTAAGTTTTGGCAGATCATACCTTGTTTTATAAACATGATTATAATGATATTAACTTCCTTCTTGTCTATGTTAATGATATCATTGTAAAAGGTAACAACATAGATCAAATTGAGTAACTCCAAAATTATCTAGCCAAAGCATTTGAGAATAAAGGATTTGGGACTTCTCAAATACCTTATAGGAATTAAAGTTTCTCGATGTAGGAAAAGAATGTTTCTCTACCAAAGGAAGTAAGATCTCCTAACTGAAATTGGTGACTCTACATTTGAGCCTATAAATACTCCTATTGAGGTAATCACAACCTATCTATTTCTCCTATTCAAATTCTAACAAACAAGGAGAGATATCAAAGAATAATGAAGTTGATCATTTAACTCAAACAAGGCCAAATATAGCACATATAGTCAAGGGTTTGAATTAGTTTATTCACAATCCAAGTGATCAACAAATAAATGATGTTGATCATATTTTGGCATATTTAAAATCAGCTCCAAGTAAAGATGCTATGTCCTTCGAACCCGACTCGACCCGACCCGACCTCTCCTATGGTGGCCCGCGGGCGAAGATGGATCAGTCCGTGGCTCGGCCCGCCGCTAGGCTGACTGACCCGGCCAGGCCCACCTATTTATTTTTAAAGAAAAAATTCAAAACGACGTCGTTTCGAAAAAAATGTCAGCCAGCGGCCCACGTGGACATTGGCCTGTGACCTGGACCAGGAGGACCATGCTCGGCCCGTGGCCCGGCCATAATTGCCATCCCTAGTTCTACAAGCCAAGTGAAATCACTTGCTAAGGAAAAACTCCCAACAAGGCAGCAGCATAAATGAGTAGGGGCAGCAGTAGAAGTTAATCAAGGTAGATAACATGTTGGCAAAGAAAAAAGATAAATTGAAATAGAAATCAAGATTCCTACTTTGATACTAAACAAACTTGGTAAAAATGTATGAATGGGTTATCTTAACCCTAATTGAACAAATATTAAATTAGTGTACACAAATAGTACAACACTATTAGTTACATACTTAAAAGACTAAACGTACCCTTACATTTAACACCATTAATCATAATTACTTTAATCAATATCATTTTCCTTCTATGATACAAGACAGTTAGTTTTAAAGAGAGCCTCCTGCAAATGTTAAAGCAAACTCGATAAAAATGTTTGCATAATATATCATTCAACTCTTCACTACTAGAAAATCACATTGAGATTTAAAGCAACATCAACTCAGCTAACAATCGAAAATAGTATTCATGCTCCTAACATGTAATCATATCATACCGTATGTCTTCTTGACCAAATGATTCCTCCAACAAGTTGATAGCCTCCAAATACAAAGGTTCTGCTTTATCAAATTCTTTCTTGATTCTATAAAGTTCAGCCTAAGAAAACAAAAACCAAAAAACAAAGAGCAAAGATGAAAAATGGCTTCCAATAAAAATAGCTTTCCGTAAGACTACTATTTTGCAAGCAAAAGAAATTCTTTGCATTAACTGATAGTTCCTAGCTAGTATTACTGCAATTGAAATAAGAATAAGTGCAAAAAGAAGGAAAAAAACAGATTAATCAAGTGCACAATTTGCATTTAAAAAAAGACTAAACAAACAAATGAAAAGGCAGTGATGCAGTAGGAAGGGATTAATTTTTGAGAAAAAAGAATAGCCAAAGTGATAAAATAGCCAAAAAAAATTCTAAAATTAATAGATTTCATTATAAGAAAAAATATACAATCTAGAGGACAAAACTGGTATAATCTATAGAATGTAGATTACAGAGACATATGGTTCCTAATAATCGTCTACATCTTGAGATCGAGGGAACTTGCGAGACCACTTAGTCCAGTATTACTCCAATCCCCATCTGCTCTTCATGTTACTTGTCAGATTTGCAGCTATTCCACTAGCTAACATGGCTAATCTACAATGTAGAAAGACGGCCTGAAAAACCATCCCACTGCTTCTACTTTCTTGTTTGAATACTCTGCAATTGCGCTCTTTCCATATGTAGTGCCCAACTTAAATAGCAAAATTCACAAAGCATAAGGCAACAAAATGTCACTAGTTAGTTTTGAATAGGAAATAAATCCATTTCACTATTTTACTTTTTTCTTCTCATAAAAACTCCAATAAAAGCAAACTAAAAAATATTTAGAATTTGCTGAGTCATACTGTAATAGACAAAGGGAAAAAGGAGAGAGAAAGAGAGGCCCAGAGAAAGATGAGGGGATACTTGAGTTCTTAACAAAATACTAATATAGGAACTTCATATCTATACTGCATCATATAACCCAAACATTCACTTGTTTCAAACATTTTTTTTTGGGGAATGGAGGAACCCGCAACTGCTATCATTTTGGATGAACACTGGGTAAACCTCCAGATTGACGCAATAGCCCGCAAATTA
>JANIIA010000008.1:346670-362466 GCA_027478495.1 Erythroxylum alaternifolium | reverse complement strand
CCTAAGCTTATAGCCAAATAGAACTTCTAGATAATTCTTTCCATGGCCCACTACTCATTATTCAGCTCAATATAAAGAATAGTTAGTTACTGCCCAAATTCTCGTGTTGCCCGGTCTGCCCAATGTTGTTACTGTTCTTAAACTTCTTTCTCCTATAAACTAGGAGTGGTTGGGCCAAGGTGCTAGTGCTAACATTGCCATCCCCATTTTGACAAACCATGTCCACAAGGTTTGATCCTGAAAACTATCCTCAAAAGTTTGAGCAATCCATCCAAGTTGCCTCTTCAATGTCTTTCCCATCCCACTAGACAAGAATCTTGTGGCATGCTGGAGAAGGAGGAGTAATAGCATTAGTCTCCAAAATAGCTGCTGGCCAGAAATTAACTTCCTCAACAGCTAGTTCAGTTCGTAAACAAGGAGACACATCATGGTTGCCAGAAACTTTCTTAAGTTGTGATATGTGAAAAACAGGGTGTGAACTTTAGACCCTTGTGGCAAGGCTAAATGATATACGACAGGACTGAGTTTTTGTAAAATCTGAAACGGTCCAAAATAGCGAGGACTGAGTTTATGGTAAACACGTTGAGCTACTGAGCCTTATCTATAAGGACGAAGCTTCAAGAATACCATATCACCTTCTGAAAACTGCAGTGGTATGCGACGTTTATTAGCTACAGAAGACATCCGTTGTTGAGCCTTAGAAAGATTATACTACAACTTTCTCAGTACTTCATTTCTGTCTCGATGTTCCATGGCGACTGCAACAACTCTAAATTCCCCAGGCATATATTGAATCAAGAGTGGAGGTGCACGTCCATAAACCAACTCAAAAGGTGTGGCTTTGGCAGCTCCTTGGTATGTTGTATTATACCAATATTCTGCCCAGTACAGCCATTTGCTCCAGCATCTAGGCTACCCCGAAGAGAAACAACAGAGATAAGTTTCTAAACAGCGATTGAGAACTTTCGTTTGGCCATCAATTTCGGGATGATACGCTGTACTCATCTTCAATTTCGTACCCAATCCTTTGAAAAATTCTGTCCAAAATGAACTCATAAAGATAGAGTCCTGATCACTAACTATGGACTGAGGGACCCCATGTAGTTGTACTACTTCTCGAGCAAAAATATCAGCTACTGACTTGGCAGTAAAAGGATGTTTCAGACCAACAAAATGGCCATATTTGTTGAAATGATCATCGACCACTAATATGCAATCCACTCCGTTAGACTTAGGCAAACCGGTAATGAAGTCCATTGAGATATCTTCCCAAATCAGAGAGGGAATTGGTAAAGGTTGAAGGAGGCCAGCAGCAGCTAGTGCCTCATATTTGCAATGTTGCCAGATTAAGCACTCAACTACATATTTACGAACTCGAGCCATCATTCCAGGCCAGTAGATATTAGCAGCCAGTCGTTTATAGGTGTAGAAAGCGCCAAAATGGCCTCCTGAAGGGGAGCAATGGAACTCTTCTAGAAGGCGTGGAATCCACTTAGAAGTAGAGGAAATGACGAGGTGCCCATTGAAGAAAAGTTTGTTATGGATGAGTTTGTATTTAGGATATTGTGCTAGAAATTTCTGCACTTTGGAACATAACAACTAATATGTAGAATCAGCTTGTAATTCATTGTTGAGGTCCCCCCAACTTGCCCAAAATGGAAGTGAAACAGCAGCAAGCTCCACGACTGCTGTAAGGCGTGAAAGTGAATCTGCAACTCCGTTAGATTTGCCTGATTTGTACTAAATTTGGAAGTCATAGCCGAGCAGTTTTGAGACCCAATGCTGCTGGACAGGTGTTGTAATTTGCTGCTGTATGAGATGCCTTAAACTGCTATGATCAGTTCGTACCACGAACTATTGGCCAGCCAAATAAGGACGCCAATGGTGAATTGAAATCACCAAAGCCATAGGTTCTTTTTCATAGGCGGGACGAGCAAGGCTCTGTGGTGCTAACAGCCAGCTGTAAAAAGCAACTAGTTTACTGTTTTGCATCAAAACTACACCGACACCAGTCCCGGACGCATCACATTCAACTACAAACGGTCGGCAAAAATCAGGCATCACCAAAACAGGGGCTGAAGTGACTGCCTGTCGCAACTCTTCAAAGGCAGCCCGTGCTTCGCCAGTCCAACGAAACTTTTCAAATGCTTCCTTTTTAGGAGATTAGTGAGAGGCCAAGCAATTTGCCCATAATTCTGAATAAATCGCCAGTAATAGCCAATTAAGCCCAAAAATCCTCGGACAACTTTAGTGGACTTTGGAATAGGCCACTATAACACATTCATTATTTTTGTCGGGTCCATAGTGACACCTTGAAAAGATACATGTCCCAAATACGCAATGGACTGCTAGATTGGCTCTTCTTCTTATCGATGACGAATTGATGAGTCTTCAATTGAGTCAAAACAAGCCACACATGATGCAAATGATCATCCTAAGTAGTACTATAAATAAGAATGTCATCAAAAAAACAAGGAAGCATCGTCGTAAATATGGGCAAAGGAGATCATTCATGGTGAACTGAAATGTAGCCGGAGCATTCATTAACCCAAATGGCATAACTCTAAATTCGTAGTGGCCAGAGTGGGTTTAAAAAGTTGTTTTAGGGACGTCATCTTCATGCACCCGTATTTGATGATAACCGAACTTGAGATCAATCTTGGAAAAGTAGCGAGCCCCTTGCAACTCATCCAAAAGCTCTTGTATGACTGGAATGGGATACTTATCAGTTATGGTGGCCTTATTAAGTTCGAGGTAGTCCACGCAAAAACGTCAACTGCCATCCTTCTTCCGAACCAAGAGTACCAGTCTGGAAAAGGGGCTAATACTGGGCTGGATAATTACTGTAGCAAGCATATCAGCCACCTGCCTCTCTATTTCATCCTTTTGAGTATACCCACATCGATATGGCCGGACACTAACTGCAGAAATTCCTATTTTCAAAGGAATCTTATGATCAGTAATTCGGGATGGTGGCAATGATGTAGGGTCTTGAAATAACTCCTCGAACTGCAGTAGAATTTGTTGTAAATCTGGAGCAATAGAGGTAACTGATAATTGAGAAAGGGCAAGAGCGAAATGATGAACCTCCCAAAATGATTGCCCCAAACTCGACATCCAGTAGTTTGTAAACTAATTGAGAAGAGATTGGTACCGACATTAAGGTCGGATCACCCCGAATGCAAACCTTGCGCCCATTCAAAGAAAATTCCATTGCGGAAGTAGCCCAGTTAGCCATAACATCGCCCAGTGATTGGAGCCAGGAGACGTCAAGAATGAGGTCAACATGGCCAAGAGGAAAAATAGAGCACTCCACAGAGATAGATGTCGAACCCAAATTGACAGTCATAGCCAGACAAAAACCACTGGCGTTCTTGTGATTCGCATCGCCCAAACGGACCCCAACATGTTCAGTAGGTAGTATGGCATATCCCAAGTGAAGTGCAATATCCATAGTAAGAAAACAGTGACTAGCGCCACCTTCAATTAACACAACAATTTCCAATTCACCAATAAAGCCTAGCAACTTCATAACATTAGCAGAAGAAGATGCACCCATGGCAAAGTAAGGAATTTCTAATTGAAGAAGCTGAGGGTACCTGGAAGATCAGTGCGTGAATCTCCATCAAGACAATCAGAACTGAACATTGTGGCTAAGGCGGGATCTCCATCATCGTCATCTCCCAAAATTAAGGTATTAATTGTTTTGTCCTGACACTAATGCAAGGGGTGATATCATTGATGACACCAGAAACACAAACCCTTGGAGTGAAGATCCTGGAATTCTCATTGCGTATAACAACGGATACCCCAAGCATGCGAAACAGGTGCGCCGCTGAAACTAGGGGTAGCAGAGCTCGAAGAAACAATTGGTTTAATAGTGGGTAAGGCCGAAAGTAGGGCCTTAGGAACAGGTTGGTGATAAGGAAGCCTGGGAACGTTAAAACTGGGTTGTGTGATGGCAAGAACTTTGGGCGCAAAAGAAACAACAGGGTGGATACCCAAACCAAACCTAGTAGATTTGACATCACTACCTGTAGACTTGGAAATAAGTTGCATCGACAACTCGTGCTCCACCTCTCGCGCAATATGCATTGTACTGTATAAATCAGACCTGTCACGAGAACATATTCGGGTACAAATATCTGTGCGCAATCCATTAAGAAAGTGTCCAATGAAGGCCTCATCAGACCACCCAACGATTTGAGAAGATTTAGCAATGAAGTCCTGGATATATTCATCCACCGTTGAAGTCTGGCACACGGTAGCTAAAAGTTCGTATCGGCTGGGCGACAGAGCTCCTCCAAAACAAGCTAGAAGTTGCTTCTTAACCTCCTGCCAAGGCATCATAGGATGACGTTCCTGAAGCCAGCTAATCCAGTGGTAAGCATGGCCATCCATGCACATCAAGGCCAAGTTGACCTTGTGGTCCTTCGGTGTCTGTTGGATGAGGAAATAATGCTCAGCACAACGAACCCAATTCAGGGGATCTACTCCAGTAAAGTTCAGCAGCTCCACCTTCTTTGCCGAGAGATGAACATCTTCAATATTAATGGTTCTTGTAGTAGATTGAGACAAGAGTGGAGAGCCAAAAGGGACACCTCCAGATACCGTAGAGGAAACTCCAACAGCACCATCATCCACGGTCTTGCCATGAAGAGCCGTGATCAACATAGAATTAATCTCATCCAATTGAGCTTCCGGCTGAGTTTTGTTATCTGCAATTTCCGAACTCATATTAAGCAGACGTTGTTCCATTGAAGAGTAGTTCCTCTCCATCGATTCCATCCAACTCTCCATACGTGCTTGAGTCATGGAAATTGGAAAGAAGAGAAGCCACGATTCACTGCACCAATTTGATGGAGTAAGGATCTAAGGAAAACTCTAAAGCCACAGAGAAGAAAGGAAATAGAGAAAATAGCAAGAACACTTGCTTTCTTTTATTGAAATGAAAACAACGTTTACAGAGAGAAAAATCAGCTCTGCCTAAGCTTATAGCCAAATAGAACTTCTAGATAATTCTTTCCATGGCCCACTACTCATTATTCAGCTCAATATAAAGGATAGTTAGTTACTGCCCAAATTCTCGTGTTGCCCGATCTACCCAATGTTGTTACTGTTCTTAAACTTCTTTCTCCTATAAACTAGGAGTGGTTGGGCCAAGGTGCTAGTGCTAACACATGTCACATCAAAACATAATGACACGTCATTTTTTGGAAGCTCAATATACTTACTATAGATGGCTTCAAATGAGGTTTGACTTTCCAATGTGCAAAGCAAGGATATTGTTCATAGCAACAAACAGAAGAAGACAAATTGCAAAATGAATATTGCATACACAAATTGGATACATTAGGCTATAGCAATGAAGCAAAATTTGGTGGCACAGCTTTACATATGATGATGGGAAAGGGAAGAAGAGAAATTTGAGAAGAGAAATTTGACCATAAGACCAAAGAAAAAGGTGAGCACAAGAAGAAGAGGATTGGAAAGGGCAGCTCAACCGAAAAGAATTAGAATAAATAAAGGTAAATTTTGCTATCCAAACATGCCAATATTTCTTATTTTCTTCTACTTTAATGGCAGACGAATATGGCAGCTTATATGGTGTAAAAGTTATGTTTTTTCAATTATTGATAAGGATGAGAGAAACATATACCATATTAAACATGCCAACCAATATATACATAAATAAAGCAAGGTGTAGAACTAAAATTGGTATGAATAACTATTGGCTATTTTAGATCTGTAAGGCCTTCATTACCTATACTATATATGCCTCTTTAGTATAAAAATGTTATCGTCGATGATCAACATACGTAACTCCATAACCTTTCTATTTAAGCACATTAACATTTATCTTATACGCCAACGCAATCCCCCAAAATCTATATGTTTCACCTCTTGGAATTTGCAAAAACAAAGACTATTACCTAAACTCAATGCATAAAAGTAACTTTTCAAAGACTTCTTATTACTGAATGTCAAAAGTTATTCAATATTGTACTATCATAAGAAGTTGCACTAAATCACAAAAGTGTAGAGCCATTCAGCATCCTCGAATGCTGCAATAAGATGTTATGTCCTTAGCTTCTCTGTACACTCATAATTATCATTTCTTTTCTCATTTCACCTTGTTAGAATAATTAGAAAAAAAACAAAATGTGGAAGGACAAAAACATAAAATATGGAAAAATAAGTGTGGAAGTGTGTTTTTTTAACATATTATGTAAGTTGTATAGCCTTGTTTATATACACATGGTGTCCAAAGTATAAAAAAAAGAGAGGAAAAGAAAAAATTGATTCGGATCTCTTAATCACAACTCTCTAACAAAACCTACAATTATGGCCTTTAATAAAGGAATGTGCACATCTACATCACTTTCCAACACTCTGCGTCAAGCTAGTGAACATATGTCATCCATTCCCAACTTGGTAACAAGGGACTGAAACATAGATTGCTCAAGCCCTTGGTAAGTATATCTACAAGTTGGGAGTTAGTAGGCACATAAGGTGTACAAATCAAACCATTATTGAGCTTTTCTTTGATAAAGTGTTTGTCCACCTTGATGTTTTTTGTTTGGTTATGTTGAATTGGATTGTGTGCAATACTTATGATAACTTTGGAAGTAAAACATCATAAAACTTTATGCACAACATATTCATTTGACATTACAATTGGAGCCAAATTTTGATCTTACAGCCCAACTTAAGGAAGACAGGGGCCCCCATCAACTAAAAATTTTCTTGAAGGAAACAACTTATACACAATAGACATTCTTGTCAAAGAAAGCACAACCCTAGGAGGAAAATTCTCAACCAAGTACGGCAATGACAAACCTAATAGGCCAAGAAAACAAGGATATAACTAAAAAAAAACTCAATATCAAGAGATGTTGGACAAGCAGAGGGAAAGAAAATAATTTGATTTAAAAAAAGTACAAAATAAAATCGAGGGTAGTTGGAAGATCTTTAATTGTGCTGAAATCTAGGATTTTGAAGCTGAAACTTGTGAAATAAGGAATCAGTAAAGAGGATAGATGTAGGAACCACTCTTAGCTATTTTATTAAAATTACAAAACTTGCCTAGGAATCGAAGACAAACAAAACTAATGGAGTCAGACATAAATTTCCACAAATCAGTTCTAGAATTTAAGAATCACTTCTAAATATCTAAGAATCACTCTTAGGGGAAAAAATTTCTCACTTTGAAAATTAGTCTTTTTTATTCCTTGAACATTGAAAACATAAACATATATATACTGTTAAGGCAATATCAGAGAATGCAATTGAGGGCTAGATACAATCTCAAGACCCTCTTACCTTTATAAAATAGTAAGAATCAATTACATAAGGAAAGTTGATATTAACAATAAATAGGAAATCATATAGGTCTAACTTTTCCTAATACTCCACCTAAAACTGGAGCATACATATCATAAGCTCCAAGCTTGTTACATATAGATTTCACCTAAGACAACCCTAAAGCCTTAGTGAATAAATCAGCGAGTTGGTGTTCTAGCTTGACATATGGAGTCTTCATCAATCTTTTTTTAAGCTTTACACAAAAAAGTGACAATCCACCTCGATATACTTGTTTCTATCATGGAAGATTGGAATAGAAGCAATATGAATGGTTGCTTGATTATCACACATCAATTTCATTGGAGACGAGTGCTCAAAACCTAGTTCCCGAGAAGATGCTTCAACCAAATCAACTCACGTGTAGTATATGCCATGGCCCTATACTTAGACTTGGCACTGGAACGCGCAACAACTGATTGCTTCTTGTTTTTTCATGACACCATGTTTCCACCTATAAATATATAGAAGCCTGAAGTAGATCGAAGATCATAAGAACCTGCCTAATCTGCATCTGTATATCCTTGAATCTGAGTATGGCTATAGTTAGAGTATAAAAGACCTTGGCCTAACAAACCTTTCAAATATCTCAAAATCCTGATGACTACATTATAATGGCTAGTTCGTGGAGACTTCATAAACTGACTCACTACAATTGTAGCAAACGAGACTATCAACTAGCTTAGTTCCTAATAGGCATGTTTCCTCCGGAAGGCCAAGGACATACTTTCTTTGAGTAGACAAATTCTCATTTTCAACCTCGCTACCTTGATAACTAGAAAATATTTTAGTAACCAAGGTCCTTAGTAAACTTGGTCTGCAAGAAAACCTTTAAAGACAGATTCCTGCTTTATCATCACCAATAATAACAATATCAACATAAAAGATCAAAAGAATCCTAACAACTTTGGAGTGACGATAAAACACAGATCCACAACACATTACTACAAACCAAACTCCATGACCACTGTATTGAATCATTGAAACCAACCTCTCAATGAATGTTTTAGACCATATAGAAACTTGTTAAGGCGACACACCAAATAGTCACCCCTAAGTAACGAACCTTAGTGGTTGCTCCATATAAATATTCTTCTTAAGATCACCATGAAGGATAGCATTTTTCATGTAAAGTTGAAGAAGAGACCAATTATATATGGCTGCCAACATAACGAAAACATGTACAAATGTCAATTTGGCTATAGGAGAAAAGGTCTTAGTATAGTCTATACCATACACCTGTGTATATCCCTTAGCCACCAATCAAGCTTTTAAACGATCAACCATGCCATCAAGATTGACCTCAACGTTGAAAACCTAAAAAATAACCCACCACTGTCTGATCATATGGAAGAGAAACTAAGTTCCTTGTATTATTAGGCTACAAAGCCAACATCACTTCTTCCATAACATGTCTCCATCCAGGATGAGCCAAAGTTTCTACATACCCATGAATGTTTTCTAACAATAGATGAATAACAAGTTGTTGGGTTAACTCAATGAGCCACAAATGCCATACAAGAAGATTATGCCTACTGAGCTGACTGATACTACAGTTACTTCATATACTCATCATAGATAAGGTAACAGACAGTTGTGAAGTTGTAGCCAACGAATGTTTTTCAAGAGATGCCATATAAGCCGCTTGCAAATGAGACATTTACTCCAACAAGTCTTCTCATCATGTCCACCTCTATCCCAATGTGCCCAGTGAAACTTGAATCTCTACCATATCCTCATCTACCACCACAACCACCACGTCCTCCCCAACTACCCTCATGGCCTCCTCTACTTGTAAACCATATAGTCCACAAATGCAGGCCTATCAAAGTTGTTCTTGGATAGAATCTCCTTAGCCTAGAACGAGAGAGTCTGTAATATACTTCAGCTAAGGATGGAAGGTCTACAACTCCACGGATTTGTGTTCGTATAGCCTCAAACTCAAGTTTCAATCTTACCAGAACTGTCATAGTCACTAAGTGCTCCCTTTGAATTTGCATCACCGTAACATTAGATGTAATGGGTAGCAGAAAATTTAACTCCTCAAAGGCATGTTTCACTTTCCCAAAGTATTCGATCAAATTTCCTTCGAGTCTGGACTAAAACAACTCAACAAAGATACAATACATGCAAAGCATATTACTGGAATAGAAAAGCTTAGCATCACAAGCTTGCTTACAGGTACTAACATAAGAGAATCGGATTGCAATTTTAGGCTATATAGAATCAAAAAGAATATGTAGCAATTATGCATCATCAGCTTGCTAATTTTCCAATATTTTCTGATCAGTTGGGGGATCAAATGTGAGATGGAGCAACTTTCTCCAACCTCTAAAAAACAATCCTACATTTTTAGGCCAGAAAGAATACTTGTTACCATTCAAACATTGTTTGGTGATTCGCAGATTGAAGAAACCCATTGTTGAGACAATTGTCAGGACACTCATTAGTGGCTTCTTGATAGAGTCTCACATACTCCTAATATATATGACAAATTTTTTGACTAATGAATATTGGTAACTTTGTTGACAATGCTCCAAAACATAGACTATCCTGATGAAAAGATAGTCAAGTTCTGGTCAGATTTGACATAAAAAAGAAAACCTTGATCACAATGAAAAGGTGGATGGAGTTAAGGGCTTTGGACAGGTCAGAGGGTTTTAGGGATTTAGGGTTTTATGGTAAGGGTTTTGGTTAGGTCAAAGTGCTTTCGGGTGCAAAAGGGAGGTTTCGATGGTTTGAGGTTAACCAAGTTCTAATACCATGTTAAGGCAATATAAGAGAATGCAAATGAGGGCTTGATACAATCTCAAGACCCTTGTTGCCTTTATATAATAGTAAGAATTAATTACATGAGGAAAGTTTATCTTAGGAATAAATAAGAAATCATATGGGTCTAGCTTTTCCTAATATATACAAATTTTGAAACCTAATTCGAATGTAACAAGAATTCCAACTAAACTTCAAAAAATAATAATAGAATCACATTTAATAAGGATTGTAATTATTCCTTAATAAACTTGTACTCTAAAGTATTAAAGAAAAATTAAAGTGGAAATACATTCAATTTTCAGTAAGTAAAATTAAACAAATTTTCATTATGCATCACAAAGTCATTTTTAATTTAGTTTTAGTGCATGAGACAAAAGAGGGGGTCAATGTCAAGCTTGAACTTTGGAGGCATATGTTAAGAGTCGAAAGTATGACTAAGACTGAGTTATGTGAAGTGTAACTTTTCGGGACATAGAGTGGTTACCAATGTGGAGGTAAAGATTGGTTCAAAAATTATACCACAAAAGGAGTATTTTAACCAACAAAAACACATTTAAGAGCACAAGGATCAAGTTTTCCTCTATTTTGAGAGTGAATATGAACATAGGCTATCCATCCAAAAATTCTAAGAACAAGAGAATTGGAGAGACTTAGATTCAAATAGAATTGTGTAAGAACATTTATTGGTGATTGAAATTAAGAACTCTAGTTGGCAATCTATTATGTAAGGAGGCAGAAGTTAGGATAGCTTCCCCCAAAAAATTTTTGGGAACATTTCAATGAAAGAGTAGTGCCTTTGTGATGTTCAACAAATGACTATTTTTTTGTTTTGCAACTCCATTTTTTTGAGGAGTATTAACACATGAAGATTCATGAATGATCCTTTTTTCATGGAAGAAATTTGATATTGTTGATCGAAATAATCTTTCGCATTGTCAAAACGAAATCTTTTGATTTGTGCATCAAACTGAGTTTTGATCATGTTATAAAAATTTGGGAGAAGAGTACTAGTATCTGGCTTGTGTTTCAACAAATAGATCCAAGTAACTCTTGTGCAATCATCAATGAAAGATATAAACCATTTTGCCCCAGAACCATTAGGAATTGGTGAGGGACCCCAGATATCACTATCAATTAGAGAAAAAGGGGTATGGCTTCTTTTATTACTCATTGTAAAAGATGCACATTTGTGCTTTGCAAATTCACATTCATCACAATGGAAAGACTCAACACCTATTTTATCAAAGAATGATGGAAACATAGACTTTATTACATGAAAAGAAGAATGTACTAAACGATGATGATAAAGCCATACTTTTTCTTTCCTCAATATGTCTTGACTCTGAAAGGAAAGATGTGGGAAGAAAAACCTAGAATTTGCTATGCCCTTCTTTATTCTCTAGGTAATAAAGGGCATTCCTCTCATTAGCATGTCCAATCGTTCCTTTCGTGCCCTGTTCCTAAAACATGCAAGAGGAAAGAGAAAAAGCAACCTGACATTTAGAGTCTTTGGTAAGTTTATATACTAAAACCAGGTTGGCAAATAATTTGGGAACATCGAGGACATCTTTTAAGATAAGAGTGTCATTTAACTGAAGATATCCTTGTCAAGTTACAGTGACGACTGATCCATCTGCTATTGTTATCTTTTTATGGCTAGAAGAAGGTATATAAGTGATAAAAAGTTTAGAGGAATGTGTCATGTGATCAGAGGCTACTGAGTCGATTATCCACATAGTTGATTTATTTTCTAAGGAACTAGAAATACAAAGGATGGAGGAAATACCTGAAAAGGTCAATGAACATGAACATGTACCTATAGCTGATGGTTTCTCAAGTGTAACCAAAAGGCATCTTAATTTTTCAATATCTGCTTTGTTAAACTCTTGCGTCTCATCTTGAGTTATTTCTGTATTGTTCATATGTGAGCTTAGCATGTACTTGTTTCCCTCCACCTTTTCTCTGAGTATTAGTCTTGCCCCATTTAGTTTCCAGCACTACTCCCTTGTATGAAGGTGCTTTTTATAGTATGTGCAATAGAGGGTGTCTTTATTTAATGACTTGGATGGGGCAGACTACCTATTGTCTTTTGCAGTTTGTGTAGCATTTACCTCCTTCAAATTTGTGGATTTAGTTACTAGGGTAGATCCTTAATTTGCTGCTGGCTGTATTTCCAGCATCACACTTCTTCTCCCTTCCTCAATTCTAATGATAGCAACGGCCTCATTCAAGGATGGAAGATCATCTCTTCCCAAAATTTGGACTCTCACAGCATCAAATTCTACATTAAGACCAGCAAGGAACTCAGAGATTCGATCTTTCTCCATAAATCGTTTTAACATTCCAGCATCTTCTGCACACTGCATTTTGATGCATTGATAATGATCTAATTCCTGCCATAGACTTTGCAAAAGATTTCCATGCTCAGTTACTAAGCGAGTCATTTGTTTAGTTGCTGAAATTTGAGTTTTGATCTCATAAACTCGAGCAACATCATTAACCATAGAGTAAGTTTGTTGAATTGCCTCCCAAATCTCCCTGGTTATGCTGAGAAACAGATAGGCGTCACTTATTTCAGGATTCATTGAGTTCCATAGCCATGACATAACCATGGAATTATGCTCATCCCATGCATCAAATATAGGATCAGTGTTGGTTGGTCCAGTCCCCAACAAATGGCTAAGCTTGCCTTTTCCCCTTAAGAATGTTCGAACAAGTTGAGACCACATCAGATAATTCTTCCCATTCAGGCGATAGGCTGCTTGAATGATTGGTACGTCCCCTGTGTGGGTTATAGCAATGCTATCTAATGAAGAGACTTTACTGTTAGTTGTATTCTTTGACATGGCTCCTTGGCTAGGTTTCAGCAGCTACCTTTCCTTGCAGAAGAACAAAATTTTGGACAAAAGTTTCTGAAAAAGAGTTGATGACTCTGATACCATGAAAAGCATAATAACACTTTTTACTTGAAAAGTTTACAAGAATATATACAAGAGATATCCCTTAAATATATCCTAGAAATTAGGGATATACACAATCATATAACTACTTATAAGATATAAATAAATATACAATAATAATCTAATCCAATTAAAATATACAGCTAACTAATAATCTTATTCCATAAAATCCTCTAACTAATTATCTCCTATGCATAATACCGACACAAGCATTGATAAAAATAGACAATTATTTTTCCATTTAATCTTGAATGCATTTAGAATTCTTCCCATCCTAAGTATGCATTTAGAATTCTTCCCTTCCTACTTAGGAAGGGAAAAGGATACAAAAATGAAAACAAACAACAAATAAGAGAGAACAAGGCTTAATAGAGTTCATCGAACTAGAAGACCTTGCCGTACTGAAACAGATTAGCAATAAGAAGGTTTGAAAACTTAGTGCAGAAGGTGCTAGCAACAATATTGATTCTATTGTAGTATTATGCCATTGGATTGAATTGGTATCTGTAATACAAATAAACCGTAGGAAAATACATTAAATTGCCCAAGATTTTCCAAATACATTTAGTATGGAACTCCTACACCATCTGGTTTATAAACTCGACAAATACAAAACTCTTGAAATAACATACTGGAATTCATCATTCTATAGGAAGTAATACCCTTATTGCTACTTATCATATATGACCACAATCATTATCAGGAAATTTTTTGTAGGGTTTTCATTGGAAAATAGGATCTAATTATTCATTCCCTTAAAAATATTTTGTCAATCTTAACCTAACAACAATATGAGATGATAATGAGTCTTGTACGGAAGATATTTGTATATATTAGCATTATAATCCCTTTTCCACATTACTGGACTCCGTACACTACATCTAGTATAAGCATTTAAAAAAATAATAATTTAGTGTCTAATAAGAAAGAAGTAACATTTATATCATTAAGAATCTGATATGCCTATAACCACAAACAATTTCAAGCAAAATGATGGCAAGCTGACTTTGAACCGCAGTTCTAACCTTGTCTTGATAAATACAATTTATGCAAACACTAAACCAAGAACCACACAAACGACAACTCTTAACCTATGAATGCATATTTATGTCAACTCACCAAATTGTTGCAAGCTGATGCAACATGGGGATCTCTCTCTCCAAAACCTTCTCTTGCTTCTTGAATGGCGGAGAAGAAGAGTTTTTCAGCCTCATTTAATTTTCCCTAAAAAAACATAAGTAAATAAATTTTCAAGAAAATATCAAAAAGATTATACTAAAGGATGACGCAAGTTTTTGGAATTATGAGCATATGGAAAAATGTGCTTGATTGCAGGAAGAATAAATTTGACAACAATGATAGAAAAGGAAGAGCAATTTTCTAGAATTTTGAGACAGGGCAAAATGTGCTTGCCTGTAGGAAGAATTCCCTCCCTTTATCAGTAAATATCCTCCATTTAGATGTATGTATATTTGAAACTACAGAACCATCCTCAACCTTTTGTAACCCAATTACCGTAGCACCATTCAAATCATTCTCTGAACTACTTCCAACTGACGCATCCGAAAATATGAGATTGGAATTTATCCCAAGCATAATTGCTGCAAACACGAACCATAATGATATACATATCATTAAAATATCTTCAAAAACAAGCACCAAGATTAAGTTTAAATTCAAATGCCTTGGAAAAGTCAATTACAATTAAGTTAGTGCAAAGAAATATGTAATAGGCCATCATTTCCCTATTTTTAACACTACCAAGTGTTCAGTTTGATGAAACATATTAATCATAAAGTTGAAAGTCACGGAGATTTGTAGAGGCGTTCCATTAGAAAAAGATTAGAATAATACACAAAAGTAGAAAAGTGTCTACAAGTCGTTGAAGGTAAAACTCAGCTATGGAGGACTCCAATGAAAAGAATAAGAAACAAACAGCTAGACAGCGGCAATCACGCAGTTCATACCCAGCTGTGTAGCGTGGCTTTGATGATTGGATTTGTAAGTTTAATACAAATCACAAGTTGCCACATAAATTCCGGCAATTTACCCAATAATCACCACAAATAAGATACGAATTTCCAATTTTCTTTCAAAATTATTCAAATTTACTCACACATTAAAAATAACGATCATGATACAGATATAATATAGTAGCATTACCTGCTTGTCCCGCTACAACAGTCCATACGTGAGGATTTATCCTCCAACTGGAACTTCCAGAACCATGCCGATGGAAATAGTTTATTTGCGCTGAAAAAGCGCAAAACCAGATTCAGAAGGATTCCAAGACAAAGAAAAGAGCATACAAATAACATTAAACTTACACGTACTGGGCAACTCGTTTGGGCAGCAAGAAGATGAAGATACTATTATTTGAGAAGGAAGACGGAATTTCCTTAGAAAAATTCTAGCTACTTGCCGCAGGTGCATCCCTGTGAGACAGCGTAGGTAGAGATATAATTAAAAGGGCTAAGCGCTTTTAATATATAGTTTTGTAACTCTTTCTGTCTCTTTGTCAATTGCTCAAGCACTCTGTTCGTCTAAATCCCCGTATTTTAAAAACCGGACTAGAAATTGAACCGATCAAAAGAAAGGTTTAAAATTTAGAGGTTCAACTAGTAATGAACCGCTATAAAACCGGAATATAATAAATAAGATGAAATTTTTATAAGAATAAATAAAAATAAAATATTTTATTG
>JANIIA010000008.1:300517-312530 GCA_027478495.1 Erythroxylum alaternifolium | reverse complement strand
TGGGCAAACCTAAGCTCGCTATATATGAATATGTTCAAACCATGGAAATTAGATTTTTAGATTAATGGGTTGGTCTTAACTGGAAGTGTTGATTTGTTGGGTAACCCAAGGTCAACATGGATAGAGGTGAAGTTGGGTTATAGACATGAGATGTATACAAATCAAGAGTTGATGACCCAATGAGTGTGCTAAATCAACAGTTGATGGCATAATTGCATAATTAAATGCAATTGGTATGAATGATACCTACCGATTAACCTAAAATGACTTGTTGGGTAAACCCAAGGACATTCTTAGTAATATTGGATATCGACCCTTTAAAAAAACTATAAGTTTTCTCAAATTCGTAGTGAGGGCTATAGATTTGAATTAGAATAATGGGACCTATAATGCATGTGACTAAAGTCCTTATCGATATGCATTAATGTACATTCTAACACTTTCTCTTGTTCTTCTAGGTTACTGAATCACTACGATATCTTCTAGTGTGAACTTACGCTCCCTATTAGATACCAACAAACTTACGGGACCAAAATTTTTAATCGATTTTCCTAATTCGTAATGCTACTGCCTAATTGAATCTAGAGATCGTATCCTAGGTTATTTGGTGTTAGGTTTAATTAACAATCATATCTTGATTAAACACTACCTAAGGGAAAACTCGGGTTAATTATTAACCCATTATTAATTGTCTCTAGGAGAGGTTTAAGAACAACAAGTCATGGAAAAATCTTTAATTATGGTGTAGGTTGAGATTGACCCAAAGAACCAGATTCCTAACAAATTCATTGCTTTCTTCATTTTTCATATGTTTTCTTTAATATGTTTTCATTATGTTAATTTTATTTTATTTTCTTATTTCTAAAACCAAAATCACCTAAACCTATACATCTATTATTTTAATTTCAATAACTTTACACACACTTTCTGTGGGATCGACCCAGACTTACCACTGCTATAGTAACAGTCTAGTTTAGTTTGACTAGCGTGATGATGCGCTGTCAATTTTGGTGCCATTACCTGGGAGTGTGGTGTTTTAGTTTTTGTTTGTGATTTTAATTGGTTTGTGATTTTAATTGGTGTTTTGTACATATTTGTTTTTAATTAGTTTCTTTTCAGTCACTTCTTGATCTTTTCACTTTTTTTTTGGTATTTGTGTGGAAAAAATGATATGGATAGAAGTAATTTCTTTTATAACTCTTATTCTCAATCCTGTAACCAAGGTTAGATTGATCAACCTACCTTTAGTTATGTATGGGATAACCCTTATAATTATTTCTATGATATTTTACAGGACACACCACAATTCCCGTGTGGACCAGAAGCTTTTTTTCACAACTCAGGTATGCCTCTAGACGACTATATTAAGACCTGTAATACTGACCATCTTCAATTTCAAAGGGTATATAACAGCTTCAAGAGAGTGTGCAATAACTTCAACAGAATACCCTATAATTCTAGCAGGATGAAAGGCAATCTTGGTCTAGTTTCCAAGATGTGGAAAGCCAACAAAATTCAGTTACATCTCTGGAAGGATTGATGAATGTTGTGATTGCTAATAATCTTCAATTTCAATAGAGCCTATAATAGTAGTTCCAATAGTTCCAGCAGGAAATGAGGCATGTAACGTCTAGAAACTAGAACTTTTTAAGCCAAATGTGTGAAATGGCAGTGAGGAGCGAACGCCTAGAATCACAATGGAAGAGGAGCAATCATATCAACCCGAGGCATATCTTATGGACATAAATGAGAAAATCTTACAAAGTGATGAAGAGCTTGAGAACTTTCAGTGTAATACTCAAGGAGCTGCTTGTATGGAAGAAGCAGAGGAGGAGCTCGAAGTAGAAAAAGACATATCTTTTAACTCAGAGGTAAGTACGGAGTTCATAATTATGGTTGAGAATGACTCTTTACTTTTATCTAGCAGGTTGGAGAAAGTGAATGAAGAAGAAAAGGTAAAGAGACATTCAAGATATTTCCAGTATGCGAGAACTTAGTAGAGATTGAGAGTTTGAGGATAGGGAAGACGTTGAATATGACGGATCATTAACTGAGACCCTATCCTGAAGAACCTCATGTGGAGGAGCCATATGTAACACCTAAAGATCACAATTTTATCACATGAGGAGGAAACATGGAGTCGAGCCAGTGACCTTAAATAAAGGCGCTTCTTAGGAGGCAATCAATGGGAAGTAAAACTCTTTTCTTTACATTTCTGCTTTACTTTTTTTATGCATATGTGTTTTTAAATTTGTTTGTTTTAATTGTTTTAAATTTTCAATCAAAATGAGAGAAAGAATAAAATAACAAAACAAACATTTTCTTTTTTCTATTGATTTTAGGACTATATAATTATGATTATAGTATGAATTGACTAGAGAATTTCATAGCAACTTTAGCATGTACTTTTACTCTTGTGATTAGTCGATGTGTATTATCTTTAACGGAGTAGTCTTGACAAACTTGGTGAGATTTTGAGCCTTATTAGATTGACACATTCATATTAGCCTCATTGTCTTTCGATAATGTGTGACCTTCTTGACATGTACATCCTGATTTTGCCTTGAATTTCTATTCGAGACCACATTTTTATCACATGCATTAACATGGTTATGATTAGACATTCTTTGTTTTTTCAAACTACATTAGCCAAATAGCCTACCCATTATATGATTTTCCTTTTTGATAAGCCCCCTTGAGCTTTACTTCCTATTTCTCTGTGTATTAGCCACATTACATGCTTTAACCTAACCAAATCTCCTTCCCAAGCCTTCAACTTAGTGGAACATTTGTTAATTGTTGAGTTTGTGGATATAAAAAAGTATAAGTATGGGGGTATGTATATGTGTGGGTTGGTTATAATGATGGGATGTTATTTTATGTCTTATCATTGAAATTCCCATATTGATATAGTTTATTTTAATTTTTATAAGAGAAAAGGAAAGAAAAAGAGAAAGAAAGATAAAGAAAAAGAAAAATGTTTAAATAAATGTATCAAGGAGGAAATGCATACGTGGCTTGCAAGGTTATTCATACTTAATGTAGAAGCAAATCCTAAGTGCCATGATTGTGGCCTGTACGACAGTAGGCGCAGACCATCTTCTAAAACTTAACTTTATAGGGTTATTTTAGACTTTTTGGACTCAGGTAAAATCTAGTTTTTTTACCCTAAATAGAAAAGAATACAGAGGAAAGAGAGGAACCTTAATTTTCATGCCTCCTTTTTGCTACATTGGGAAAGATCCAAAGAAGAGGAAGAAGGAAGAGAGAGAAGAACAGAAAGAAGAAGGTGGAGCTTCAACTGCTTCAACCTCCAATCCTCCAAGTTACTTTCTTTTTGTCCATCTTTTATTTCATGTATTTGATGTATAAGATGGGATTGTTGATGATGAATCTTAGTTTAAGGAAGTTCTAAATTTTGTTTAGGGATTTGTTCTGAATTTAACGTTAATCTAGTTATTTTATGTTAATGCATTTGGTTGTTGTGATTATTTTTTGTAATTGCATGCTTCGATAATAGATTGAGAGAGTGAACCGAATGCAAAATGGTTGGGTTAGTTAATGAGAGTTAAACAACCTAATAGACCACTCAAATAATCAAATTGGTAATTATATGGACAGAGATCTCATATAAGGACTCGGTTGTTTAATAGAATGCTTAAGATTTGATTAGGATGTGGGCTGATTGTTAATCGAGATATTACATGTTTAATAACATGACTTAATTAGGGTTTATTAATTATGGCCTAGTGATTATAACTCGAGAGATCGTAATCCACCATTTGATAGTCTAGAATTAACACCATATTAAGACAAAAGCGACTAAGTTAGCATTAATGATAGGATAAATCTCCTCTCCCATAATTTGTTAATTTTCCTTGGTTGAATTTCAATTGTTAATTGGTGATGAGCAATTTTGATTTCGTGTATGTTGACTTTACAATTTAATCTTCAATCAATCCATATTCACGAATTTACTTTTCTGTTGAGTTTTTATTTTCATTTTAATAATCCTTTTAGTCTAAGGATAACTTAGAATTAGATTAGTTCACCAACTCCTCAAGGGATCGACACCTCATATACTACATTAAGACCCATTCACTTACAGTATATTGAGGGTTTTATAAGATTAAAACTTGCTCAATAAGTTTTTGGCACTGTTGCCAGGGAGTTAATACAATTAGTTTAATTCCTTTAGTCTAAGGAGTTTTTGTCACTCTTATGTTTGTGTAATTGTATGAACACAAGAGTTACTAAGAGTTCGAGTTGGATAGCCAACACTTTAGAACTTGACATTGCTCAGTTAGAGTGAGCAATCTAAAGAGCTAGACGTGAAGAAGTGAATACCGAAACAGCCATCATGGCTGAGGAATTTCATCAAAAGTTTCAGTAAGGAGGAAACAAAAGGAACCAACCATGGACCCTCCTGGATTTCATGAGACTGGGGTTTAATGTGACCAATCAAGGTGTTGCTAGACCACCTATTCAAGCACCTTTGTTTGAAATAAAACTAGCTTTATTAAACATGCTGCAAACTAATGTTCAGTTTTACAAGCTAACTAATGAGGATCCTAATGCTCATATAGTCAATTTCTTAGAAATATATGATACTTTCTGATATTATGGGATGTCGAAAGATGTCATTAAGATGAGACTCTTCGTTTTCACGTTAAGGGATAGAGTTAAGGCATGATATCACTCACTAAGCCCCGTGAATGTTACAACTTGTGAATAATTAGTGCGAGCATTCTTAGATAAGTACTTCTCCCTTACGAAGACCACAAAAATAATCAAGTAAATTATAAGCTTTCAACAAATTGATGGGGAGTCACTTTATGAGGCTTGGGAAAGGTAAAAAGATTTGCAAAGGAGGTGCCCTCACCATAACCTACCTAAGGAGTTCCTTTTGCAAACGTTCTACAATGGAGTGAACCCACCTATCCAAGGCGCCATTGACGCAAAAGCAGGAGGATCTTTGATGATGAAGATGGCGGATGAAGTGAAAGAGTTATTGGAGGAATTAGCTAGCAATAGTTGTCTTTGGACAATGGATAGGAGCAGACAACCCACAACCCTTTGCAAGCAAAAGGGAGCTTTAGTTGTCGACCTAATCACGGAAATGCAAGCAAAGATTAATAAGTTGACCTAACAGCTAAACATTATAAAAGCCTCTTCTTTAGCTCCTGTGAAAGTTATTCAAAAAAGATGCGAGTTATGTGGATAGGATATCCACGAAATTAGTTACTATTTTTTAATGAAATATTATGAATCAAAATAGGTCAATTATATGGGAGTGCAATTGGAGAGAGGAGGGGGAACAACCCTTACTCCAACACATAGATAACCCTAGGTGAAAGAATAACTCAAACTTGTCTTGGACGAACAATGTAGGAGGTCAATTCCAACGTCAATGGCCACCTAGTTTCCTATAGTAGAAACCATATTCAATAGACTCTAAGCTAGATAAGATTTTGGAAAAGATTAGGGGCATGAAAGACACCCATAAGAGGCCAAAAGGAAAATTTGAACAAATGACAAAGAATCACGCCTCCTTCATACATAATTTAGAAGTCCAAATGAGCCAGTTAGCAAATGTTTTTCCAACACAAAGTACTAAAACCCTTCTTAGTAGCACTGAGATGAATCTAAAGGAGAGATTAATGGTGATCACCTAGCCTATTAAGATAAGCTCATTCAAGTTAAAGACAATAAAGAAGAAGGAAAGCGAGAGACCAATACCTTACAGGTTAAATATAACATGATTGAAATCAAGAGGTATCAACCTCAAATTCCATATGCTATTCACACAATAAGGAAATCAAAGGAAGCTGAACTGAATGAAGTTTTGGATATAATAGAGCAATTAAAGGTACGACTCGCTCTGACCAAATCTATAAAAAGGGAAGTTAGAGAATTAATTGCTACACACAAAGAACTTCATTTAAGTGATAACACTACCACAAAAATAAGATGATCAGGGAGATTTCTACATCCCATCCATTATTAGTAGTGTTAGAATAGATAATGCATTTGCAAATCTAGGAGCTAGCATAAGTATGATGCCTTATAATTCGGATGCATGTTCAAATGATCGATAGATCATTCCGCCATTCGAGAGGTATGGTTAAGAATGTTTTGGTTAGAGTAGACAAGTTCATCTTCCCCAAAGGTTTTGTAATCTTGGATATAGAAGAAGATGTAGAGACACCTACTATCCTAGGGAGACCATTTTTAGCTACCGCTCGGTCTATCAAAGACGTTGACAGGGGTGAATTGACTTTGAGAGTGGGGGATGACAAAGTGTTGTTTAAAGTGTCTAAGATTAAAAGCAATTCTCTCAAATCTGTGGAGGCTATAAAGAGCAATGAATCTTATAAGCAAGTTAGGCAAGTTATCTTTGTAAGAACTCATTAGAGCAATCTCCAATCTAGCAAAAGACTCAAAAGAAGAAAAAATTGAAAAAGAAAGCTGGTAAGAAGTATAGTCTGGTAGCTCGGGTGAAATTTATAAAAGTTCTAATGGCATTACCATCACATGACCTATTTAAACCACCATAAGCCAATAAAGAACGTCGAACTAGTGACGATAAACAAAGTGCTATATGGGAGGCAACCCATGATTTTTAATTCTTAGCTGTTCATCTTTTATATTAGAGTAGGTTTCTAATTCTGTTTGTGTGTGCTTTAATTTAGTGAACACCTGGAAGAGATCAAACATGAGTAGGACCTAAGAATTTTTATTTTGCTCTTTTTCAGTATGAATGAGAATGTAAGGAAAATAATGAGGTGGTAACGTAATTGTAAGGTATGGAGGGACCTCGGGAATGAAAGGAGGAAATAGAAGCGAAATTAGAAAAGAGTGCAGAATTTTGCAGGGCCATGATCATGGCCTGCGACGGGGCAGATGAGGAATGTGTGAATTTATTGAATTTTCTCCCAATTCTCCTACCCACCTATATAGTTATATTCACCCTCATTTTTCCTATACATCTCATTCTCTAACTCTCACTCTAAAGTCAAAAAGCCAATTCCCTCTTATTTCTTTCTATAATCATCCTTAAGGTCTTTATTTCTCTCTCTATTCCTCACTCCTCTCATTCTAATAGGATCGCATATTAAGCAAACGGTCAAACAAACTCAATCAAAAGGCACAGCCTAAGCATCAGGTCGTGGACAAAGAAACAAAGCGACGGATTACGAAGCACCTTTCCTGATCTTCTTAGACGAGGAAGGTAATTAGTTTTACACCGTTAGTTTAAGAAAAATTGTTGTGCCTAGATACTTAGATTTTGAGACATTAGAAATAATTGGTTTGAGAGAACAAGGTTGAAATTTTAGGATGAAGGATTCATTAGGACAAATTCATGTGTTTTAATTAAGTTGTTTATGAAGAAATAACCCTAGAATTCTTCAACTCCCTTCATTATAAGATGGCTAACCCTAGGTTCTATGGTTTTAGTTGCGAGGTCAACCATTTGAGTTGGAATATAAAACTTTGTGTGAAATCAGGGAATTCTTGTAGACCGACATGAGGGATTTCGTGCCACACGTTATTAGAACGAATTAATTGGGATGGATAAGTTCGACTCTAAGAATGCCCATAACAACATCATTTGTAGTCCCAAACATGTGTTATTACACAAGTTTATGTGTCAAATTGTGTTTGATAAACTCGAAAGTAACAAGTGTTCAGTTAAAATACTTTTCTCTTTGTGGTGCATGGATCATAGTGTCCAAGTTTGCACCTCCACCCACATTCTGAACAATATTATTGCTACTCCAAAAAAGGGAAGCAATAATTTAGGCATGGGATATTTGGTTACAATTATTGTGGATTATTTTGGTGTAAATTATGATGGATTAATTGTCTATTGTCCTGATTTCCTTAACACTCATCATTTGACAAGAACCGAAATTTTAAAGTCCCATAATAAGAAACTTTGAGATATTGGCGCAAAATCTTATGTGAAGAATAAGGCGGGACAGGCTAGTTTGAGTGCAACGCCACCACAAGAAGAAGAGAAGGAGTCAAGGAAGAGGCAGCTGGATGGGAGAAGGTGCCCAACACCATCATAGAGACTAACAAGGTGGTTTCAGAAAACGCCATGGTGTTTAATATGTGTTTAATTATTGATACATTTAATTGTTTACACTTAGCAATTAACGATACGAAAATGCTTAAGATACTTACTTTAATTCATATATGATTTTAGGTATAATTTGGAAGCAAAGATATTAAAGTGAGTCGAAAGCACTACATTTGGGCCTTTTTTGAAGTTTAATTTTTACTTGTCTTTATGGAGCAAGAAGAAGAAAATTAAAAGGGAAGGAGAAAAAAAGTGAATTTAATGGAGTAATGGCTGGATGATGAAAGGTGGACAAGTAAGGAGTGAAATGACAACACATTACGGAGCATCAGATAAACAAAACGTAGCTAGTCGTAATTGGGAAAAGTTGCATTAAACGTAATGCATATGCTTTCAATGCAATGCATACGTTTGCGTTTTGTATTGAACACAAGCGTATGCGTTCAATGCAATGCATATGCTGCATTTAATTCCTAAGTTTTTAAAGTTAGATGAACAGTGATGGTGGCCAAGAACCAAGTTAAATTGTCACATCAAGAACAGTACGAGAGAGGGCTCTGGGCGGCAAGGAAGAAAAGAAAGGAGGCGTGAATAATAGGTGGACCAAAGAGTTTAATTGTCAAATTGGTGAATCATGAGGAGAAGAGAGCTTGTGGCAATGAAGAGATAGAGGGGTTTTGGTAGGCTTATTAATCGGGGTTGAAACATTTTTCTGGGAGAGACCCATGGAGGGCTAACATCCTGACACCAATTCAGAGGCGACATCGACACCGACGACTCGAGTTAAGAATTTTTTATTGTTTTATTGTTTCTTTCTCCCATTAGAAATTGATTATGTTATCTTGTGTAGATTGATTGGGTATTTGAATGATGGTGATTTTAATGCTCTATTGAATCATTTTTCATAAAAACCTATTACTAGAATCAAATGTAATATGTAATCGTTATATTCCCGATTCGTGTGTAGCGACTAATGGTTTCGAATCATTGAAGATAATATAACATAAGTTAAATAATCCTAGCTTATGTCATTATTACCTAGATTGGTCTATTTTTTTGATTCGTAAGGCAGTTTTTCAGATAAACTTAGAGAGCATATTCTAGGTTTCTCGATAGCTAGAATTAATTAACAAGCATTTCGTAATTAATTAGGATCAAAGAAAAAATCGGGATTAACAGAGCTTGTTGTTAATCTACAATCGATAATTGCTAAGAGAGATAAAAAAACAAATCAATGAATTATGCTTAATCTGGGTGTAGGCTGAGATTGAACTGAAGAACCGAATCCCAACCGAATTCTCCAATTTTATCCTTTTTTGCATGTTTTCTTTAACTTGTTTTCATTAAGTTTATTTCATTTTATTTTCTTATTAAATCCAAATCCCCCCATTACCTAAACATTAATTAATTTCATTTCATTAGCTAATCGAACATTCCCTATAAGATCGACTAGACTCGCTACTGCTACAGTAGTAGTTTAGTTATTTTATAAACAACGATAAAAGTAAGTCGGTATGAACTTACTTGGACTTACTTGGTAACCAAACTTGTCCGTCTGAACCTTCCAATGGGGTCCCGCTCTTACTATACCTCTTTTTTCGTCAATTGGTGGTGATTCGAGCGATGGTTGGCAACGAGACCATGGAGCTTTTTTCATCGAATAACGGTAGTGGTGACTGGAAATAACCACCGGAAGCGACAGATTAACGATTGACATTTTTTTAAATTTTCTCCTCAATTTTTGCAACGATTCTAGAGACGATGGTGGCTGAAATGGGTATGATTGTGTCGGGCTCATCGAGAGGAAGAGATTGGTATATAACACTAACTGGTTTGAGTAATCGATGGTCAAGAATGGTTAAAGAGGGGGAATTCATGAATAGTAGCTTTTGGGGGGTTAAAATGAAAAAATGAGAAAATGGGAAAAAAAAGAAGTTGTCTCTTATATATATAGCATACAGGATGTTCCAGGGAGGTTTGTGAGACCTTATTTTTGGTGCTTGGTAAGAGCCAACATTGCATAACTTTGGTAGCATAATGGTGTTATGTTTTGGCAAAAAGTTGATGCAATAAAGCTATCCAAAGAATTGCTGTCATTAAAAAGCTAGAAAGTGTGCAACCTATCCATTTCTGCAAAATACAACCACATTCGGAAATGGAATGATCATAGCGTCGTAGTAGTGGAAAGTTCGAGTTTAAGACAAGTTAAAGACCACTTCAGTTTTTGGTCGTGATAGTTATAAATAGTAGTTATGGAATGGCAGTTACTTTCGATTATGTCGGTTATGTTGGTTTGTCAGTTAAGTTAGTTATAAGTTGTTTGTTGTAATATGAATGTCTGAATGGGTCAAAATGTTTCAAAGATTTGCATATTCGAAATTAGGATAAATTAGCATGAAATGATGAGATGGTTAGTCAAAAAAAAAGAAGAAGAACAGTTAGATCTTATCCAAAACTGTTGCTTATATATATGCGTGTGTGTGTGTGTGTGTGTTATCAGCTGGAAAAATGTGTGGATTTTGCCTCTTTATAGACCTCATTTTGTGTAACCTTTGTTACGAGACATCAACAAACATTTGTTACACATATATTATCTGTTTCTTTGTTGTTAACTGCCTTAAAACACCAGAAAATCGAAATTGTAGAACTTGTTCGATGAAATATCTCAAACAGTAAAGTGATAATTCTACATATTTACTTGTCTAGGTTTGGTTGTATTCATGTTTGTGACTTTCCATACCTTATTCTAACACTTTAAACCCTTCAAAGAGAGTTGTTTAAGCCTCTAAAGAGTGGAGATTAAGGCTTAACACCTGTATGATGAAATGCTTCAAAGGAGTGCCTAGAAGGTGTTTGACAAATTAATTAAATTAAGCGTACTTGAGCTGTTTGGTGGAATTTCGCTGAGAACTTAGTTGAGGGACTAAGCTGCGACATGAGAGATTTGAAGGCATCTGTCTAGCCTCGAAGTACCCCTGTGACAGTGGGTATTAAGGAACAATTTTCATATATGAGCATTGTAGTTGGTTCGTCATTGTCACTGCTGATTCCAATTTCTATTACAGTGTCCAGTGCGCTACTAAGTGCTTCGTTAGTGGTGGGTGATTATCAAATCTAGATTTTCTCTAATGATGATTTGATCAAACCATGTTGTTACAGTTGGTTAGAGAAAGACACCACCACCACAAACGCAAACACAAACTTTGCCTCCACAAGCACAGCAAAAGTCAAATGGCAGTTGCAATAATAGTGGCACAATTGATTTGCCTTTTTTTTTCAGATTTAGTTTCAAAGTATTTAACTACCGCTAGATTTTTTTGAGTCTCTTACACAAGGGGCCTATAAGAAAATAATAAATAATGATAAATGTGCTTCTTGTACTGGACAATTGATTGATGGAAATGTTAATTGGAATTCGTTTTGAATGTTTATGAAATTTTAGGATTTTTTTAAAATATGCCAAAACGTTAAAGTTTAAATTAAATTTTTATTAAAATATTAGAATCTAGTTTGACTCTTTTGTTAAAAATAAGCCTTATATATAAATTTTTATTTTTTGAGACCCTTGTTACTGATATCAACATGTGGTAAAGGAAAAAAAAAGTTAAATTGATAATTTTTTAAACCTTTATAAAACCTTAGAACTTGCTCAAAAATTAGAATTTAAATTAAATTTTGATAAAAATATTAAATTTCAATTGATGCTTTTACCTTAAATTTTTAAATATTATAAACTATTTAAGTTTAAATTAAAATATTCCGTAACTTTTGATTTGAAATTATGCTTTTCTGCAAAGTTTAAATAGGAAAACGTACAGCTGGAGAAAAAGGAAGGTATTAGAGGATTTAGCAATGTTGTTAAAACCGGACCGGACCGTCCGGTCGGACCCGAAAAATTGTGAACCGGTCAGTGGTCCGGTTCGGTTT
>JANIIA010000007.1:8080652-8092225 GCA_027478495.1 Erythroxylum alaternifolium | reverse complement strand
AGCATTGCTCTTTTCTTCTCTGAAAATAAGTTGGATTTAAGTGTTGCTCGTTCTCCATCCTACCAGTTAATGATTGATGCAATAACAAAATGCAGTGCTGGATTTACAGGCCCATCAGCAGAAATATTGAAGACAATGTGGTTGGAGAGGATGAAGTCTGAAGTGAGCTTGCAACTGAAAGATATAGAAAAAGAGTGGGCTACTACAGGTTGCACTATCATTGCTGATACATGGACTGACAACAAATCAAGAGCTTTAATCAACTTTTTGGTTTCCTCTCCATCCAGGACATTCTTCCACAAATCTGTAGATGCATCATCTTACTTTAAGAATACCAAATGCCTTGCTGAGTTATTTGATTCCGTTATTCAAGATTTTGGGCCAGAAAATGTTGTGCAGATAATTATGGATAGTAGCTTCAACTATACTGGTATTGCTAACCATATTCTGCAAAACTATGGAACTATCTTTGTGTCTCCCTGTGCTTCTCAGTGTCTGAATTTGGTTTTGGAGGAGTTCTCTAAAGTAGATTGGGTAAATAGGTGCATCTTACAGGCACAAACAATTTCGAAATTTATATACAACAGCACATCAATGCTTGATCTGATGAAGAAGTTTACAGTAGGGCAGGACATAATAAGGACTGGCTTGACTAGATCTGTGTCTAATTTTCTGTCACTGCAATCAATGTTGAAGCAAAGGTCAAGATTGAAACTAATGTTCAGCAGCCCTGAATTTTCTACGAACTCCTCATATGCAAATAAACCACAGAGCATAGCTTGTGTTTCCATTGTTGAAGATGGAGACTTCTGGAGGGCAATAGAAGAATGTGTGGCCATTTCTGAACCTTTTCTTAAAGTTCTGAGGGAAGTCTCTGGGGGTAAACCTGCCGTGGGATCTATATATGAATTAATGACAAGGGCCAAGGAGTCAATAAGGACTTACTATATAATGGATGAGAGCAAATGTAAGACCTTTCTGGATATTGTAGATAGAATGTGGAGGGATCAACTCCATTCATCACTTCACTCAGCAGCTGCATTTTTGAACCCCAGTGTCCAGTATAACCCAGAAATAAAGTTCCTTGTATCTATTAAGGAAGACTTTTTCAAGGTTATTGAAAAACTACTCCCTACTCCTGATATGAGACGTGATATCACCAATCAGATTTTCATCTTCACACGAGCAAGCGGGATGTTTGGATGCAATTTA
Source organism: Erythroxylum alaternifolium (assembly GCA_027478495.1). Lineage (NCBI taxonomy): Eukaryota > Viridiplantae > Streptophyta > Magnoliopsida > Malpighiales > Erythroxylaceae > Erythroxylum > Erythroxylum alaternifolium. Next base: position 8,091,013 of record JANIIA010000007.1, on the reverse strand, counting down.
GCAATGGAAGCCCGGGATACAGTTGCACCTGGTATGTGTCCAACTCTCCATCTTTCTGAGCACTTGTGAGTTATGTGCAGATTTTAAACTGTATCTTGCAGCTAACATGTCTCAGATACAAAATTTATCAGTACATTCACTCATTTGTGTCATGGCAATCCCATACCAGCCCTTGTATTTTGGATAGTCATCATTGTAGTTGATGCAGCCGTGATTTTAACTATAGGATGATCATCTCTTTCTTTTTTCTGTCAGTTTTAAGCTTGAAAGGTTGGATATTTTCATCAGTGCTTCGTTACTTTGCAACTTGTTAGATGTAAAATTCTTACTTTTGGCTTGTTGTAGGTCTTTGGTGGGAACAATTTGGTGATCCTGCACCGGTGTTGCAACGGGTGGCAATCCGAATACTAAGTCAGGTTTGCAGCAGTTTTACGTTCGAGAGACATTGGAACACATTTCAGCAGATTCATTCTGAAAAACGGAATAAGATTGACAAAGAAACATTAAATGACCTCATCTATGTGAACTACAATCTCAAGTTGGCAAGACAGATGAGAACAAAACCTGTAGAACTAGACCCTATTCAGTGTGAGGACATTGACATGACCTCGGAGTGGGTAGAGGAGAATGATAACCCAAGCCCCACTCAGTGGCTCGACAGGTTTGGTCCTGCATTGGACGGAGGCGATTTGAACACTCGGCAGTTCAGTTCCATTTTTGGTGCAAATGATCCCTTGTTTGGCTTGTGACTGCACTGGTCTAAATCCTTGAGTTCCATTTGTATATCAATTTCAGTTCATTAGTGAAATATAGAAGTAGCTTGTAAGTCCTAGGTTTTTTTTTTTTTCACAATTTAGTACTAAAACTTGTGGAGATGTTGTAATTCTAGAAACAATAACAACTTCCCAAGTTGGCTTGTTTAATATACTTTCTTAATAATAAAGATAAAATTTTTATTAATTTGGCCAGCAAAACTATACTTGAGTAGTGGTTAAACACTTTTTTCACTAAATTATTTATATGTTAATAAATCAGACTTATGTATAACTTATCATAATTTGACTCTACTTAAAATAATTATACTTGAAACAACTAACATTTAAATAAGGATAATTATATTAAAATTAACAAAGGAACGGTATCTTGGGAGATTTATTATTAAATTGATAAATAGGAAAGAACCACACTAAGTTGAAAAGATTCACCAAGCTAAAGCTTTCTATTCTCATTTCTCACGAACAAAAAAGAATCATCATCAACATAACATTAAAAAAGCTGAGTCTTATGACATACAAGATGTTATGAAGCTACATTACTATGAAACCTGTGTACAGGAGGTTAACAACCTTGGTCCAGAGTGTCCAAGTGAGGTATCCTGTGCCTTTCAGGATCTTGGATCAGATCAAATCACACTACTGCACAAATAGCACCTGCAGGACGAAGTCTGCAGTCAATTTATTAACAAAAAGGGTGAATTAGGTCATTTACATAACAACTACACATCTCGAAATGGCCTCACAAAAGTGCCCTCCTATGATCTTAACAATATGGCCTTAGTTCAAGCAGTGTCTTAGGCATGTTGGTCAAAGTGAAAGAGAGAGACCTGATGACCGGGATAAGCAACAAAGCTTCCCTTCATCAACATGTTTAATGTCAAGCCCGATAAACCAAGATCCAGCGCTAACATCATCATGTGCATAGGTACACAGAATAGATCTGCACTCTCCACAATTTGTGAGTTAAAATATGTCTCAATACAAGTCCTGGATTCCTAGCTTATGGAACTAGTGCAATGGACTTGTGCAAGAAAATAGTTACCTGTTTATAGATATGTATTTAGCTAAAGCTCGGGATATGACATAAATATCACCTGAAGCATGACGGAAGTACCTGTCAAATGAAAGAGAATGGCTTCCAATTTCAAATAGCAGGATAAAGGAGTGCCAAGAGTTCTAGAGTATTTCCAATTAGTTGGGGGAATAAAGTTTGATGAGGGCTTTCAAAGAGTTCTTTATTAACTTACAACTCTCAGCAACTTTGAAGTAAACTTAGAGATGAAACTGGTTTTAAGGTAACTCAAGACTTCTTATCACCGAATTTCCACCATTCTGGTTCATACCATTTATTACTCCTGCACAATCCAGTGGTTAGGTTTGCCAAAAAACAATCTGAAGACATAAAATTCTGATCATCTCTTATTACTGTACTATCCGTTGTCAGTTAAATCATGAGGAGAAAACTCACCGTTCGGAGAAAACTTCCCCTGATTTCAAGCAACCGATATAAACTCGAGGCTTGTCCATATGAGTAGCCAGTGTATTTCCTAGGGCATCTAAGAAGAAATGGATAAACGTCTTTACATCAACCACAATATGGGACTGACTTCTTCAAACAGAAAATGTACACAGGAAAAAGATAATTTTATTTTTAGCACGATTGAACAGCAAAATTTGAAAAGGCCATGAATTTTTAGTTTATACATCTACAATAGGACTAACCAATATTCACATAAATATTGTCATTGACTTTAGCATAAAACTCTGCATCCCATTTTCCCACAGCATAAACAAAGAATAGTTCGGCTCTTTTTGGAAGCTCGTTCACATGATTGTCCTGGAGAAAATAAAAGTTTAAAGTGAAAAAAGAAGACACAAGGTTTATGGCACTTTCAAATTACGAATAAGCCTGAACATACAAGAATGATGAAGTCATTAGTTTGTGTATTTTCGTTCTCAGTATCCCTATCCAGAGTGGCCCATCGATTTGCACTACAAGAAAACAAGTATTACAATCAGACAATTTCAGCATCTACCATAAGTTCCTCTTTTTGACCAGAGGCTACCTTTGTCCAATTACGAACCGAGCAATGATGCCCCTCTCATCCTCTATTTTTTTCAAGGTAGAACCTAAGAATCTGAAGGGTTAGTTTCGAGCTTGAAAAACAATATTCTAAAAGATAATCGAGCATTGTCTAAATCATCAAGGTTGTTTCATGCAAGAAATATATTTTAAAAAACTTAAGCAATGCAACCACAATCATATAGTTGACAAGTTGTTGACACTGAGACCAAGTATGTCAGCAGTCTCGGTAAGAGAACATCAATGTAATCTGTTAGAAAATATTTACATGTTTGTCTTCAAGAACACAGCATCCATACCGACATATTTTTCCTTAAAAGAGAAATTGTTAAGATGCGATGGCATATGTTATAAGTTGCTGTAAGACAGAATGGCTGTGTGAGTTCCTCCTGCAATTACCCATCAATAAATTTGCTTTCAGTTGTACATTGTACACGAAAATCATCCAAACTTGCCAAGATATCTTTGTGTTGTTTGCATTATATACTCATTCGTGAAATAGTCAACCACATGTAGGATTGTGCAATAAAGAAAGTCTATGCCAGATGAATCTTAATTTCCCACAGAAACAAACAGTATCTCACCAAACTGACAAATAAATCAAGGAAAATCGACAGGAATTGCACATTACCAGTTCCCATCCACGCCTTACGGATCGCATCCCTCTTTTTCCTGCTGCCAAACTCTGTCATTATTCCTATCACTAATAAATGTCTCTTCTTTGATTGGACATCATCGTTCTCTGTCAAAAATTTTGAGGTAAAACCCTCCAGTTTAGCTGCAGCTAATTCCATACGAAGGGCTGTCAGCTTCTTTTCTTTTTCTCTAAGAAGAAACCATCTAAATATCAGCAGTTTGGCATATAACAAGTAAGACTAAATTAATGATAGGCTGTCTCAGAGAAAAGATGTTAAAAAGCACGAAAATAAAGAAGAAGAAAAAACAATTCATGTTACCTGCAAGCAATGACTTTCAGTGAATCATCCACTGATATAGCAGATTGTCCCTAAAACCAAAAAACAGTAATTCACTTGATCACTTCTTTTTTTCCCCCCTAGCAATAGACCAACTAACCAAATAAATGGACCATTAAACCAAATGCAAGAACTTGCATTACATCCAAAACTAAATCGCAATAGGGATTAACAAATGCAATTTCTTCCTGAGTAGCTGAATCCAATAAAGAAAACAGAGAAAAACAACTAGAACGATCACATTTCGACCTCAAACAGAAATCCCAGTTCTGTTAAGACCAAAACAATGAGAAACTTGCCTGCCCAGTTATTCTATCAAGCTCTTTAATCAAATAAACCCTGTTTTGCGAGTCCTGCCACAACCTGTAATCCGCATGCAAACCCCGGATAAGTGATCAGGAAAAAAAAAAAAGAACAGAAGAATCGAACATGTCATCTTCAAACATGAAAGACTATGAAAGTAGGAGAAATAAACAATAAAGGTGACCTTCCAGCGACATAGAAAGAGGCTAAAGTTGCCAACATGGAGAGAACAAGTGTCAAAATTCTTGATCCGGACACCATAGTTGATCCTCTACTACCAGTATGCATATCTTCACTTCCTTTCTCAAATGATCATACACTCAAGAAAATCGTTCAACCAACGGTTGTTGATGAGCAAACAGTGAGTTAGTTAGCCTTTACTTCAGAATCTAAACTGAACAGAGTACGAAAGATCGTATCTTGGAGAAAAACACCGTACAACTGGAACAGATTTTGTCCTTAGTTCTTAAAAGATATGTTTGTCTGTTTCTAGGAATCAGACCCGACATCCACACTTGTTATTGAAAACCTGACTCAATGGGCTAGGCCCATTTAAATTGCCAAGTTCTGTTATGGCCAAAGCCCAACAAAATTTTTAGTTAAAGGTTGGACCAGAATTTGTTTTTTTAGGCGTATTTGAAGTAGGAATAACAACGTATCGGTCCGATCCAAGCCCAAAGTGATAACTCAGATTTAGTTCAATATTCGAACAATTGAATCCAACACATTAATTTTAGAATTAACCGAATTAATTCAAACTTAAAATACTAATTAATGGTATCAACATATATGTTTTATGTGACATTATGATAGAAATTAAATGATTGAATAGGCCTTGTTACATACATAACATGCAATTTTATATCTTATAATAAGAACTAAATGATTAAGATACATGTTATGATCAGACTCATGCCAAAACATATATTGTTAAACTCAATATTATCATACTATTATTAGTGGTTGAGTTGGTGGAGTAGAAAATATAGGGCTAAAAGTTATTGTGCTCGAATCTTTCCACCAACACTCTTTTGATTGAGTAAATTGTATAGGGTTTGTCTAGTACGAAGTACCCAATTAGCATGATTTGTAAATTATTGCGTCAATCTGAAAATTTATCTAATGATCATCTAACAGATAGCGACAACAGATTCTTCTGTTTAAAAAAAACTATTATTGATGATCAAAATCTCATTTATTCGTGAATAATTAAAATGAATATTTCGGAGAACTTAAACAGTCAAACACAATGAAAATAAAGTTGCAAGCATTCAATTTGTTTATAATTATTAATTTTGTCTAAATTAATTCATTTATTGATATGAGACAATATTAATTTAAGGTTGACATCAATTTGTTTGTTATCCCATTATTTGCCTTAAAGAGTGCCGGCACATCTGAAAGACGTCTTGCATGTGGACAATACGTGCTGTCCATTTCCAAAATAAATGTTTTTTCATACCAATCATCTTATCATAAAAAAACAAATTGTAAAATAAGTATTATTATCTCTTTCATTTCGTATTTATCTTTTTTTTTTAAAACAAATGATTCTGCATTCGCTACTTTTTATATATGTATTGGGTCAATTTTTAAATTAACGTAATAGTTTGTAAATTAAGTTAACCGAATACTCCGTACTAGATAAATTATATACGACAGTTTCAATCGAGAGAACGTAGATAGGAGAATTCGAACATAAAACTTTTTAGTCTCATACCTTTCACTTCACCAACTCGACCACCCCTAAAAGATTATTTCATATTTATCATATAATATTTATAAACAATTCACTAAAATCTAAACAAATTGAGGAAATTATTTTAAATTTTGAGTAAAAGAGCTAAACCTTTAAAAAATTTAGAAAAAATCTTTGATGTTTAAATTTTTATTTTTTAAAATTTAAAATTTCAAGAAAACCATTCTTTTAAATTTTAGTTAAAATAACGACTAAATACATATAATATAAATATTAGAGGTAAATTAATTAATAACATATACATAAAAATTTAACTTAACTTTTAAATTTGAAATACAACTCAAACTAATTATTATCATAATTTTCTAACATTAACATAAATTTAATTTGTGTAATTTAAAAGTTAAATTGAGTTATTATAATAGTGACGTATGATTGATTTTCATCTAATATTTATATTGCGAAAACTTTCCACTTGAAAAAGATAATTTAAAAATTACCAATATAAAAAAATTAAAGGTATTTCATATGAACATTTCGATTACCATAAATGATATTTAAATTAAAAAATTTGTGGAAATAATTAAGAATGGTAAAATCAGTTCAGCTCGATTCGTTTTTAACCCGTGACCAATTTGTAATTTTTAAAGCGATGTTGTTTTTAAAATTTTTTACTTAAAAAAATAAATAATTAATCCAGTCAGTCCGATTATCATTTTGAAAAGTTTTTAATTAAAAAATAAATAACGAGCTAGGTCGACCCGGCCATCTGCATTTCTATAAATAATATGAATAAATTCAACATTTTTAAGTTTAATTTTATCTATCTCTTTCGAAAACTAATTTTAATAGGAGAGAAGGTGACTCACGTGTAAAAATATTAAATTAACAACTCCTTAACTTTTCAAAAGCAAGAAATGTGGTCAGATCTTTTTTCTCCAGATGTGACGTGACAGAGATGTTTGATATGATGAGGTACTTTTTCTTTGGACCGTATAAGTAGTGTGTCAATAGATACATGTGACTCCGTATTATAAGTAGTGTGTTAATAGATACATGTTTCAAATATCTCTAATTAAAATTGAGATTTTAAAGTTTTAAGTACATCCTAACCAAAATTCAAAAACCAAATAAACCAATTCAAAATAACAAGTTGGAACCAAAGTGCATATGTGAGAATATTAATGTTTTAAGAAATGAACTAATTCGAATTATTTAATAGTAAAAATCTTGAATCGGTCAATTTTTCGGTTTTATTTAGTTTAATAATATTTGTTGTAAAAATTGATCAATTATTAGTTAATCAGTTAGTTTTTGTAAAATAATTAATTTTTATAAATCAATTTATTTTTATTTAACAATCTCTTTTTTAATTAAACTTTAAAATTTTTAATGAGTAACGATAATCTTCGTTAATCTTTTTTAAATCTTTAACCGATTTTATAAAAATTTAATATCGATTTAACTTTTAAAACCTTAAATCTCTTGTCTTAATAGTTTAACTTCTTTTTCGATTTTTTAAACATTGAACAATATTATTTCTAAATAAATATGCATAGCTAAAACAAAATTAAAGTATACCAACAATATCCTTGATGTTTAAATTAAATTAAACTCTATACATTACATATATAATTACTACAATTAAAATGCTAACAATTAAAAATATTTATTTTTGAAAAATGAATATATGGATTATCAGCATATTTAATGCTCAACTTTCTAGTTTTACTGTGATCTTTTGATGTTGATACATCAATTGCTTTTAACTCATGCTTTTGGTTTATTGATTTATTTCCTAAGAAGTTAAATACACTTTAAAATATCTTTTTGATGAATATAGGAAAGGAGCATTATAATTATTTTTTGTGTATTAATTATTTATGAAGTAAAATAAAAGTAGGTATTCTCAAATCTTCAATATCACCCATTCCTCATCTACATATATATTTAGTCACTCTAGATGGTGTCATAAGATTTATATACATCACCAACTCAAACCAACTTTTATTTTTTAATAAGAACCATTATTAAGACTTGTCATTTTGACCATATGGACATATGGAGAATACTAGTTTTTAATATTAAAACAAGTGTAAGGTAGTAATAATAATTAATAATTATGACATTAAATTATATAAGCATAGTAGTTCACCTTATAATTAACAAGAGATATATAGAATCATAGTTAAGTGATACATAAGTGTAGGTTTATATATTTTATTTATAATTATTTTGTTTTAGAAAATGAATTTATGGAATATCAACATATGTACTATTAAGGCAACTCTTAGTGGGCACACGGAATAATATTATTAGAGTACGTAACATTATTAAACCACATGAATCGAGAAAGGCTTTTTTCGTTGTGATACCGATAAGTCTCAAGAAAATTGTATTATGAATTTCCAACCTATATATTATTTAAGTAGTTTATAAAACAAATTTTTATAAGAGATCAAAGATAAATAAAGAGTGCCTGTAGTTTAGATTTCAACTATATTACCCGAGACACAAGCCTTTTTTCTTCGTGTGTGCATCAATGCTCAAATCTATAGTTTTAATTGACTCTAACCATGCTTTTGGTTTATTAACTTTATTTCCCAATGGTCTAAATACACTTAAAAATCTCATTTTGATGAGTATAAAAACACTATAATTATTTTTTTATACAAATTATTTTACGAAGTAAAATATAAGTAGGTATTCTCAAATCTTCGGTAGGGCCTATTCCTTACCTACATATATTTTGAGTCCCTCTCAATGTGGTCATAAGATTCATATACATCACCAACTCTATCCTACTCTTTTTTTCCTCTCCAAATTTAAATATTTGATTCTTTATTAAAATTGATTAAAGCGATTTTTTTTCAATTTTTTATTATTAATTCATAAAGTTTGTAGATATAATATTCTAAATAAATTATTTGATAAAAATATACGATTCAAATAATTCAAAATAAAATAATAATTTAAATTTAAATTTAAATAAGACTTTCAGAGAATTAAACCTTATTTAACATTGAATTTAATTTAAACTAAGCGCATTTTAAATAAATTATTTAAACTGAATTTTTTTATAAGAGATCAACTCCAAAACAAGACAAAACCATGTACGTAAACGTAACTATGTAGTAAGAAGCGAACTTAACTATGTACGTAACACCGACACAAGACAAAAACCAATTGTTGACTTACTCACAACCCTTTCCCCGTCATCTCAGCGTCTGTCACTGTCCTTTTCCTTTTTCTTAAAATGTCTTTATTTATTTTTAATTACAGTAATTCATTGAAAGAGATAAATAAAAATACATTTTCCTACAAAAATCAGCGGTCGAACCAAATCAATCTCCGATTTGACTAAGAATTTTAATACAACGGAATAAAATGATTTATAATAAAATAAAACATAAATAGATGTAATATTAAAAATTGCTGTTTGAGAGAAAAAAAAGAGTTCATAATGTAATATAATAAAATGTTATTTGAAAGAATGATGGAATAAAATGTAATGTATTTATAATACTAGTGAATGACTATTATATTTTTGATAGAACAAAATATATTTTAATAGATCAAAACATATATTAATAGGTACAATTAGTATTATAAAAAATTATTAAGTGTATATTAAGTAGTACATATTTATCATTTTATATTTTATCCTACATCTTACAAATTAGAGGGGACTTATTTTTATTGTTTAAGATGGAATATGAAATAATGTGAAACCCTCACCTTTTATCTTATTTCATTTCATTATATTATAAACTCTCATCTCAAATGATAGAATAATATTACATTCCATTTTATTCCATTACTAACCACTCACTCAAATATTATAACTTTATATTATGTTTAATTGGTCGTAAAGTTTTTAATAAAATGAAATAGAATAAAATAGATTATAATGGAATAGAAAATACATAAATGTAATATTAAAAAATTATTGTTTGAGGATAAAGAAGTTCATAATATAATATAGTGAAATATTATTTAAAAGAAGAGTTTATAATATAATATAGTAAAATGTTATTTATCATTTTACATTTTATTATAAATCTCCCAAATCGCAAGTAACTTATTTTGACTGTTTAACGTGAAACTAAGGTATAATGTAAAATTTTCTGCTTTCATATTATCCTATTATAAATCTTCTTTTTAAATAATATAATAGTATTATCGTAACAAGCCATCCTAACATACCAACACTATACTAGGCGTATAAGTATAACAAACAAAGTTTCAGGTTAGCTCAGAATGTTAAAGTGTCTTTATTTCTTTCCCGGGCACCACCACGCGGTGTAAGGCCATCTCCAATCAAGGTACCAAAACATCAAATTTGATGTTTTGGTGCAAGAAATTCACTCCAAGGAAGGCACCAAATCTTCACACTAAAATGGTGTAATGAATAGTAACACACTAAATTTGGTGTGTTACTATTCATTGCACCAAAAGTACAAAAAGACAAATTTATCCAATTACTTTTTAACATATTCCTTTTATGTCCTTTTTACAAATTGATT
>JANIIA010000007.1:8054176-8074523 GCA_027478495.1 Erythroxylum alaternifolium | reverse complement strand
TTTACTATTAAGTAAATATATTATTTAATTATTTAATATATTAATTATTAATAAGAATTTAAACAATTTAATTTAATATTATATATTTAATTAATTAAAGTTAAATATTATTAAAATTACAAATAACTTAATTTAATTTAAATTTGTAAAATTAATTATTATATTTTTGAAATATATAAAATTTAAATAAAATTTGATTTAAATTGTTAAATATATTTAAAAATAAACATTAGTTTATAAATAATAAATTTAAAATAATTTATTTTAAAAACTATTTTATAAATACTTTATTAATAAATGTTAAATAAAAGATTAAAATAAATTTAATTTAAAATATCTTATTTTAAAGTTTTATTTGATATATAACTATTATGAGTAATAAAAAATTATTTTATTTTAAAAATTAAATTAAAAATTACAATAAAAATTAAAATAAATAACTAATTAAAATTTTGTTTGAAAAGGGAGGAGGGGGAGGGAAGACACGGGTGGTAACTTTTGAAAAATTTTAAAAAAGTTGCCGATATCAACGAAAGATATTTTTTTGAACATAATTTTTTATAATTTTTTGACAGATATAGTACGAAATTCGTATTTTAAATTGAAGTAAAAATTCGATGGTTGCTGTACTCTTAGTAAATTTTGTAAGTTGACATTACGCATCATGTCTGCTTTAACACGCTAGCTTCAGTGGTCTACGTCGATTTGTATTTTGCAGTGCAGCTACAACTTAGGGGACAATTGGTTTATAGAAAATAACTGTAATGAAAATAAGAATGAATATAGAAAGAAATAGGGGTAGATATAATTATTATAATTAAGATGATTGGTTAATATGAAGGAATGACTATCATTATCATTGATACTAGTTAGTTTGTAAAAAATAATGTAATTAATTAATTACAAAACAAACTATATTTTAATTAATAAATGAATTATATTTTAATTAATTACAATATTTTAATTAATGAATAATTATATTTTAATTAGTTATATTTTAATTGATAATAATATTTTAATTAAATATAATATAATTAATTAAGTAATAATAATTTAATTAATTATATTGTAATTAATTAATTAATTACAATAATTAATTACAATATTTTAATTAATGAGTAATAATATTTTAATTAATGAATAGTTATATTTTAATTAATAATAATATTTTAATTAAATATAATGTAATGTAATTAAATAATAATAATATTTTAATTAATTATATTGTAATTAATTAATTAATTACGATATTTTAATTAATTAATTAATTACAATATTTTAATTAATTATGATGTAATTAATTATTTAATTGATTTCACCATAAATTTGATTATTGAAATTAAAGCTGTACATATGAAGTTATTTGACTCATAATTATACCTTTTATTTATCTTCTATAGATAAAATATTAAAAACATATCAATCACTCTCATTCTTCTCTTCCATTCCTCTAAATTATGAGAAGAATGGAGGATTGTCCAAAACTAAGGAATAAAACTCTTAAGTTTTCAATGATAGGTTCATACCAAACATTAATTTTCATTCTATATTCATACCTTTTTTTTCATACCCCCAAACAAGCACTCCCTTAGTACCTTACAATTACTCTTCTAGACATAGATCATGTAGTTTACCATACAAGTCGATTTATGACAGCTCCCTGACCCACTCATTGTATTGTAGTGCTTCATAATCTATGATATGTTAGGGGTATATTGTTTTGTGTGTATCCAACTCTTATTATCCTTCTTTTTGGAGTTTTATACATACTCTGAAGCTAATTAGATTATAGTTCCTACTAATCAATGCTATACAACTGACTCCTATTCTTTTTTTGGTGATTCTCTTATCTATAACGAAGCAAGAAAAAAAAACATTATAACTCGTTCCAATACTAAGTTGAATACAAAGCCCTTGCCAATACTATTTCTGAACTTCTGTGGATATGTCGGCTATTATAGGATTTGAGAATTGGACATTATCAACCACTACCATTTGTTATGATAATTTTATTTGCATTCAAATTGCTTAGAAGAATGTATTTCATGAATGAACAAAAAAAATATTAAGGACAATTGTGTCTTTATTCATCATCATATTTATTAAAGAACCATCTTTCTTGTCTCTGTATCTTCATATAATCAGATAGTTGACATCTTCACCAAAGCTCAATTTCTAACTCAGTTCAATGAACTAGTTTACAAACTCAAATTGACTTCATCGTCATTATCTTAAGATTAAGGGGCTATTAGTTAACTCAAATATTGTGTTACCAAACGTGATTGATTGCATAGACTAGTAGAATATTATGTAAAAATAGTCTATTCATTATTTCCTTTATTTACGTACTTTTAGCTCTATAAATAGAACCTTTATTATACAAAATAATATACAAAACTTCTCTCAAAAGTATTTTGCTATCAGTATTTAAAATGATCAGGAGAATATGGATGACAAGAAGCTCACTATCAGCCTGAAGTTAACAAGCTTAATCTGCTTTTAGCTTTCATCTTTCTCTCTTTCAGTTTGCATGGGATTTAGTTTTACTTCTTCTGGATGTTAGAAAATCCATATATAACGTTCGTGTATACTCCTTCTAGCTCTCTTTATAATTGGTTTCATTTGCTCTTTTTTCTTTTCTTTTTCTTGTGTCCAAACTATTTGTCTTGATTCTCTGGTGCTTGTGTTAAGTAGTTTTTTTTTTTTTGGTTGCTTGCTTCTTGGCAAGGTTAGTGTTTTATGGTTTTTATTTATGAGATTTGGATTATGATTTTTGTTTTAATTGTGACGTTTTCTTTGTTGGATATGATTTGATTCTTGATAATTCGAATTTCAGGTCGAACTTTGGGGGGCAGAAAACAATTTTAAGCCAACCAATTGTCGTCCCTATTTAGGAAAGTATTGTCAACCATAATCTTTTTCGACAACATAATTTTGGATTATTATCCAAAGATGCACCTTATTTGAGGGCTTACATCAATAAGTGAACTAAATGGTGTGATGATGTATTAGGGTGCTACTGAATCCATTGCAGTGGTCAAGGAGAACAAGTTCATCTCCGTATTTGAATTAGATAGCAATTAAGTTAGGATGAAATAAAATTATAGTTCAGTCAGGCCTCTTTTCAATCTCAGGAGGAGGATTGCCAGTTTCAGCCCTTCTCCCCAGTGTTTCATTTGTTGTGCCCAAGATGGCATTTTCAAAGTCCTTAGTATATGGCAATAATTGTGACTACTTGTCTTCTGTTTCATCTGACAACCTTCTGGACTTGGTAAGGAACCCCATTTTAGTCTTTCTATTTGAATTTGCAGCATTTCATGTTCTTGTTCTCTGCAAGGTATCATGGAATAGATTTCCAGTTGGTTCATTAATCACAGGCTTCTTACCAGGCTTTTGGAATAGAACGGAGGTGTATCTACATTCAGCAAGTTTTCGAAAGGACCAAATTGCTTAATGTTTTTCTAGTGAGGAAATGAAATCCATTTTATTACTACGTTACCTTCGATTTTCTTATCCGCGAAATGATCAAGAAATTTGAATGCTTTTTCTGCAAGGCTGAGGTTGCAAAATTAAGAGCCAAGGAAGGCATCAAAGAGTCTTACTTGATTCTACTTGGTCTCCTGCCTTGTTCATCATGTCATACTCGAGGTCTTTAAGCATCTGTTATGCCCTTGCGTAAGCTTTGAGATGGGAATCAACAACTCTTGGACCGTTTACAACTGCTTGTTTCACTCTCCTTAGTGTCCCTGTAACGTCGACGATTCTCCCCCGTTTCATAGGCAAACGCCCAAATTGCACATCTTATTGTTATCAGGTGCCATGGTAAGTGCCCGACGATATGCATCCACTACTTCAACGTAGTTGTCTTGTTGCGTAAGTGCCCATCCCAAGTTCCCCTGAAGCATAGATTTTACGAATTTCATGAACCAAGGTCTCATGATCATTAAAGTAAGGTGCAGAAGATCAGTTTCAGCATCTTAGCAACAATCGGGTTGCTTCTTGCTCCATGGAGACCTGAGATTTCTTCCCATGAAAACGGACAGTTTTTACTGTTTCCCATTAAACGCTAGCCATTGGTGGATTAAGTCTGAGGTTGTGTTTTAACAATGCTATTTGGTCATCTAATCTTCCACATCTCTGCAACATATCCCTACACAAGAAATTATTACTTGCACTATCAATCAACCTTATAAAGATCTAGAAAACTGTTGTCAAAGGACCCTTAGGCTTGATCCGAACGCCGGCTTCGTGTGACTTAATGGCTTCCTCAACCTGATTCGGTTGCTTCATAATGATTACCATGTCTTTGAAAGCACTATCCACTCTATCCCCTAGATTTATGGCTGCCCAAAATAGCGAAATGGCCCTCCCTAGGTCCTTATCCACCCATTGGTCATTGCAAAGAAAAAACATCAGAAACTATAAGCAAAAAATCAACTACAACAATAAAAATCAGTAACCCCTTCAGATGATCAATTCAATCTGGAAACTTACTTTAACATTCCTGGCTCTCACATAAGTAGGGTAACCAACAGCTACTTTGGGTAAAACATTATTAATTTACCCATTGAGGATCTATATATATATATATATATATATATATTGTAGAATATTCCTGTATTTGTATTTGTATTGTATTTATTGTATAGCACACTGTATTTTTTTGTATAGTATAGAATACTGTTGTTGTATAGTTTTTAGCTATTTTGTATTTTATGTAATAGTTGTAGTCATTTTGTAAAACGTTTTGTAAAACAGACAATGATGGTATATATACCATCTATTTTCCATTCGTGAAAATAAGAATAATCATTTAGTTTGATTAAGATAACTTTACTAAACATAAAATCCCTAGAGTGTCTACAAATTCTTTATGGTATCAGAGCACTGGGTAGATCCACACATCTACGAAGCTGAATCATGGTAGACGATAGTAGTAGTTCGAGATCATCGTTTGCAAGTATGAAAGATGACGAGAATATGATGTTTCTACAGAACTTAGATAATCCAGGTATGGTTCTCGTTACGACTCCATTAAGTGGTAATGACTACTTATCTTGGAGTCGTGAGATACAGATAGCTTTAAGCGCAAAGCTGAAGCTTAATTTCATCAATGGAAGATGTGAAAGGTCGGAAGAAAGTTCGCTAGAATACGATCGATAGTGTTGGGTTGATTTTATGGTAACGTCATAGATACTTAACGCCATCTCCAAAGACATCGTGGAGTCTTTTTTGTACACGAGCTCAGCTAGGGATCTCTGGAAAGACTTAGAGCGGTGATATGGAGAATGTAATGGGCCGCTGTTGTATTAGCTTAAGAGAGAGATTAGTTCGATTTCACAAGGAGATTTATCTATTTCTAGGGATTTTACTAAACTCAAAAGGTTGTAGGATGAACTCAATTGTTTGGCTCCCATACTGCAGTGTTCATGCGGAGCCCTTAAACAATGTTCATGTGGGTCCCTTAAATAGTTTGTTGAATTTGGGGATAATGATAGATTGGTACAATTTCTTATGGGATTGAATGAAGAATATGATGCAATTAGCAGTCAGATACTTGTGATGGAGCCTTTGCCTCATGTAGATAAGGCTTATTCGATGGTTGTTAGGGTCGAAAAACAACGGGAGGTTAATATTTCTTTTATTGATAACACCACTAGTGCTATGATGGTACGTAGTTCTGGTAGCAGTGTGGCAAAAGGGGTTGGTAAAGGTGTTTCCAAGAAACAGATGAATAAGGATGACATGTTTTGTGATTTTTGTAAGATGAAAAGACATACAAAAGATACCAATTTCAAGATTCATGGGTATCCAGATTGGTATAAGGGTTTAAAGATAAAAAAGGAGGGGATATGAATAAGGAGTTTGTAAATATGAGTGATTTACCTTTGGATTACTTAGTAGAGTAGGGTACAAAGGAACCAACTTGGAAACAAGATATGGCAGCAATGATTCAACAAGGAATTATGAGTTTTATGCAAAGTCAAGGGAAGTAGATTCAGATGAAGCACAAGGGAGGAGATGTCATCAACTTTGCACACTAAAACGACTTTGTAGGTAGCATTCTCAACCATTTTTTAGTTCAGTTAGTTCAATTGAATGTGGTTCTTGGATAATAGGCACAGGTGCTTCAAATCATATGTGCCATGATCTTAATTTGTTTGATAAACCTAAATCTGTTGCTAAATATACCCCTGTTCACTTACCGGATGGTACAGTTAAGACAGTAGATTTCACAGGGGATATCATTCTTTATGATAATCTTAGTCTGTCATCCTCTTTGCACATACCTTCATTCAAATATAACCTACTTTCTGTGAACAAACTATCTTGTCAATCTTCAACCAAATTTACCTTTTATGCAACCTTTTGTGTTCTACAGGACCTTGTGACTGATGAGGTCTTAGCAGTTGGAAAGGTAATTGTAGGACTCTATATTCTTGACAAGTATTCTTTTCATAAAAATACCATTTTGTCGTACATTACACATTTAGATAAAAGTATCAATAAGCCAATACAATGTCATAGTGCTGTTGTTGATGGTTTTTGGCACCAAAAATTGGGCCATCCATCCTTCACTGTAATGAAACAGTTGCAAGATACCTTCAATAATATGAATTTTTCTGAACAACCGTGTGATGTATGCCATCTCTCAAAACAAACTAGACTTCCTTTTCCTACGAGCAGTATTAGTGTATGTGCATGCTTTGAACTGTTGCATATAGACCTTTGTGGTCCTTATAAACAACGGTCAATTAGTGGAGCTCACTACATTTTCACCATTGTTGATGATTTTTCTTGAATAACCTAGACCTATTTACTTAAACACAAAAGTCAGACTTCTGCCTTCTTAGAGAAATTCCTTAGACATGTTAGAAATCAATTTCATGCTACAACCACAGTTGTTAGAACATATAATGGGACCGAATTCTTGAGTCATAGTTGTTAGGAAATTTTGTCAACTATGGAATTATACACTAGAAAACCTCTCCTTACACTCCACAATAAAATGAAGTTGTTGAACAAAAACATAGGCATTTGTTGCAAACTCCTAGAGCTCTTATGTTTAAGTCCCATTTACCAAAGTAGTTTTGGGGAGATTCCATTTTAACAGCTACATATATCATAAATAGGCTTCCAACTCATGTTCTTAACTGGAAGTCTCCTTATTATGTTCTTTTTCAGATGGAACCCGATTACCATTTTTTGAGAACTTTTGGTTGTCTTTGTTATGCCTCTAACACCTTTCCTTATAAGGATAAATTTGCTCCTAGGGCTTTCAAATATGTTTTCCTTGGTTATTCTTTAGGACAAAAGGCTTACAAACTTTATGTTTTGCACTGTCATCATATTTTCATTTCTAGGGATGTTGTTTTCTATGAAAATATATTTCCTTTTCAGTCTATTTCTTCGGATCCAGAATTAGTTCTTTTGCCTAATCCAGATGTTTTAACACTTGTTATGTCCCGAGAATCATTGTCCACTGAAATTCTTAATGTTGGCTCTTCTGATTCTTTAGTTCCATCTTCTTCTAATACTCCTTGCTCCACTGATCTTGCACAGAGTCCAGCTCCTACTCGTAGGAGTACTCGTGCAACCTAACAACCTAATTGGTTGAATGATTTTGTTTCACATGCATTTGTTACTGATATTGCTCATTCTGCTTTCCATAATATGACTGATTCTTCTCATACACCTCACACATATCCATTTATCCTCTCCTCACACCTTACCTCAGTATATCATTCTTTTTTAGCAAATGTGTCTAATATTGAAGAACCTATTTCTTTTAAGCAAGATCAAACTAGTTCGAAGTGGTTGAATGCTACGGAGGCTGAGTTGGCAGTCTTTGATAATAATCACACTTGGGACCTTACTGTTTTACCGAAGGGTAAGAAGGCTATAGGTTCAAAATGGTTTTATAAGGTTAAACTCAAACTTGATAGGACTAGATATAAGACTAGATTAGTAGCGAAAGGCTATAATCAAATTGAAGGGGTTGATTAAACTGACTGTTTTTCTCCAGTTGCTAAGATGATTACTATGATACTTTTTATAGCCATTGCTGCTACAAAATGGTGGCCTTTATAGCAATTAGACATCAATAATGCTTTTTTGCATGGGTATATTGATGAGAATTTGTATATATTACCCCTTCAAGGATATACCAAGGCTGGTCCTAATAAAGTGTGTCGTTTGAGGAGGTCTTTATATGGTCTTAAGCAAGCCTCATGATGATGGAATCATGAGCTTACTGTTTCTCTTTGTAAGCAGAATTTTGTGCAATCTGCTCATGATCCGTGTCTCTTTATTAAATCTGAATAAAATGGTTATATTGCTATTATTGTGTATGTTGATGATGTGTTGATCATGGGTCCGACGGAGACTTGTATTCAACAAGTTAAACAGTTTTTACATTATCAGTTTACTCTTAAAGACATGGGATCTGCAAAATATTTTCTTAGATTAGAACTTGCTAGGTCAGATAGTGGCTTGTATGTGAATCAGAGAAAATATGTGTTGGATATTCTTAAGGATGCAGGGTTGACTTGTTCAAAAGGGGTAGCTACTCCTTTATCTCCTAACTGTCGTTTTGATGATGCTAGTTCTCCTTTATTGGTGAATCTAGATCGACATCAGAGGCTGGTTGGGTGCCTCCTTTATCTTGGGTTTACTCGGCCTGACATCACACATGCGACTCAACAACTGAGTCAGTTTGTTCAGGCTCTTACTGAACAGCATTGGATGAACTTAAGTATTTAAAGCAGTGTCCATCTACAGGATTATCCTTTCCCTATAACAATTCTTATTCTTTACAAGCATTTTGTGAGGCAGATTAAGCTACATGTCCTTTTAGTAGACGATCCTTAACAGGATTTTGTGTACTTTTGGGCGACGTTATGATTTATTGGAAAACTAAGAAACAATCCACTATTTCTTGGTCTTCCACAGAGGCTAAATATCGCAGTCTTTCTACTACAGTTTGTGAATTGCAATGGATTTCTTATTTGCTGGCTAATTTTCGGGTGTTCATTTCCTTCCTTATTCCTTTATGGTGTGACAATTTGGCTTCTGTTCATATTACTGCTAATCATATTTTCATGAAAGGACTAAGCATTTAAAAATTGATTGTCATTTGGTTTGCGATAAGTATAAAGAAGATTTCATTCTACCCCAACATATTCCTTCAAAGTTTCAATTGGCAGATATGTTTACTAAGGCCTTGCCAACTCCGATTTTTTCTTTTTTGCTGTCCATATTAGGCTTGTGTGATTGGCACCAAGCACCACCTTGAGGGGGGGTTGTAGAATATTCCTGTATCTATGTTTGTACTATATTTATTGTATAGCACATTGTATTTTTTTGTATAGTGTAGAATACTGCTGTTGTATAATTTTTAGCTGTTTTGTGTTTTATGTAATAGCTGTAGTCGTTTTGTAAAACAGACAATGATGGTATATATACCATCTGTTTTCCATTCGTGAAAATAAGAATAATCATTCAGTTTGGTTAAGATAACTTTACCAAACATAAAATCCCTAGAGTGTCTGCAGATTCTTCATATATATATATATATATATATATATATATAACGGACGCTCAGATTAGACCTAAACTCAAAGAAGAGAACTGTAAGTGTATATATATATATATAATTTTGTACAACGGACGCTCAGATTAGACCTAAACTCAAAGAAGAGAACTGTAAGGAATCCCTTAGTAAAGATATCGACATATTGATAAAAATAAGGAAAAAAGAACACTAACATAACCAAGTGTAACTTTTTATGGAAAAAGTGGATATTAATCTCGACGTGCTTGGTATGCTGATGTTGCACAGCATTGGTAAATAAATAGACAACACTAACATTGTCACAATATGCCAAGGTGGCTTTAGTGAGAGCACAATGAAGCTTCCAAAGCAACGGATCCAACAAGTTAATATCATTGTGTATACCTTGATACTCAACATTGGCATTAGAATAGGGGATGATACTCTGGCACTTAGAAGACCAAGATATTAACTTTTGACCTAATTACATAACGTATTTAGAGGTGGATCGCCTAGTATCGGGGCATTTACCCCAATCGATATCTAAGTAGGCAATAAGACCATTAATGGGCAAGGAGTATGATTGTATTCCATGGTCCAAAGTTCCACATATATACTGTAAAATACATTTAAGAGCTTGAAAATGGGGATCGCAAGGATCATTCGCAAGCAGATATATATATTGAATAGCGTAAACAATATTTGATCGAGTAGAAGTAAGACACTAAAAGGCCCCGACGAGACTTTGATAAAGGGCAGGATCAGAAACTGGTGGTCCAAAAGCATCAGATTGTTTGGACTTAGCGTCTACAAGTATCGAACAGGCTTGCAAGAACCCATGTTAGCACAATCTAAAATTTTCTCTACATACTTCTGTTAAGAAAGAAAAACACCCCTGGGGCTGCGAGTAGCTAAAATCCCAAAAAAATAGTGGACTGGACGAAAGTCAAACATTACAAACTCAGTACCCAGGAAAGCAAATGACACGATGTAAAAACGAAGTAGAGGAAGCTGTTGAAATGATATCGTCGATGTAGAGTAAGAGAAAGGCCATGCTAAAGCCACACCTATATATAAATAATTAAGCATCAAACTTACTGCCAACGAAGCCAAGGCGACATATGCAAGATGCCAATCATTGATACCAAGTCCTTGGAGCCTATTTTAACCCATTCAATGATTTATGGAGCAAAGAAATATGATCAAGATGGGTGCAGTTTTTAAACCCCGGAGGTTGAAACTATTAGAGAAACAGAAAATTCAAGACCAATGAATCCAAGACAAGTGGTGAACGATAGTGAAGAAAGAAATAAAAAAATTTTGTTTTGACAACCTGTACTACTGTCTTGTAATCTATACAGTTGTCTTTTGACAGGTTATAGTTTGTTACAACAATATGTAATTATTTTTCCTCCTGATGATTGCAGAAGTAGAGCTTCCGGTTTATCGTTTCTCACCTTTCTGCTCTCATACACCCTGATACCATTATACTCTATCATCATTTTCTCATTTGGTATTAGAGCTAATCCTTCAAAATGAGTGACCTCAGCTTTACATCCTTTTCATCACAATTCTCTGTCATGAATTTCAGCTTCACTATTTCCACAAAACAGGAGTTGACTAATTATAGAGTGTAGCGAGCCCAAGTTGTACCACCCATTTGGGCAAATGATCTTGAAGGATTAATTGATGGAAGCAGACCATGTCTTAGGAGCTTCATCACCCCAAGCCCTGAATCCACAGAAAATGTAAACCTTCCCAACCTAGACTTTCTAATATGGAGAAAACAAGATTAGACCTTACTAGGTTGGCTTCTGTCTACTCTATCAGAAGGAATCCTGAAAAAAGTTTTGGGTTGCAATTGGTCATATCTTGAGCAACTGTATGAGGCATAGTCACAGTCTCAAATTCTCCATCTCAAATGCAACTACAAAATACAAGGAAAGGACAACTCATAGTAACATATTACTTTGACAAAATGAAAGATATAGTAGATGAGCTAGCTCTTACTGGATATCAAGTTCCAGAAACAAAGCTGGTTTTTCAAATCGTTGGAGGCTTAGGCATCGAGTTTGAGACAGTAGTATCAATAGCCACCTCACTCAGAGAAGTATCAAACTTACAAGAAACATTTACACTGATTTTGAATCATAAAGTCAGACTCGCTAGAATGTATACCAACTCAGCCATAGAGATGCAAAACAATCAATCAGTGTAAGTTGTGTTTAACAACAATTAGAGGAACTTTTATCCTCACTGTAGTCAGAATCAACAAAATCATGGAAGAGGAAAATCTAAAAAATCAAGTGGAGGAGGAAATGCAAGAATTAAACCAACTTGTCAAGTATGCCTTAAGTATGGACACTCAGCCAACGATTATTGGTAAAGGTTTGATAAGTCATTTACTCCCTTAAACTCTTTTACTCAGGCTAATCAGAACCAGAAAAATACTCAAGTTTTAGCAGCAAACTCAAGCCACCAACACACTGCTCCTAGTTATTCTCAATCTGATTACTCAAGTGATAGTAATTGGTACATTGACAGTGGAGCAACCACCCACATCACAAATGGCCTGAGCAACCTATGTGTTAATTCAGATTATCGTGGATTAGAAAAAATCAAAGATGGAAATGGACAAACTCTACAGATAACACACTTTGGTAAAGTTGTCCTGAACTCAATTCCTCTCAATAATGTACTTGTGGTTCTTGGAATTACTAAAAATTTGCTAAGTATGTCCAAATTGATTAATGATTTTGGCTGCTCTATGATATTTCATGGAAAAATTTGCTGATAAAGGATAAGAGGGGGAAGGATCTTATCAGAGGAGTAGCTATTCATGGTCTTTACAGGATTGAAGTTCATAGTAATCAACAATGCCATCTCAGAACCAGGTCTCATGACAAACCACTCTATTTGCTTTCCAAGAAGTTGCGTTGCAACTTGTAAATGCTCAATGTCGTGCTCAATCCTCTGAAAATGTCTAACAAAATATTGATAGTTGTTGTTCAAAAACCCAGTCTATAAGGCACTCAAATGATTTAAATGAAAATCCAAGTCCGTGTCCTCTCATGTGTCCAATATGGACATTATTCATAAAAAGCTAGGACATCTAAATGAAAACACCATAAGAATCATTCTAAGCTCTAACTCAATTTCACCTAAGATTAGTGTACATAACTATAAAGCTAGTTTTTGTGAAGCATGTCAACATGGAAAACTTCATGAACTACATTATCCAACCTCTAAACTTAAAACGTCACAGCCCTTGGAAATTGTATATGCTGATCTTTGGGGACCAGCACCCATAACTAAAACCAATGAGGCTAGATACTATGTCAACTTCCTAGATGATTTCACTAAATTCACTTGGATCTATCCCATTTCCCGTAAATCTCAAACTCTAGACACTTTAAAAACCTTCAAAATTTTGGTTGAAAAATAAACTAGGTGTGTGATTCGAACCCTTCAGACTAATATGGGAGGTGAGTTCATTCCCTTCACCACCTACTTCAAAACTGTTGGCATCAACCATAGACTTACATGTCCTCATACTCACTATCAAAATGAAAAAATTGAGCGTAAACACAAGCACGTCATAGAAACAACACTCACCCTACTTGCTCAAGCTGATATGCCACTAGATTATTGGTGTGAAGCTGTGTACACTGCCACATATCTAATAAATCGACTTCCGACACCAAATCTAGTCAACATGTCACCATTTGAAAAACTTACACATATGAAACCTGACTATAACTTTTGTTAGACTTTTGGCTATGCTTGCTACCCAAAGTTGAAACCTTATAATCGTCACAAGTTCAATTTCCATACTAACCTTTGTGTCTTTATTAGATATAGTCCTCAACATAAGGGTTATTATTGTTCATATAGCTCAGAAAGAATCCATATTACCCGAGATGTTGTGTTTAATGAACAAATCTTTCCTTTTCGAACCATGTTTCCTTCTCATATTCCCAAGTCCAACATATCAGTTGAGTCACCAATTACTCAGTTCTTGTTCATACCACTCACTAAACCTGTCATTAAATGTGAACACAACCTTTAGAGACCAACATCAGCATCCTAACTGAGTAGACTACCTGTAACTTCTCATCCTACTCAAAATCACCATTAACCCATCATCACGTCAGAAGCACCTTAACCACAGTCTAGTCCCCTTCATAATACTGAATTTAGTACTATTCCTATCTCTCATAGTAAGCTGAATGAAGTAAGAGATGAAAATGTTCCTAACAATGTTCATCCCATGGTTACTCGTGCCAATGATGGAATCTTTAAACCGAAAACATACCTCACCTAAAATAGTGATAGTATCATCCAAACTATGGTTCCCACAACAGTTGAAGAACCCTTAGCCAAACCTGAGTGGAAGGTAGCTATACAAGAGGAATACTAAGCTCTCATGAAAAACAGGACATGGTTGTTGGTACCCAAATATAGTAACAAGAAAACTGTCACATGAAAATTAATTTTTAAAGTGAAGATGAACTCAGATGGAACTGTATCGAGACATAAGGCCAGACTTGTGGCAAAGGGGTTTCTCCAAACTGTAAGAGTAAATTACTTTGAACCTTTTTAATAGTTCTGGGGTAAAATTCATCACCGTAAGGTTTATTCTCATTCTTGCTGTGACAATAGATTGGAGCCTTAGATAAATCGACATTAACAATGCCTTTGTAAATAGTGAACTCGAGGAAGAAGTATTTATGGAACAACCTGATGGTTTTCAAGACAAATTTCTTCCAAATCATGTTTGTCACTTACACAAAGCCATTTATGGCTTTAAACAAGCACCATGTGCCTGGTTCCAAAAACTCAGGAAAGCCTTGTTGGAATGGAAGTTTGTAAATTCAAAATGTGATACATCCATGTTCTACCATCATAAAAAAAACAACATTGTCATCCTTCTTATCTATGTTGATGACATCGTTGTCACTAGAAATAATACCACTCTCATTCAGCAGAGTATTTTAAGATTAAAGTCAAAGTTCGCACTCAAAGACCTTGGTGAACTTTTCTATTTTTTGGGTATTGAAGTTGATCACAAAGAAGGCTCTCTACATATGTCACAAACAAGGAACATCTGGACATCTTGAGGCAGATGCACATGCTCAACTCTAAACCGTGCCCAACGCCAATGATCACAAGTCACAAGTTTGTGAAAGGAGGAAAAATAATGTAAAACTCAACCATTTACAGAAGTGTCATTGACATTCTCCAGTATGCCGCAATTGCACGTCCAAATATTGCATACGTGGTAAATAAGCTGAGTTAGTTTGTGCAATCACCTTCAGAAGACCATTGGTAGAGAGTAAAGCATATCTTATGATATTTAAAAGGAACATATGAACTAGGATTATGTTACATTGCTAAAAAGGAGTCAGGATTACATGGTTTTACAAATGCTAATTGGGTTACTGATCCAAATGATAGAAAATCTACAGACGGCTATCTAATCATGTTCAATAACATTCCAGTTGCTTGGAGCTTTAAGAAGTAACAAGGTGTATCAAGATCCATCACTAAAATGAATATCGAACACTTTCCCAAGGATGTGTAGAAATGAAATGGTTCAAATCACTCATGAAGGAATTAGAAATCAGTACACAAAAGACTATAACCTTGTGGTATGATAACAAGAGTGCTATATCTCTCTCTCAGAATCCAATCTTGCACAGTAAATCTAAACACATTGAAGTCGACGTTCATTTCATCCGTGACATGTTCAACAATAGAGAAATTAGTGTTGAATAGACACCTTCATCTAAATAACCAGCAAATATATTTACTAAGACTATCTCTTCTCAGCAATTTCAATATATGAGAAACAAACTAAAACTTTAGAGGAAGTTCAATTTGAGGGGGAATGTTAGAGAAACAGAAAATTCAAGACCAATAAATCCAAGACAAGTGGTAGACGATATTGAGGAAAGGAATAACATAATTTTGTTTTGACAACCTGTACTACTGTCCTGTAATTTGTACAAATGTCTTTTGACAGATCATAGTTTGTTACAATGATATGTATTTATTTTCCCTTATGATGATTGAAGAAGCAGAGCTTCTGGTTTTGTCATTTCTCACCTTCCTGCTCTCACATACCCTAATACCGTTATACTTTATCATCATTTTCTTAGTGAAACATGTACATAGTTTCCTATAAGTGTCCATAGAGAAAAACATTTTTCACATCGACTTTGTGGATTGACAATGATTTAGATAGAGCGAGGTTGAGAACTATTTGAATGATAGTAGGTTTGACTATACACCTAAAAGTCTTGTCATAACCAGTACCCTACTATTGATTTTTATCATTAACAACTAAACAGGCTTTATATTGTTCAAAGGGGTCCTAAGTACGATTTTTAATTAGAGCATTATATTCATCAAGCATAGAAATATGCAATATGGATCTGTAAGGGCAAGTTTATGATATCTAGGTAGAGGAGAGGGAGAGGATGGGGTTGGGTTTAAAGATATCATGCTTAGTAATCTTAGGGTGTTAATGAGTGGGGGAAAGGGGAGAGGATGGAGGAGGATCTGATGGAGCTGAGGTAGGAGGTGATGGTAGGCTTGGAGGTGAAGGTGGTGATGAAGGATCATCAACTAAAGGGATAGAGAGTGGCGAGCAACGGGAGAACGCCCATCATTGGGAAGTCATAGGTAGGGTGGGAACTAGTGATCAAAATGGAGAAAGGGAACATACTCTCATCAAATATAATATGGTGGGAGATGATGGTCTTATTTGTAATGAGATCAAGGCATCAATAGTTGTAGTGATTGAAGGCATATCCAAGAAAGACACACGTGGTGGAATGAGGGGTTAATTTATATGGAATTGAAATGGATATATTAAGGTAACATAAGCTCCTAAAGTTACAGAGATGATCATAAGTAGGATGACAACAAAAGAGGGCAAAGGAAGGTGTTGATTGTGAAGAGTTTTTATGGGCAAAAGGTAAAGCAAATGGAAAACTATGTGGAGAGCTTCAACCCAAAAATTTTCAAGTAAGGAGATCTGAATCAGAAGGGTTCCACCATATTATTGATAGTGCAAATCATTCATTTAGCTTTCTTATTTTTCTATTATGTGTGGGGATAGGAAAAGCAAGCGATAATACCATGTGATAAAAAAACCAACAAAATGAGCCATTATCAAACTCACTATCATAATCACGTTGAAAGGATTAAATCTTAATATTGGATTGTGTGCACTCATAGGCACAAAAGTGTAAAAATCTAGCTAGAACATCATTTTTGTGTTGAAAAGGATACGTCCTTAAAAACTGGGAGTAACTATCTAAAAAAAATATGTAGTACTTTAAATCAGTTGCACTAGGAATAAGAGAAGTCTAAAGATCAGAATGCACAGTCTTAAAGGATGCATTGGAAACACATTAAAAAGGATAAGAGGGGAGGCCAACATGCTTCCAGAGCTGACATGTATGGCAAAGTCTGGAGTGTTTTCTTCTTATTACATGTAATAGTGTCACTAGAAACTAAATTTCAAAAAACAAATTCGCCAAGATGGCCAAGACAAGGATGTCAAATGGTGGGATTGGTGACCATAAAGGTGGACACATAACTCAAAGAATAGAACTGGGATTGTAGAGTGGTGACAGGGTATAGGTGGCTCAAACTTTTGCACTTAAGAAGAGGCTTTTACATCCAAAGGTTCTTTGCAGAGAAACTGAGGATTAACTTTAATGGAACATGAATTTTCTTTAGTAAACTAGCATACAGAAAATAGATTTTTAGTACATTTGGGATGAATAAAACATTTGATAGTAGAAGGAGACAAAATGGGGCAAGAAGGGTAGAGGAACCATCATGAGAAATAGGAATTAAGGATTTGTTACTAATAGTGAAATTTTTGATAATGCTCAAATTTAAAATAATATTAAATAGTACCTAAACTTCTTGTGAGAGAAATTGTAGCACCAAAATCTATGTACCACATTGAATTAGAAGGATCTTACAATGTCATAGTATTAAATGCACCCATGAGATTGATATCTAATTGCGAGATAAGGGAAGCAATTCCTCACAGTTATTGAGCATGCTTAGCTTGGGCGAGATGTGTCGAGTGTGTAGGTGGAGCAAAGTGCCTATAAGGCACTCTTGGGGATGCAATGACCCCCTGCTATAGAGGCTATCTGCACAACGGAGCAAGCCAAAGTGACCCACTAGTGCTTGATCAGGTTATCGAGGGGCCATAACGAGACCACTCATAATCAACAACCAAAAGGATTATGTATATGTGTATATATATATATATATATATCCTTGTGTGAATTTTTATGATTCTTATTATATTGATTTTCACTAACATGACATAAAAGGATTATATATATCCTTGTATGAATTTTTATGATTCTTATTATGTTGATTTTCTGTAATATGACATAAAAGAATGGTCTCAATTATTTAACTTTGTATTCTCTTCACTTATTTAAGTATAAGTCTCTCTTAATCCAATATGTACAAATTGTTTGTATAAACTTGGATCAACTACTTTTACTTAGCAATTCATTTATCATCATGCCTTGAACATTGTAATAATGTTGAATCCAAATTTAGTATTAAATACTTAAAAGCATAAATAAGAAATATATATGATCTCTAGCATATCTCATTTTGATAAGAAAAGTCATGCAATCATTTTTTTAATGATAATGTTGTCATAGTATAGCAAATGTTTCAATTGAAGTCTTTATTTATGCTTTCAGTATGCTACATTGAATGAAACAATTTCATCAAGATATCATAATTTTTAGTTGTATTTCAAGTGACTATTTGCATTATGCTATTTCGATATTATCATTCATCTTATATATTATCATTAAAGTTTATAAGATATTAATCAACTCCAAATATCATCACATTTTTTCATCTATATGATATTGTCGTATCTCTAAAACTTTGTCACCGAATCCTCAATATAGGGATTATAGTAAAAACGATAACGGTGATAGAATTTTCCTTTGTAACTTTAAAAACTCTTCTCAAACCTTATCTTATGTTCAAGTAATTTGGCTCACTAAAAGCTTATTATCAACTATATTACACAAAGGTAATTTCTACTCAAAATAAAATAAATGTAAGAAAGTATTTGGTTATACACTATAACTACTAAGTAAGATCACGACTTTAATCATTTATTTGGTTACTTCCACTATTTTATTCAAAATAATAGTCATCACTATTATTTGGAAAGATTACTTTATTCTTTCTAGCGGGTTAGGATTCTATTTAAATTTAATTGATCTTGAATTTGCTCATCAAATAAACTCTACCTAAATTAAATAAATAACAACTTTATCAATTACCAAGTGTGACTCGTAGATCTGTTAGGTAATAATTCTTTGCAAAAATATATCATATATCTTATATCTTATTCCTATCTATAACTCTAAATTCACACGATCATGAGTTTGCTCATCTAAGTCATATAATTTTAGTTAGGCATGACCCATTAATTTAAGATAAAACACATTTAAGTTAAAGGGGCATTGAGTTTGCTCAATAAACCTTACAACAAATAGAACTATGAATTTATTCTTAAATAATGGGAGGTAACTATGACGTTTTTAACGTGTAAATAATGATTTAATGAGGGATTTAATTTTTGATAGTCTCGTGCAACATGCATTATATGTAAAATGTTATACACTTTAATCATGCAATTCCTCATGCAAATATAATCAAACTATAAGCATGAAATATTGTTTGATTATCTATATAATCTCCATAATCTAAAATAAAATTGCTAGCTCTTTGAAATATTAAATTAGATTAAACCATTGATGCCTAATGAATCAAATTCTTATTCTAAATAAAATTTTAGTTTAATTTAAACATATTTTTAAATCCTATTGGAAACCACTTCTAATCATCTTGACTCCTGTATTAAATTTAATTGAAAACAATTTTTAATAAATTACTCCCCTTACTTATTATAATTTGGAAAAACTTATTTTTCAAAATTTTATAAGTAACACATTCTAATCAAATTCGAAAACTATTTCTAATACAATTAACAATAACCTTTCCTTAATTAGAAAACTATTTTCTAATTTCAAAAGAAAACAACTTTCAAAATTAAATAAAACATTTTAAATTTAATTAAGAAAGCTCATTTCATTATTTTAGAGATTAGTTTCTCAATTAATTAGAAAGTAATTATCTAATAAATTAGGAAATCATTTTTAAAATATCAAAGAGGCACTACAGGAAAATAATGAATTAGGGACGGAAAATATTGACGGAAATGACAAATATTCCGTCGGTATCTAACATTACCGACGGAATAAACCGATGACCAAAAGCGTCGGAAATTCGGCCGTAGCTAAACTTACCGACAGAAAGTTTGTTTATCGTCGGAATAAAAATAAACTGTTGGTAATTTCAATTGAAAAGTTATCGACCGTCAGACATTTTCCGTCGCAAAAGTTAACGATGGTAAGTTAATCACTCATATGTAAATTTAGCATCAGAATGTTTCTAATACGGTCGGTAAAGTTACCGATGGTAACGTTTTGTCCGTCGGTAAATTCTGATCTATTACCGAAGGAACATTTTTTCCGTCGGTATAGTATATAGGCAATTACCGACGGACATTGTGTATATTTTCGTCGGTAAAATGTTTATTAATTTTTTTAAATATATATTTCCATTATATTTAGATTAAAACCGTCTAAAAATTTTATTAATAATATATATTTAATTAGATATAAATAATTAAATAAAAATTTTGATTAATGAATAAAA
>JANIIA010000007.1:8037402-8053730 GCA_027478495.1 Erythroxylum alaternifolium | reverse complement strand
TAGTTAGTGCACCAATCAAAGTTAAAGATTTGTATGACAAATTTGACTATAGTTAAATTCCTCTTTTGAGGTGAGAGTTGGAAGATTTATTTTGGGTATTTTTTTGTGAGTGTATTGGGATATTAGGTGAGAGGAAAAATTGTGTGATTGTAAGAATTTTTCACATAGTGAATTTTCTTTTTGGTTCCCGTGGTTTTTCTCTGGTTTGGGAGTTTCCACGTAAATTTCTTGTGTTGTTATTATTTCTCTATTTTCTGTTATTTTTTATTATAAAATATCCTTGGGTGTGGGTTTAGGAGGTCTAAATTCCCAACACTTGTTATTTGCAGTTCGTAGAAGTACTCAACAAACAGAAGCAAGTTGAAACAATGTCTAAACAGTCAATGTTGAGAACAATCATTATGTGTCATTGGAAGGAGATTCTTATTTCTGGTTCTTTGCTTTAATCAAGATAGTTACTTTATCAGCTGGGCTGGGCCTCTGCTTCTGAACACTTTCGTTTTGGTTGCAGAGGGAAAAACAAGTTTTAGATATGAAGGTTACATAATGACTTTGACGCTTTTCATTTCCAAAAACATAAGAGTCGTTGGCTCAAAGACAGTGGCATTTTAGGTGCAGGCTTATTGGTTTGAAGGTGAGATCTTTGCTCACTTCTGCAATTTGTAAGAAGTAATTAAGGTTATCTAATGCAGGTAGATTGATGCACTCTAATGGTAAGATTATGAACCATGTTACGGTTGATGCTTATCGAATAGGGGAGTGCCTGTTCTGGTTCCGTCAGACATGGACAACAAGCCTCCAGCTCTGCCTATCTCTTGTAATTCTCTTCCGTGCTGTAAGACTTGCAACATTTGCAACATTAGGGGCTATACTAATCACTTTGTTAAGCAACAGTCCAGTCACAAAATTAAGTTTCAAAGAAAACTCATGTATCGCTCAGGATGAGAGATTGAAAACTACTTCTGAGGCTCTTATTAACATGAAAGTGTTGAAATTATATGCTTGGGAAGCTCATTACAAG
Organism: Erythroxylum alaternifolium; assembly: GCA_027478495.1. Taxonomy (NCBI): domain Eukaryota; kingdom Viridiplantae; phylum Streptophyta; class Magnoliopsida; order Malpighiales; family Erythroxylaceae; genus Erythroxylum; species Erythroxylum alaternifolium. The sequence goes on along the minus strand of JANIIA010000007.1, from coordinate 8,052,709 downwards.
AATGTTATCGAAAATTTAAGGAAAGTAGAGTATAAATGGTTGTATGCAGTGCAATTCTGTAGAGCATATGATAACTTCATCTTCTGGTCTTCTCCTATTTTTGTATTTGCTGCAACCCTTGGGGCATGTTATTTTCTCAAAATTCCTCTGCATGCTAACAATGTTTTCACTTTTGTGGCTATGTTTTGCATCGTTCAAGATCCAATTCGATCTATTCGTGACATTATCGGAACAGTCATTCAAGAAAAGGTGGCCTTTGTGTGAATTTTGAACTTCCTAAAGGCATCGGAGTTGACGACTGATGATGTCTGAAAAATTCAGAGTAGCAGGGATGCCACTCCTGCCATTCTTATGAAATCAGCTAACTTTTGAATGGGAAGAGAATCCATCAAAGCCTACTTGGAGGTCAGACTTGGTGAAATAGTGGCTGTATGTGGTGAAGTTGGCTCAGGAAAATCTACACTTCTAACATTTATTCTTGGAGAAGTTCCAAATACACAAGAAACTATAGGGATGCCGATAAAATCAACAGTTCTAACACTCGAATCACTTCTTATTATTACATTTGATTTGATGACTGCTATTATACAGGTTCAGGTTAGTGGGAGGGGTTGGCTATGTTTCTCAAAACAACTTGGATTCAGAGTGGAACCATACAAGAAAATATATTGTTTGGTCCAAAAATCGATAGCCAACAATACCAAGATACACTTGAGAGATGCTCATTACTGAAAGATCTCAAACTTCTACCTCATAGAGATCAAACTGTTATAGGTGAAAGAGGAATCAGCCTAAGCAGAGGTCAAACGCAGCGCGTTCAAATTGCTCGTGCTCTCTATCAGGATGCCGATATCTACCTGTTGGATGACCCATTTAGTGCTTTGGATGCAGAAACTGCCACAACTATATTTAAGGTTGTAACAAAACCTAAATCCTTTGAGATGTTCTTAAACATTATACTCATTGCAAGGTAATTAACATTGTGTTAGGAATATGTCATGGGAGCACTATCAAGAAAAGCAGTTTTGCTAGTAACTCATCAAGTTGACTTTCTACCAGCTTGCAACTTTATTTTGGTTAGCATATTTTTTTAAGTCTATGTAACAACTAGGACTAATTGGCTGTTAAATAAGTATTGCCTTTGTGATACTTGTTGATTTTTTGACAGTTGATGTCAAAGGGAGAAGTAGCAGGAGTAGCCACATAACATCAGCTATTGGCTGCAAGCCTGGAATTTCAAGGACTCTTCTATGCGCACAAAGAAACAACAGGTTCTTGCAGGCTTACGGACACTATTGCTCCGAAGAGAAACAGATTATCTAACAGGAAGATTGAGAGCACAAATATAGAGGAGCATCATAAAGGATCCCTAGGTGATTAATTAATCAAGCATGAAGAGAAAGAAGTAGGAGACAGAGGGTTTAAGCCTTATATTCAATACATGAATCAGAACAATGGTTACTTATACTTCACTTTGGCTGTTTTTGATCATCTTACTTTTATTACTGGTCAGGTAGCACAGAACTCTTGGATGGCTGCAAGTGTTAATAATGCTAATGTAAACACATCATTGTTGACTGTTGTCTATTTGATTATTGAATATGCTACAACATTGTCTTTCTTATGTAGATCGATCTTCACAGTCGTGCTAGGCCTTCAGTCTACAAAATCTTTGTTCGTCCAGCTGCTGAACTCACTCTTCCGTGCCCCAGTATCGTTCTACGATTCGACACCTCTTGGACGAATTCCTAGCCAGGTCCCATCTGATATGAGTATTGTTGGTCTCAATCTTCCATTTGGCTTGATCACTGCAGTTGGGGCAACCTTAAATGCTTACCTGAATCTTGGAGTACTGTCAGTAGTTAATTGGCAAGTTTGTCTCAGTACCTTTGATCTATTTGGCAATTCACTTGCAGGTACCTATGAAGAAAATTCATTATCTCTTGTAGAATTTTTACAGCTTAAAGAATGATTGTGAAGTCTCCCAAGCTTCATGAACTAAGATTACTTAGGGATAGACTGGCAGAAACAAACATCTTGTGATGATGTGAATATATGAATGGATAAAATTTCTTTTATGTGTTCATGTCCACAGAGATATTACTTTCCTCTGCAAAAAAGTTGATGAGGATCAACGACACATCCAATTCTTTACTGGCTAGTCATCTAGCTGAATCAATTGCTGGAACCATCACAATAAGAGCATTCAAGGAGGAAGATCGATTTTTTGAAAAGAATCTAGACCTCATTGACAAAAATGCTAGCCCTTTCTTCCTCAACTTTGCAGCTAGGGAGTGGTTGATTCAACGGCTTGAATTAGTCAGCACCACAGTTCTTGCCTCTTCAGCACTCTCCATGACCTTGCTTCCACCTGGAACTTTTGGCTCTGGTGATCATCTAGTTATTCATGAAAAGATGCATTTCCAAAAACTAGCAATCATCTGGATATATTGGGTATTCATGGTTCTCACTATAAATGTTTTGATGACCACCAAGATTTATTGGAATGGCACTATCATATGGCCTGTCACTGAACTTGTCCCTGGTTACGTCCATTCAAAACTAGTGCACTTTTGAAAATTACGTCATTTCGGTTGAAAGACTCGATCAGTACATGCTATACCAGGTGAAGCTCCTGAGAACGTGGAAGATAACCGTCCACCAACCAGTTGGCCATCAGAGGGAAAAGTGGATATCCGTGACTTGCAGGTGAGTTAGGCTTTTGTAATTGATTTCAGGTTACACTTTCCGTATCTGTTTACTGAGAAAGTTTAATTTAAACAGATCAGATGTAGGCCTAACACACCATTAGTACTTCAAGGGATTAGTTGCACAATACAAGGAGGCCACAAGATTGGTATTGTTGGTCGAACAGGTAGTGGAGAGACTACTCTTATTAAGGCTTTATTTCGTCTGATGGAGCCTGCAGGAGGGAAGATTGTGGTAAATGGCATTGACATCTCTAAGATAGGGCTTTATGATTTAAGGTCACGTTTTGAAATAATACCTCAGGATCCTACACTTTTCAATACAATTTAGACCCCTTATCTTAACATACTGATCAGGAAATATAGGAGGTGAGTCTTTAATCATCTTTAACATAGAGTAATGAAGAGTTGGTCTTCTACTCCAAATCTTTCTGTATGGGTTTTGGTTGCACTTTATGCAGGTTCTTGGGAAGTGTCAACTCCAAGAGACCATCCAAGAGAAAGAGGAAGATCCGAGTTCTTTTTGTAAGTTTTGTACATTAGATCATTTAGAAAAAGTGTGCCTGCTTTACTTTCTGTCTCCATAAAATTGAAGAATTTTTCAATGCAGTTGTTGAAGATGGATCAAACTGGAGCATGGGACAAAGGCAACTTTTCTGTTTGGGACGTGCCCTCTTGAGGAGAAGCCAGACACTAGTGCTTGACGAGGCAACTGCATCCATTGACAATGCAACTGACTTGATTTTGCAGAAAACCTTTCGGAGTGAATTTGCAGATTGCACTGTGATCACAGTAGCACACAGGATACCAACAGTTATGGACTGCACTATGATTCTTGCCATGATAGATGGTGACTCTTCCTTCCTCAACTTGTCTATTTAATGCATCCAAATGTTGATAGCTTAATAGGGAATGCATTTTTATTCAAAACCAGAAGTTTAGAACTGCATTGATGAGTTTCTGTCGTTCATCAGGAAACATAGTAGAGTATTATGAACCCCAGAAGTTGATGAGAATGGAAGATTCCCTGTTTGGATAGCTGGAGAAGGAATACTAGTCTCATTTTCAGTTCGCAGAATCCATTGGAATTGATACTTTTTCTTGAAAAATCAAGTTAATGATTTCTTAAGATCAAATTAAAGAGTGCAGCAACTTTATCATCTCATGAGCAGTAGAGTGAAGTTGCATTGTGCTTGAAAAAGTTGTCAAGGTGTTTATATGTCTTTTTGAGACTTGGTAGTCATGTTTTGATATTTTGTGAGATTAAAGATCAAGCCATTGGACCATTCAACATATGAACAAGGTTATTTGATGCTAGAAATGAAGATTTTGCATAAATGAAACTTGTATGAAGCTGAATTTGAAGAAATGAATCATGACAGCAATGATGCTCCAATGGAACAGTTCATGTTTAGTGCGATTGTTACAGTGACTTGGAGAAATCCAAGTGAAACATTTATCTTTTTCTGATTTTTTCAAGCATTACACTAAAAAATGAGGGCTGAAATCTAAACTGAAGTGAGGTTGCAACTGTTGAGAATACCTATATGTCAATATCCCATGTCAAAGAAAGAGGGAAAAGAAGACTAACATATAAGTCTAGTGGACTACTCTATCTATTGCTAACTGGTTTTAAGATGGAACTTCACTTAAGTTTGTATGTGATCTTACTTTCCTTCTCAAGTGGGCTCGTAGGCTCATTGCAAATTTAACATGGTACCAGAGCTAATGAAGATCTTGACCTACTGCTACTCTACTTATTGCCAATTGGTTTTAAGATGGAATCTCAATTAAGTTTGTGTGGTCTAACTTTTTTCCTCATTTAAGCTCGTAGGCCCATTGTAAATTTGACAGCAACGATATTATGAAAACTTCAACTGATTTATGGTTTAGATGTTCATTTACACAAAATGATTTCTCCAACTACTTTTTTATGTATTTTCTAGTTAATTTAGTTCATTTGTAATTTATCTAGATCTTAGTCATATTGATGTAATTAAAACTAAGAATATGTAATTTGATTATAACTTAGTAAAGTTCGTTTATAACTATGTAGTGCTTCTTGTACATTGTGCACTTAGTAAAGTTTGTTTGTAACTATGTAGTGCTTCTTGTACATTGTGCAGGTCCTTGGAAACTGTCAGCTTCCAGATGCAGTACAGGACAAAGAGGAAAGTCTAGATTCCTTAGGCAAGTTCTGTAACACCCGACTACTCTCTGTTTCCATACGGTGAATTATCGTTCTTGCCAAGATGGCTGGACTCCTACTCTCCACTCTTCAACTTGTCTAAATAATACATTCTTATATGATCATTGTCAACCTACCGATCATCTGTTTCATTTCTGGCCCCTTTTTCATTCTGCAGAATCACATTGATTCTGTTCCGCTAACTCAAGCATTAAGCATATATAAGAATTCTAGAGAAGCATTAACAAGTTCTGTTTAGAATATATAGTCATCTTCTTCAATAAAGTTGATGAAGACAGAAGATTCACTATTCAGGCATTTGGTAAAGGAATAATCGCCATATTGAACCTACCAGCAGAAGTGAAGAACAGTGATACCATCCAAAAGAAAGACATGAACTTCCAAACCAAAACTGCTTCAGAGGAGCTAAAGTCATAAACCACGATAGTCATAAACCTATGACGGTGACTTTTGGTCCAAAAGTTTCCAGTGTCTTGTTCCGAGCTAAACTTTCTGCACCATGAAAACGCATTCACACTGACGATGAACCTGAGCCCTTGGCAACAAGTTATCCACTTGAAACTGGTACTCAAAGTATGACCACAAGACGTCAATTTTGTTTATTAGCGATGATTTTTGACCGGTAATTCAAAAAGGTCCTCATAAACAATAATACTAGGATCCTTTTTTCACCAGAATTCAGCGAGGTGAAGTCATTTTCCAATTAATAAAGGTCCCAGTACGGTTGGTTGATGTTACTCTCCATAACACTACTTACTGATTATCTTCATCAGTGACCTTTCAAAAGAAGGAAAAAGAGATCACTATTTTTGAGGGGATTATGATTTTAACTGACACGGTATCTCTATTTGGAAAATCAAAATCCCTATCAGATACGATACCAAAAAAAGATCTTTAAGGGGGCAAGCAAGACTGAAAAAGTAACCTAATCGTGGTTAAACCGGCCACAACTCCTAAGCTAACAAGCTTGGAGAGACACACGAAACCGCTGGCACCATTAGGAGATACGCCCCTTAAATATTGAATTCTGGGGCTCGGACGGAATTAGTCACAAGTTTTATGCCACCGGATTACCAAATCTGCACGCAGGGGCATATCTGAAAATGGTGCAGCTTCCATGGAGGTTTAAGAAGAATCCATTTTGGTAAATGTGATTTCAGGAAAGAAAATTTCGAGTTCATCCATGGAAGGTTTTTGCAGATTCAGAAGCTGACTGACTATCTCGATAAAAACAAGGTTTGCAAATGAACTGTCATTTAATTGCTTGATTATGAAAAAAAAAAAACTGAAAACTTTTAATATTTGCACTGAGCTTTTCAATGGATTACGTTGCTTTGTTTAGCTCTACTGACTGAAAATTACTGATATTTATTGAAGAGTCTTCTTAAATTCCCCTACTTTATCAACCCAATGACTCTCACCAGGTTCTGACAAATCTGGCTCTATCTCTCCAGTAATCTTATCACTTCACTCAATCCCAAGATATTAGTGTGGGAAATTCGAGATTATTTTATGGGAACGGTAGTTTTCTGTGCAATTTTTAACGAAAGTGTAATCTTTTTCGAGAGTACGATTCTTAAAGTGGCAATCTGACAAGAAAAGCATTACCGTTTCTGAATCAGTAAAGACAATGGATACATGCACCCAAACCAACAAGTTGCAGAACAGGCAACATTTCAGGCATGACATTATCTACACGTTGCACGAAGTCTAGTGACGACAGTATTTTCGGTCGATTTATATAATAATACGTATCCGAATGATAACGACTACGAACTGTAATGACGAGTGAATCATGAGTAGATCAATTTTTTTTATTAATTTACTTGAGTCTCTCTGTTTTTCTGTTGACGTATCAGGTTCTTGATTCTTGCATTTTTGAGTTGTCCTGTTGATTGAGGTCGAGATTTTGAGAAATACTTTTGTTGTTCATAAATTCTTATCAGTTTAGACGTGACAGAATAAGCCTGAGAATCTAAGTATCTTCCTCTGTATCAAATTTGTTAATATAATGGCCGATACAGAATATATGACATAAGCATTTGATCAATTAACGTGTTCCCATCTCCATAATCCATTTCAGGTTGTCTATTTATCAAAGTCTTTTAGATATTTATATCTTCACCTGCAATACTGGTTTCTGATGAGTACACGAAAACACCGACTGTTTTTGTTATTATCCAAGATCAGGTTATGAATACCAACTTTTTGTTTCTGATTCATTTGCATGTTTTTGGAAGTTATAGAAGTGTAAAAAACAGATTACTGAGTTGTTTATACTCGTTCCTTCTCTTCGTTGATTTTTATTTTTGGCTTTTTAAAAAATATTAACAACTGTTTTTGTCTTCCTCGACCTCAGGATTCTAACAGGAGTCTCGTATAGTCACATGTAGTTAATATTCTACGCCTGTATCCTCGTGAATAGCGTGTAAGTGATAATGTTTCTCGGTATACACGTTGACTGACTTTAAATTATTCTCAACTTCACTCACTCTTTGGAATACTAGCATCTTTCAATCATGTGCTTCCTGTGTGTTCATAAAAAGAAAAGAATCTACCTTTGTTTTTCCATGCTCAAGGTCAGGAAATTCTCATTCTTGTCTCATGTTTCTCATATATTCTTCAGGTTTTTTGTTTTACAAATGATTTGATGTACTGCAATTGTGTGATCGAGAACTTGGTCTTTCTTGTCTTCTGAATAATCACATTTAAGATTTAAGATTCTGAAGCTCGTGTTTCTGACTCCTTTCTCGTCTTTCCTTTTTCTCTGAGATGACAACTAAACTCATCATTGATCAGAAGTAACAGTGTGTTCAATGCCTATGAGATTTGTAATTGAGTTATAACACTCTAACCAAAACTTTCCTTTCTGCAGGAGCTGAAGAGAAAATATAGAAAAAGAAGAATGGGGGGACGTTTATGGAACTTGTTTTGCGGGGAATTTATCAGTTCAAACACTAGGAAAAAGGCCTCAGGATTTAGTTTTATGTCATTTCGTCAACCAAATTCTTGTACCAATCAGGCCTCTATCATTGGCATTGACATTTTGCTTCTGGTCTTGCTCCTGTTCTGTGTGACACAGAAACCATCATCAAGAACGGTTACAAATCTATCTAAAAGTCGAGTTTTTTCGAAGTTTCCAATTCTTTCTTCTATCTTCAATGGATGTCTTGGAATGGTCTATTTTGGTTGGGGCATATGGAATTTGGAAGAGAATTTGCGGAAAACCCACACGGCACTTCCTCTGAGAAAGTGGCTCCTACTGACGTTTCAGGGATGCACATGGTTGTTGGTTTCTTGGATAGTAAGCCTCCAAGGGAATCGTCTCGCAAGAATGCCGTTGCGACTTTTAGCCATTCTTGCGTTCTTTCTAGCAGTAATTATGAGTGCATTTACCATATCTGCTGCCGTTATACTTCAGGGAGTGTCAACTAAGATAGTTTTAGACGCTTTAACATTTCCAGGAGCAATATTGTTGCTGTTATGTACATACAAGGCATACCAACGTGAAGAAATAAAAAATTGCAGTAATGCTTCTTTAGCTACTGATTCTGATGAAGTTCCTGACAAACCTGAACCTGCTGAAGTTACTCCTTTTGGCAAAGCAGGATTGATTCACAAAATGTCATTCTGGTGGTTGAATCCTTTGATGAGAAAAGGCAGGTGGAAAACTCTCCAGGATCAGGATATACCAAGTTTGAGTCCTGCAGAACGAGCAGAGAGCTGTTATTTGCAGTTCCTGGAGCAGATGAATAAACAAAAGCAAGCCGAGTCATCAGCTCGATCGTCGATTTTATGGGCAATCATATTATGTCATTGGAAGGAGATCCTCATTTCAGGGTTCTTTGCTCTCCTCAAGATTACCACTCTGTCAGCTGGTCCTTTGATTCTAAATGCCTTCGTTTTGGCTGCAGAAGGAAAGTCAGGTTTCAAGGATGAAGGCTATATATTGGCAATATCACTTTTCTTTTCAAAGGGTTTAGAGTCCATTGCACAGAGACAATGGTACTTCAGGTCCAGGCTTATTGGTTTGAAAGTGAGGTCTACCCTCTCAGCCACAATATATAAGAAGCAACTGAGATTGTCTAATGCAGGTAGGTCGATGTACTCAACGGGTCAAATAATGAACCACATCACTGTAGATGCCTACAGAATTGGAGAATTTCCCTCCTGGATTCATCAGACATGGACCACGTGCCTCCAGTTATGCCTGTCTTTGATCATTCTTTTCCATGCAGTGAGGCTAGCAACCTTGGCAGCTTTAGCTGTCATATTGATCACTGTGTTCCTGAACATACCACTTGCGAATTCACAGCATAAATCTCAGACTGGACTAATGGCAGGACAGGATGAGAGATTGAAGGCTAGCACTGAGGCCTTAGTTAATATGAAGGTGTTGAAACTGTATGCTTGGGAAACCCATTTCAGGAATGTTATAGAAAAGTTAAGGAAGATGGAGTACAAAAGGTTATCTGCAGTTCAATCACGTAAAGCCTGCAATAACTTTCTCTTCTGGTCTTCTCCTTTTTATGTCTCTGCTGCAACTTTTGCAGCTTGTTACTTCCTCAAAGTTCCTTTACGAGCTAATAATGTATTCACTTTTGTGGCTACTCTGCGCATTGTACAAGATCCAATTAGACTTATGCCTAATGTTATTGAAGCAGTGATTCAAGCAAAAGTAGCCTTTACTCGTATTGTGAAATTTCTTGAGGCGCCTGAATTGCAGAGCTCTAATATCAGACAAAAGCAGAATCAGGGAAGCATCAGTCCTGCAATTCTTATTAATTCAGCTAACTTTTCATGGGATGAGAAATCAGCAAACCCCACACTCAGAAATGTGAATTTGGAGAGCAGATGTGGTCAAAAGTTGGCTGTATGTGGAGAAGTTGGCACGGGAAAATCAACACTTTTAGCAGCAATTCTTGGAGAAGTTCCAAATACACAGGGAACTGTAAGTTCACTGACATATTCTCTTCCACCCCATTTTAAGCACATCAAAATGTTTCTCAACAATCGCTTCACACAAGTATGGTAGAGAATGTATGGAAGTTCCGAATTTGCAGGATCGGATGATCCTTTATTACTGACAAATTATCCATGTCTTTTGATTGTCTGGACATACAGGTTCAGGTCAGTGGAAAGATAGCTTATGTTTCTCAAACAGCTTGGATTCAGAACGGAACAATACAGGACAATATACTATTCGGTGCACCGATGGATAAGCAACGATATCAAGATACACTTCAGAGATGCTCACTGGTGAAGGACCTTGAACTTCTTCCTCATGGAGATGTGACTGAAATAGGTGAACGAGGAATCAATCTAAGTGGAGGTCAAAAGCAGAGAGTTCAACTTGCTCGTGCTCTGTATCAGGATGCTGATATATATCTGTTGGATGATCCATTTAGTGCTGTTGATGCAGAAACAGCTACCACCTTATTTAATGTAATCACACATTCCTAAAAGCAGTTTTTATCTGTAAAGCTCAGAAATTTAATTACTTTCTGAGCTCATTACACGGTGAATAAAATTTTGGCAGGAATATGTCATGGGAGCACTCTCCAGGAAAGCAGTCTTGCTCGTGACACATCAAGTTGATTTCCTTCCAGCTTTTGATTCTGTTTTGGTTAGTCCAGTCATAACAGTTAACTCACTTTAGCTACTTATTTGTGATTTATGGTCAATGATTTTTTTACTGATTAAGTATTATCCTTAATATACAAGTTGATTTTGTTAACAGTTGATGTCAGATGGAGAAATACTAAGGCAAGCTCCTTATCATGAGCTATTAGCTTCAAGTCAAGAGTTTCAAGAACTTGTCAATGCACATAAAGAAACAGCAGGTTCTGACAGGCAAACTGACGTTGCTGCTCCACAGGGGAGGTCATGTGGTGGGGAGATTAAGAAGAACTTTCTGGAGGAGCAACCTGAAGCATCCAAAGGTGATCAATTAATCAAAAAGGAAGAGAGAGAAGTAGGGGATACAGGATTTAAGACCTACATTCAGTATCTCAGTCAGAACAAAGGCTACTTGTACTTCTCCTTGGGTGTACTTGCTCACTTAACTTTCGTTATTGGTCAGATATCGCAAAACTCCTGGATGGCAATTAATGTTGATAACCCACATGTTGGTAAATTGAGGTTGATTCTGGTATACTTGATGATAGGATTCGCCTCAACAATGATTTTGGTCTTTAGATCTGTCTTTACAGTCATTTTGGGGCTTCAAGCAGCAAAGTCAATGTTCTCTGAGCTACTTCATTCTCTTTTTCGTGCTCCCATGACTTTCTACGACTCCACCCCTCTTGGAAGAATACTTAGTCGGGTAAATTTCATCCCAGAAAATGTTGATCTTTTAAAGTGGTGATGTACAACTAATATCTCCCAGTGCCGTGTTTCTTGCGCCGCTATAGGTCTCGTCTGATCTGAGTATTGTTGATCTTGATGTTCCAATATCAATGGTCTATACCGCGGGGGCAACTCTAAATACTTACGTTAATCTTGGAGTTCTGACTGTTGTTGCCTGGCAAGTTCTGTTTGCTTCCATATTTATGGTCTATCTGGCAATTCATTTGCAGGTACTCATTAAGATATCTTTAATTGTTGTGAGCATTCGAATTTATCTTCAGACTGAAAACTTGAGAGTTTGGTTTTCCGTACCTATAGAGATATTACTATGCCTCTGCAAAAGAGTTGATGCGGATCAATGGCACAACCAAGTCTTTGGTGGCAAGTCATTTAGCTGAATCTGTTGCTGGTTCCATGACAATTAGAGCTTTTGAGGAGGAAGGGCGCTTTTTCAGAAAGTGTCTTGAACTCATTGACACTAATGCTAGTCCTGCCTTCCACAACTTTGCAGCTAGGGAGTGGTTGGTTCAACGGCTAGAAATGATCAGTGCTGCTGTTCTAGCATCTGCTGCATTGTGCATGGCTTTACTTCCTCATGGAACCTTCAGCCCTGGTGAGTATGGTACAGTCTTAACAATCTTCATTTCAGTCCTGAAATGCTTTAACAAATGGATTGATATAAACATCTCATAATATAATAACTTGCAATCACTACAGGTTTTATTGGAATGGCACTATCATATGGCTTATCAATGAACGTGTCCCTGGTTTTGGCTATTCAAAACCAGTGTAGCTTAGAAAATTACATTGTTTCTGTTGAAAGGCTCAATCAATACATGCATATACCAAGTGAAGCTCCCGAAGTCATCGAAGGTAATCATCCACCTCCCAGTTGGCCGGCAGAAGGTAAAGTGGACATCTGTGACTTACAGGTTGGTATGACTTGCTGATTGATACGTTAGCTCACAATTTAGAAATATTTGTCTACTGAAAGACGTGTGCTTTAAACAGGTCAAATATAGGCCTGACACACCACTAGTACTAAGAGGAGTTACTTGCACAATTGAAGGGGGAGACAAGGTTGGTATTGTGGGCCGAACTGGCAGTGGAAAGACTACTTTTATTAGTGCTCTGTTTCGTCTGGTGGAGCCAGCAGCAGGGAAGATTGTTGTGGATGACATTGACATCTCAGAAATTGGGCTACATGATCTGAGGTCTCGACTTGGGATCATACCTCAAGACCCCACACTTTTCAAGGGAACTGTGAGATATAACTTGGATCCTTTATCTCAACATACTGATGAGGAGATATGGGAGGTTAGTCTCCAATCTCATTTCGAATTGTAAAAAACAAGAGCTAAGTTCTGCCGATGGTTTTCAATAGAGAGTTTTGCTTGTAAATGATATAGGTCCTCAGGAAATGCCAGCTTCGTGAGACTGTCCAAGAGAAAGAGAAAGGTCTAGACTCCTTAGGTAAGTTTTTAGCACTTGAGCTCTTCAGGTGAGACTAGTTTACTTTCTGTATCAATATAATCAAAGTACTTTCCATGTAGTCATGGAAGATGGATCGAACTGGAGCATGGGGCAGAGGCAACTATTTTGCTTGGGACGTGCACTTCTTCGGAAAAGTCGGATATTGGTGCTTGATGAGGCAACTGCATCAATAGACAATGCAACAGATTTAATTTTGCAGAAAACTATCAGAACGGAATTTGCAGATTGCACAGTGATCACGGTGGCTCACAGGATCCCAACAGTTATGGACTGCACCAAGGTTCTTGCTATGAGAGATGGTAAGTCACATTCTTCTCATTCCTCAACTCGTCTGACTAATGCACATCTCAGCATATGATTTGGTTAATTTTTTCTGGGAATTTCAAAAACATCTTGATAGAACAAGAAAATATGTAGCTAAATTTAAATGGCATTTCTTTCTTTGTTCATCTGGAAATTGGGAATGAAACATTCGAACAAAATGCATATACATTAAAGGGTAAAATTTTCTCGATGAATCACTTGGTCTCTGTTTAACTTCAGGACTTGTAGTGGAGTACGATGAGCCAACCAAATTGATGAGGACAGAAGGTTCACTGTTTGGACAACTGGTGAGGGAATATTGGTCTCATTTTCAATCTGCACAATCACATTGAACCTACAGACTGCCTTTTTCTTAGTCAATATGTCCTTTCGTCCATAATCCGAGCTTGGGACCCGTGGGAATTACAAGGAGTTTTAAGCAGGAAGTAGACCGTACAGTTGTCACATATGAGAGAAATTAGAACTTCTATAGGTACATAAATGTCTGGAACCAGCAATGGGCATGTTCCAACTACAGCAGTGCAGCTAAAAGTCAAAGTGAAGACACTATGGTGCTATCCCAAGCTCTGTACCGGTATCTAAACATGAGCATCCTTTGCCAGAAACAGAGTTTTTGTCATAATTTCTAGGATCTGTAAGTTGCAGTACAAGGTTTAAATAGCTGTATCCAAACACTGATATCCTCTACCAAGGTAACTTAAACATACTAGGAGTGATGTTTCATAGGAAACATCATTTTCCAACAAAAGAACTGCTGAACAAAGTCTTCTTTAACCGAATTTTCCAACAACAATACTTATCCCAGATCATCTTCTTTTCAATCATTCAGATCTTAGTGCTGTCCAGTGATGTTACCAATTATCAAAAATCTTAATCTAGAGCACCTAAGTTTGGACGTACTGGACATGCAAGTCACTGTCAGAGGATAGCCTTATCTTCTCTTACTCGAAATCCTACACGCAATAATTTTACCATCTCAAGGCCAAACCTGGCCTATTGGCTTATCTCACTAAGTTCGTTCCTTGCCAGATCACTTCACTTCGATGAGTCACTACCTTCCAGCTGAGACTAATTACATATGATCTAATAACACATCCAACGGAAACATTGAAACAAGAACATTAACATCATTGAGATCATTCAAAGTAGAAAATTTGGCATGTTTTATTATGGACTTGACTATCTTAGTTGTTAACCTGGGTTTGCTCATTCCTCGCGGTGGCAATTCAATATATTAAGTTCCCTATAGCTCCTGACCGATAGTGTTCGTCAACCAGGACCTCAATCCGAAAGTAATCAGACCTCGATTAGCAAACATACCATGATTACAAAACACACAACCAACGTATGAGATGAAATCCAGAGAAAATACATCAAGGTGGTGGTCCGGTAGAGCTTACTCCCCATATGCAAACCAGTCTAAAAGTCTCAAGTTCGAGTTTCTATGCGGAAAAGTATAACTTTTAAAACGCAATCTGAAAATTTCACAGCTTTACAACGAACTCAGCAAGGCTAAAAAGAAGAAATCCATGAAAAGCATCAAAGAAAAACCCACAAAAACCAAGATTTTATACGGGTCAGTGACATCAATGGAGGATTGAGGTTGCCAGTCAGGCTTTTCAACCAACCAAATTGCTCTATCATCTCCTCTTCGAAGAAACCAATCTCATGGGCTTTCCTGGATAGCTACACAGAACGAAGGAGATTTCAGAGAAAAGTGAAGGATATGAAATGGGCAAGCGAGGGAATTTCGAAGAAGTTAAGGAACAACCGTTGAAAAAATCACTGCAGGTAGACAGAGACACAGAAATTGCGGACATTGTTCTAAAATTCCTAGTCTTTACTCTTTATCGAACCATAGCCATTGGAGACGGGAGAGAGCTTCACAGAAGGCGATACAATATGTATATATATAATATATATATATATACACACACACACACACATATGTATATATAATGGGACCCACGTGGATTGTTGGGAAATTCTCCCGCCAAAACCAGCCGCCCCAACACCCTTTGAAAAATTTTCAAGGAACAAAATGCCGCCGTTTGACTTCATCTCTTTTCTTGCAAAACTGCACTCTCTTTTCGTTTGTCTGTAAGAGACAACAATGGCTGTGGTGGACTCGCTCACCGACTACACTCGAACACAGAGGATACTTCTCCTAATAGACCTAAGCCCACTTCTCTACCTCCAACAACCGGACTCATACCGGACAACC
>JANIIA010000007.1:8022678-8037302 GCA_027478495.1 Erythroxylum alaternifolium | reverse complement strand
GACAACCGTGCTCTCCGCCGCTAAAACGCTCCTTTCTTTCCCTCAACTCTCTTCTTCTCTCTTCTCGTTTAAGCCCTTCTTCTCCTCTCTCTCCCCTCTTCTCTCCTCGTCAAAGCTTCCAACTTTTTCGCTCTCTCTTTCGTTTGACCACTCAAGTTCCACTCTTGACTCTCTTTCTCAGTTCTTCACCTCCATAGACTCTACACTCGATAGAGACTCGGTTCAACCACTCTACCCGAAAGCTACTCATGTGGCGACGTCTATGCGGCAGATTGTTCATGACTACGCTTGGGACTCCGCGATCTGTGATTCGTTAACGGGTACAATTCTTAATGGTGGTTCTGTTGTTAGATCGAATTTGGTGGTTTTGTTCTCTCCAGTTTTGAGGGATTTGAAATGCTTGTCAGAGTTTATGGGCGTGGGTTTTAGTGATGAATGTTTAAGAGATGTGAATTTGTTTACTTCGAAGCTTAGAGGGTTTTTTGAGAATGTTGGTCAGGCATTTGCTAGTAGGGATATTCATTTTACATGGGTTGACGTGAAATGCGAAATTGATTCTAATCAAGATAGGGGGGATTGTGGTCAATTTGATCCGGGATTGAGGTGTTTTGAGAGTGTAATTAGGGATTTGGGTTGGGGTTTTTGTTCAAGTGACTGTGTTGTGTTGGGTTCTGTTTTTGTTCCCTTTGGATTGATCTATCCGAAGATCGGTGTCTCACCTAAAGTATTTGATGTCCGTGATTGGAGTAAGAGAATTCATGCACAATTGAATCTTGAGATACAAGATGTTAGTGGCAAACCTTTGGAATGCAAGTTCTGTGATCTTGAACTGGTTAGTTTAAAAATGTTCCCTAGAATTAGCCTGAATTTCACAGAATTAGAGGCAGGTAATTATGAAGAAAAGAAAGTGTTTTGGAATCATTTTCATGAGGGGCTGACAAAGCTTCACGTTAAGGCAGTCAAAATCTATGATAAGCCTGTGAGCTTTGACGGTTTTTCATCCAATCCCCTTCTTGTTTGTGAGTCTTCAGGGAATAATAAGAATGATGGAAAAGAAAGTTGGAGTGACTTTATTGAAGATAGGGTTCTTGACATTCTAGGAGCTGAAATGGGTAAATTGGTGCCAAGAAGCTCACAACCGATTTGGCAGATTCTGTTAAGTTTTCTGTATAAAGAAGGTTTCTTGGCTATGGTTTCCCTTTCAAATGTCAAAGGCTATAATCTTATGGGAATTCTAAAGCCTTTCACACATTCTTTAGCCCTCCTCTGGCTTATGGAAGATGCATTGTACCCTCATGGTATGACAAATAGATCCATTGAACAAGTTTTAGGAGAATTTCTTGTAAAAAAGGGCAGTGAAAGCTTCAGGAAAGAGAGTGATCTGAACCTCTGCAACGAAGTTACCGGGTCTCAGTCTAGTCCTCCATTGGCTGGTAAATGCAATGAACTTGGAGTTCAGAAAAGGAAGAGGGACAAGAAGATTTTAAATATGTTTCGGGAGCTAAAGTGGGATGCCTTCTGCGAGGCAGCCTTGGAAGGACCCCAGATAGATTTGGAGGAGGCTTACATTTCTAGGAGTTCCTACAAGTCGAAGAAAATGAAATTTCTGAAGTGCTGGATGAAACAGAGCAAGAAATCTAGCGAATGTAGGTTGACCCAGGTAAAAGGTTCTGAGCCATATCAGGAGCCATTGAAAGAAGCAGAGAATAACAGATTAAGTGAGTCCCTCCAAGAAAATGAACAGCCAATCGCTTCATTTGCCTCTGCAGGGGAAGATTCTTTGACTGGGGCATCTAGAATACAAGATGAAGATGCAAATGATTTTCGGCCAGAATCTGCAGAAAGTTTCTTTAGTGACCTTCCACATAAGATCCAGCAAGGACTTGAATCTGAAGAAGTTGACTTGTGTACTTTGGCCGAGCGACTTGTTAATTCAACTATCTATTGGATATGCCAAAGGTGGGAAAGAGTAACCTCTTCGGAGATTCAAAAGCCTTTGGTAAAACAAGATGCTGCTTCAGCTAGCATGGTATGTCTTGAGCTAACAAAACTCTTACTTAGGGAACCTAAGGACTTGGCTGCTATGTATAGAGCTAGTAATCCCTCCTTCCAAGTACCGGCTTTGGGTTTTTCTGAGGATGCTTCAAGCAAAACGACTAGAGAGTATCCTTTTATGTGCTTTTACTCTTTCTTTTCATTTCATGTTCCATCTGTAACTTGCTTCTGCTAACCCTTTTATGTAATTACCTAATGCACAAATAGTAATAGAACTTGCCTTAACCAGAGAAAGGTATGAATTACAGATTTTGTTTCGTATGGAGATATTACAATCAGAGGTTGGAGCAATTATTGGGGAGTCTACGAAGCAGAAGTTTGTGAAACACATTTGCTTGCTTTTAGAGACAATCCAATGTCATCTTGAAGTAGGCTTTTTTGGTGATTGGAACCTTGATAAGTACATGGCAAAGATCATAAAAAGCAGGTAATATATTAGCCTCCTTAACACACCAAGAATTTGTCCATATTGGATCCATATATGATTGACATTTCTGGTGTTTGCTATTCCCCTAATATTTTTCCAGGAACTATTCTCAAAAGATTTTAATGTTGCTGCAGTTTATATGGTGATTGAACAGTTCCTATCCTGAATTGAAATAAAAAAATTTGTAGGTACTCTGGCAGCCTTGAGGAAGTAGTTCATAGAATCTATTCAAAAATGGACCTCTTGTTGTTTGATGAGGAGGATGAATCTCCAAATCCTTTACTCAACAGTGAGGACAGTAATCAATCATGGAGAGGAAAGCTGGAGGGAGATAAAGTAGATGAAAGTTACAGAAATGGTGGCCAGGTTTCAGCAGAAGAGTCCCTTCGATTGGTTGAAAAAGACAATCAAAGCCTTACAGGACTAAACCAGGATGAACACACTCGTAAACTAGTAGAAGCTCAGGAGAGGAGACAAAGAGCTCGAAGGTTTGCATCTTTCACCAGCTGGGTACCAGATTTGCAGAGAGTTTGGGCGCCAAAACAATCAAAGGCAATGAAAGTGAAGTTTAACCCTTTCCGAAAGCCAGCAAACAGAAAGGGACAAAGAGATGCAGGCTATGGCCGAGTGTGTGAGACCCCAATGACTGGAAATACTCGTACTGACAGTGGAGGAAGCAGAAACACTAAGAAAGGCCACCATGAGTCCGTTTCCAAGGCTTTGTTTCAAGATGACTAATGGTTGAAGGGAATAAAAAATTGCTGACGCAGCACTTGCTTGCTAAAACCTGTTGCACAGATATAACCCGACCATTACTAAATGTAGATATGTTTCTGAAATTTTTTGAAGGAATTGTAAATTTGTTGGAACTCATATTTTGTTTACTAAAGTTTCATATATTAATGAGCAAGATGGTCATCTGTTTCTTTTCTTTTATTTCTTGCCTTCTGTAAGTCAAGATTGAAAACTTCATTAACTATTTTGACGATCAAGTTTGATTCAGTTTATCAACTCGATCATGTAAACATATGGTTTGTCAGGATTCCGCTCGAGGCCATCTTACTAGCTTAGTAGCGGCTATAGTATCATGTATCAAAGTGTTTGCCAAGTTTGAATCCACCTTTTATTGTTTCTCTTCGATATAATGAAGTTGTTTTGCTTGTCGCAGTCTCAATGAATTATCTCAGATTTCTGCCGAGGGTAAAATACCATTCTTTGATTTTTTGGAACTTTGGATAGTTTAAGCCATGGCAGTAGAGGGAACCTATTCGCAAGCTAGATTAGTATGACAAGGTGATATGAACCAGAGAACTGCATTTGCTCAATAATGAAAGAAACAAAAGGGAAGTTAAATACTACTCTGATTACAAATCACACACGGATACCTGTAAATGCACGAACTTAAGAGTTTAAAGGTCATACTTCTCTATTCCTACACAGAAGTTCCTAACTTTACACTGAAGCCAAACCAGAAACGAGAGGCAGGTATCAGGAGTAAGGATGAGCCAGTGGCTTCAAAGTGACTGTGCAGAGTGAAAATGAGACCAGTATTCCTTAACCAGCTGTCCGAACAACGAACCTTCCGTCCTCATCAACTTGCTTGGCTCATCGTTTTCCAGTACTTTCCCTGAAATGCAGCAAAAACTGTTTTAGTACACTGCTCTGCAATCCTTCCTCTATATGGGGAAGTTTACTGCTTTAGTTGTTTTGACTAAATATGTGGGTTCTAAACATATTTCAAACAGTGTAGTTGGAGGAAGGACACTTGCCATCTTTCATGGCAAGAACCATATTGCAGTCCATAACTGTTGGAATCCTGTGTGCTACTGTTATAACTGTACAATCTGCAAATTCAGTCCTAATAGTTTTCTGCAATATCATATCAGTTGCATTGTCAATGGATGCGGTTGCTTCATCAAGCACCAATATCCTGCTTCTCCTCAAAAGTGCTCGTCCCAAGCAAAACAGTTGCCTCTGTCCCATACTCCAGTTAGATCCATCTTCAACAACTGCATGGAAAATTTCTGGTGTTTGTGAAAACAGAAAGTAGACTGGAGTGGTCATGCATCTCATGCACAAAGTGTTCAAACCTTACCTAAGGAATCTAGACCTGCAGCTTTCTCCTGTACTGATTCTCTAAGCTGACACTTTCCAAGAACCTGCATGATGTACAAGCAAAACTCTATGTCAAGAGATGTGGTGGTAATAGAAAAGAGACATTTTACTGCTCAAATTAACAAGGATCAGATACTTACCTCCCATATCTCTTCATCAGTGTGTTGAGATAAGGGATCCAAATTGTATCTCACGGTCCCGTTGAAAAGTGTAGGATCTTGGGGTATAATTCCAAATCGTGACCTCAGATCATGAAGTCCAATTTTAGAGATGTCAATTCCATCTACTACAATCTGCCCACCTGCCGGCTCCACCAGACGAAACAGAGCACCGATAAGAGTAGTTTTTCCACTACCTGTCCGGCCAACAATACCAATCTTGTGACCTCCTTCTATTGTGCAGCTAATCCCTCGAAGTACTAATGGTGTGTCAGGCCTATATCTGATCTGCTAGAAACTAAAATCTCTCATAACACGCACATTTGAAAGTTGTCACTGAAATATGAAACTAGGAGAGCCAAACTCACCTGCAAATCGCAGATATCCACTTTACCAACTTCAGGCCAATTATGAGGGGGACGATTATCTTCTACTACTTCTGGAGCTTCACTTGGTATATTCATATATTGATCCAGTCTTTCAACTGAAATGATGTAATTTGCAAGAGTGCACTGGTTTTGAATGGACAAAACGAGAGACAGGTTCAATGACAGGCCATAAGATAGTACCATTCCAATGAATCCTGATGGAAAAATCACAACACTTATTATGGTACATTAATATAACATATCAAATTGATAGGTTCTCAGTGTCTACATACTCACCAGGGGCGAAAGTGCCAGGAGGAAGCAAGGCCATGCAGAGTGCAACTGAGGCAAGAACAGTTGCGCTGACGACTTCTAGCCTCTGAATCAACCACTCTTTGGCCGTGAAATTGAAGAAGAAAGGACCAGCATTTGTGTCAATGAGTTCTAGACCATGTGCAAAGAAACGTTCTTCCTCGTTGAATGCCCTTATTGTCATGGCTCCAGCTACTGATTCAGCCAAATGACTTGCAACTAAAGAACTGGTTGTGCCATTGATCCTCATCAACTCTTTCGCTGAGGCGTAGTAATATTTCTTGCATATTTTACGATGGCAAACAACAATATTAGTCATACAACATAGTATGTGTTCATGTCGGAGAATAGACATTGAAGAATTTTGTAGTACATGTACCTGTAAGTGAATTGCCAGATAGACCATAGGCACTGAGACAAATAGAATTTGCCATGTAGCAACAGTTAACACTCCAAGATTAGTGTAAGCATTAAAGGTTTGCCCAACAGCAAAGATTAAGCCGAGGGGAACATCAAGATCAGCAATACTGAGATCAGCTGAGACCTAGTGATAAAAGAAATACCACAGCATACAAAGATATTAGTTCCATATCATCTCTTGAAGATCATTTTCTTTTTCTTGTGAAAGAGATGTTTACCCGACTAAGTATCCTCCCGATAGGCGTTGAATCATAAAACGATATCGGAGCACGAAACAGGGAGTCTTGCAGCTTGGAGAACAGAGATTTTGCTGACTGAAGTCCCAGGACAACTGTGAAGAATGATCTACATAGCAGAAACATTGTTGAGATAAACCCAATAATCAGGTAGACCACAATCATCTTGGATTTGCTCACGTGATGCTTATCCACATTAGCTGCCATCCAAGAGTTTTGTACTATCTGACCAATTAGAAAAATGAAGTGACCAAGAGCAGCCAAAGAGAAGTAGAAGTAGCCATTCTTCTGATTCAGATATTGAATGTAGGGCCTAAACCCGGTATCTCCCACTTCCCTCTCTTCTTTCTTGATCAATTGATCACCTTTCGATCCGTTAAGTTGTTCTACCTCGTAGGAGGTCCTGTTAAACGCATTGGTAGAGGATCCATTACTCTGTGGATCAGCAGCATCGTTGTGCATGTCAGAACCTGCCGTTTCTTTGTGAGCATTGACAAGTTCCTGAAACTCTGGACTTTTTTC
Organism: Erythroxylum alaternifolium; assembly: GCA_027478495.1. Lineage (NCBI taxonomy): Eukaryota > Viridiplantae > Streptophyta > Magnoliopsida > Malpighiales > Erythroxylaceae > Erythroxylum > Erythroxylum alaternifolium. The sequence goes on along the minus strand of JANIIA010000007.1, from coordinate 8,030,689 downwards.
CAGTAGCTGATGGTATGGAGCTGCTCCTAGCACTTCTCCTTCTGACATCAACTGTCAGAAAGATCAACTTGTATCAGAAAACAAATGATAGATCATAAAAATCACAAAATTGTAACTAAAACTCGATAAGCCATGGAAAGATTAGAGATTCTTGGAGCCAAATATACGTATTTTGGAACACTACTAACCAAAATGGAGTCAAATGCAGGAAGGAAATCAACTTGATGTGTCACCAGCAAGACTGCTTTGCTTGACAGTGCTCCCGTGACATATTCCTGCCAGTATTTCCATTTGACAATAAGTAGGGAGACCAAGCAGTAACAGATTTAAGAGAGTAACGCGACATTAGCATTACTTTAAATAGGGTTGTGGCAGTTTCTGCATCCACAGCACTAAATGGATCATCCAGCAGATATATATCAGCATCCTGATAAAGCGCTCTAGCAAGTTGAACACGTTGTTTTTGACCTCCGCTCAGGTTGATTCCTCGTTCTCCTATTATAGTCTGATCTCCATGAGGTAGAAGCTCAAGGTCCTTTGTTAAAGAGCATCTCGCAAGTGTATCTTCATACCGTTGGGTATCCATTGGTGAGCCAAATAGTATATTTTCCTGTATTGTTCCACTCTGGATCCAAGCTGTTTGAGAAACATAGCCAACCCTCCCCGAAACCTGAACCTGTATATTGCAACAATACAGATTGTGAACTTACCTCATTTCAGGCACTTATCTTTACATTAAAATACAAAATCCTAAAGGTTTATCTGTGTGGAAAACGAAATTTGCTTGTGAACTTACTACTCCTGAGGTGCTCGGAACTTCTCCAAGAATTGCAGCTAAAAGTGTTGATTTTCCCGAGCCAACTTCTCCACACACAGCCACTTTTTGACCAAGTTTCACCTCTAAATTCAAATTCCTGAGAGTAGACTTTGATGAATTCTCTTCCCACGAAAAGTTGGCTGACTTGATAAGAATGGCATGACTGACATCTCCATCTTTCTGGTTTTGGCAGACATTAGAGTTCTGCAACTCAGGCGCTTCGAGAAACTTATGAATTCGTGCAAAGGCCACCTTTGCTTGAATTATTGATCCAATAACATCAGGAATGTATCTGATTGAATCTTGAACAATGCGTAAAGTTGCCACGAAAGTGAAAACATTATTAGCATGTAAAGGGATTTTGAGGAAATAACAAGCTCCAAAGGTTGCAGCAGAGACAGAAACAGGAGAAGACCAGTAGAGGAAGTTATTGAATGCTTTGGTTAATTGCACAGCAGACAACCATCTATACTCCACCTTCCTTAAGTTTTCTATGACATTCTTGAAATGGGTTTCCCAAGCATACAATTTCAACACTTTCATGTTCACCAAAGCCTCAGTGCTAGCCTTCAACCTCTCATCCTGAGCCACCATGAGTTTACTCTGAAACTTATGTTGTAACTTTGCAAATGGACTGTTGCTTAACAAAGTAATCAGTATAGTTGCTAAGGCTGCAAATGTTGCAAGTCCCACCGCATGGAAGAGAATTGCAAGTGATAAGCAAAGCTGGAGGCTTGTAGTCCACGTCTGATGAAACCAGAACGGGAACTCGCCGATTCGGTAAGCATCAACCGTAACATAGTTCATAATTTTACCACCAGAATGCATCAACCTACCTGCATGAGATAACCTTAGTTGCTTCTTATAGATTGCAGCTATGAGCAAAGACCTGACCTTCAAACCAATAAGCCTGCATCTAAAATACCACTGTCTTTGAGCTACAGACTCTATGTTTTTGGCTACGAAAAGGGTGAAGGCCAACAAGAACCCTTCATGTTTGAAACCTCCTTTTCCTTGTGCCACCAGAATGAATGCATTCAGAAGTAGAGGACCAGCTGATAGAGTAACTATCTTCACAAAAGCGAAGAGCCCAGAAATAAGAATCTCCTTCCAATGACACAATATAATAGCCTTTAGCAATGATGGTTTTGATGATGATTCAGCTTGTTTTTGTTTGTTGAATTGCTCCAGGAACTGGAAATAACAAGTTTCTGCTCGATCCATCTGTCGCAACTTGGGTATATCTTGATCCTTAAGCGTTTGCTGGTTGCCCTTTTGCATCAGAGGATTCATCCACCAAAATGCCATTCTACTCAACAATCCTGCTTTTGAAAATGGGGTCACTTGATCAACTGACTCCATTACAGGATTTAAAGAAGCTTCATGTCTGCTTTCTCCTCCATCACCTTGTTTATGTTTGTACTTCTTAAAACCACACAAGAGCAACAAGATTGCTCCTGCAAGTGACAAAATGTCTACAACAATCTTACCAGACACTCCTGCTAAGATAGCGGAAATTATAGATAATGCACTGACGAACAACGCAAGCAGGAATGAGAGAATGGAAAACAGTCGCAATGGCATTCTTGAAAGATGTTTCCCTCCAAGACTTACTGTTAAAGAAACACAAGACCAAGTAAACCCCTGAAACAACAGTAATAACCAGTTTCTGATAGGTGAGGCACTGTGACTTTTCCTCAACTTATCTTCTAAGCTCCATATGGCCAAGCACAGATATGCCAATGCAAGGCAGCCATTGAAGATGACAGAAGCAAATTGTAGTTTTGAGAAACCCCGAAACTGAACCGAAATTCTATGGTTTCTCGACCATGATTTGTGAATCCAAGTGAGCAAGACCAAGGTTATAAGGAAAAGATCAATTAAAATGATGGAGGCCTGATTAACACACGACGTTGGTTGTCGTAATAACAGAAAACTAAATCCTGAAAGCTTTCCACCACCACCTGAACTGCCATCTTCCCCGCAAAACGTAGCCCACAACCCACCCATGTTCTTGCTTGTTCTCAAATCCTGCATTCCATCGGATTCAGAAACAACAAGTTCATTCACTAAGTTTCCAAGACATGCAACACCGCTTTTTTCACAAGGAAAAACAAACAAGTTCAGTAAATGTACAAAACTCTTGCAAATTCCTGATGATTCATGAGCACTCAAAAAACAAGAAAAAGTCAAGACAATTCATCAACTCGTCCAGAACAGCAAATCTAGACAATTTTTATGCTTGTTAAAGGAAAATCTGCATATGAGAAAAGCAAATAAATAGTTGCAACGTGCGAGGATTGATAGTATAAACAATAGGCTCCCACATCATGAAGACCGTAAGTAACTAATGCAAAAAATAAACGCGTAAGTAACATCAACCACCTGAAAATTTTTCTAAGGAACGTGCCAGTGATTAAAATATTTTTATAAAAGTTTGTTTTCCGCATACACTCTTCTTGAAAATATTTTTCCTACGAATTCATTCACTAAATCTCGAAAGCATAAAACACATTGGTTGCTTCTTTCACAAGAGAGGACATCCAAAATGTATAAACAACACAACCTTATACTTATTTCAACGACCTATTCTGGAACAGTTTAGCAAAGTATTGCTAAAAAGTAATATAATGCATCAGTTTCTAAAACATTGTCTTTAATAATATTGAAAAGCAAAGATAATAATAATTTGTTGTTGAATATAAAAAAAGACAACAATATAAAAAAATGGTTTCAATAAATTCTTATATATGCAACATCTGAAATTGTCAAATATCTATTTACTAAAGATTATTTACTACTGCCATATATTTATTTTTATAGGAATACTTGCAGATTGACAAGTGAATGTGAATTAGCAGCATATTAGCTTCCATGTCTAAGAAGAGGTTGATTTTCTTCTAAGTTATGGTTTCTTAAATCAAAGTTATGGTTTCTTACTTGTTGTGGGTGATGTCAACGGGAACAAGTTTTGGGAATACTGAAGAATGTGATCGCACAGGGCTTGGTGATGTGCAAGGTCTGAAATTGATTGCAGGTTTGATGATCTCGAGCTTGGGCCTTATGTACTGCCTCCTTTCATGGAGTTTTGATGTCGATCTCCTTACGCCTGAAACCTCTGGAGCTGGAGGAGCACCCTCTGAAGGGCCTTTCAATCCTGCACAATCTCTCTGAAAGCATTTGTGTCTGTTTGGACGGAAGTAGTTAAAGGTTTACAAGTTCCTGTGCTTTGGCTTACAGGTTTCTCCATGTCCTTAACCTGTTCGAAGAATTGCGCCAATGTTTTCAGAAAGTTAAAAGAATTACACATACGATTAACATAATTGCATTCTACATGTCCTGCTGGTTCTATCTGCATCATATTTAAACTCCCGAATCAACTATAAGACAAAGGTAGGATTCTGTTCATGGCTTGCATTATGGTAAAGTTGTTATCTAGTTGATAAACATAGATATCAGAAGCTTAAAGATAGCCAAAATCTTGACTCCTGAACTGAGAAAATACTTGAGAACACATTCTTTATATGCTTCAAATCACTGTTTCTTGCATGATTTTGCATTCTGTCAAAAACCCTTTGTGGTGGGGGTGCGTGGGTAGAGAAAGTTAGTTAGGCGTATCTGATCATATCTGGAACCTGATGATCTAAGAACCCTTTGGAGTGGAACCTCATGGCTGCCTTTTTCTCATAATGGGGTAGGTCTTTTTCTCCACTTCTTTTGGATATGGAGCTAAATACAATAAACGGTTTCTGTAACAGACGTACCTACCATCATCATTTTGTTACCTACCAACATGGAAAAGTTGGTAATTCTCGAGGGTCATGGCATTTTATTGCAGATAAACAAGAAGAGGGGCTAATAAGCTTAGGAAACCTCAAGAAGTTCACCTTAAAAGGTTGAAATTACTTGATTTTGACTCCTATTCCCTAATGTTTAATTATGAACTTTTTGGTTCTAGGCCTAAGCGACTTTGCGATGACTCTGGTTGTTTATGGTTGTCTTATGCTGTGTGTTCTTGGAAGTTAATGACAGAGTGAAAAACCTAAATTCCGTGGAAGTCTATTTGAAAGCTTCCATTGGAGAACTTATATTAGTTTTCAAAAACTTCCCTACTATTTCTTGAGTGTAGGGAACAAAAGCAAAAAGAGCCTCGATCTTGTGGCGATGCTTGTCACTTTTCCGACAAAGAAGCAACTCTAAATATGGGAACTAAGGCCAACTTATACGTGACGACTATGGAAGCTATGAGAAAATAATTCTACCATGATGACTACAAGATCAAAATTCTGGTCAAAGAAGATTGAAGAGAAAGTGTCCTTAATTTAAAAAAAAAAAAAGAGTTCATCTACTGAATAAAAATATTTAAAAAATTATTTTATCTGTATTAAAAATATGTATTTTAAAAAATGAAAATTTATAATACAGGACTATTAATTATTAATTACATAATTAATTTCTTAAAATCTATATTTTTAATATTTTATATTATTAATAATATGGCCAAATAAATTAGTTTTTGAATAATTCTAATAACATTGTAAGAGTTTGTTTTAGTTATGAGAAAAGAATTTTGTCGTGAATTTTGGTTCAATTCATGATTTTTATTTTTTTCATAACTTATCAAAATCGTAAAATTCGAGTTTTAATGTCTTTAAAAATTGCAAACTTAAAAATTTTAAATAACTATTTATGAAATAATGTAAATTTTCGAATATTTAATTTAAAATAACATTGATTTAAACAGTTAATATATATTAATAAATAAATATTAATTTAGTATAAACTTTATAAATTTTATATTCATTTAATAACCTATTAGTAATCATATGTATTAATTAATATTTTATAAAAGATTAAAATAAAATTACTTTCTTAATTAATCAGTTAATTCATATATTTGTTCTAATTTCTATTTAATGCTTAATTATTATCAACAATAAAATGTAAACAAATTAAAATGAACTATCAAAAAATATTTTTATTCAACAAAAGTATAAAAATATTTAAAATTACAATAAAAATACAAAAGTGAAGTCAAATAATCCGTCACAAAAAATTATAACTTACCGTAATCATTGATGAGAGAAATTCTTAAAACTATGCTTGGTTGGGGGTTTATTAATGGAACGGAATGTAATATTATTCTATCGTTTGGGAGGAGGGTTTATAATGAAATGGAATGGAATGAGATGGAAGAAAAGAATTTCATATTACATCACATTCTATCCTAAACAGTAAAAATAAAAAGCCTCCGAGAGGGTTTAAGATGGAATGTAAAATGATAAATAATTTTACACTATATTACATCATAAACTCTTCATCCAAACAACATTTTATTATATTATATTATTAAATCTTTTATCCTTTCTAAACAGGAATTTTCTAATATTACATTTATTTACGTTCCATTCATTATAAACTATTCCATTTCATTCCATTCAAAATCTTACATCTAACCAATCATAACCTAAGAGTAGAGCACATGCACTAAAGCTAAATGGTTTTATTATCACCAAAGAGGACTGCACGTAAGAACTTACTCGGAAGCAGAAGCCTAAAGAATAGCTAACGGGGTGAAGATGTACAAGGAAGCAGACAGAGAAAGCTTATATGTATGAAGCATTTGTTCAAGAAGATGACCAAATTCCTATTAGAGAAGCATTAAGGCTACAATCGATATCGTAGATCAGAATGATCAAGACTTTCATTGTTATCTAAAAGGCTTGTTTGCCAAAAGACTACTCTAAACCTTAAAATCAATTCTTTAACTTCAAATACAAGATCAGCCATCAAACCATCTACTCTAAACCTTGAACCAACTCTAAATCTTAATTCTTAATTCTTAAAACAATAAAATCCATCCTCAAGCCTCTACTTTAAACCTCAAAACCAACCTAAATCTTAAATCCTAAACTCTAAAGTCACATAAATCAACCTCAAACCCCTACTTTAAACTTTAAAATCAACCCTAAATCCTATTGCCTAAACTATAAACACTAAATCACTACAGTCAACTCTCAATCCTCTAATCTGGACCTTAAAACCAACCCTCTATATATAATTGCTATGCTTGCTGAAAATGATATCGTACTTGCTTCTAACCAGATTCTTTGAACACCAAATTCGGTCCTAAATTTTAGAACACATTTTCCGTTGCTCTAACGTTATACAGTTTTCACATGCTATTGGAATGACTGGTATCTGGGAACGCATGTGTGTTGCATAGGTGTTTCTTGCTAGTCAGGTAAAACCGGACAAGATAACAGTCAAGGGAGATTTTAAAAAAAGTAAATCAAATGAGAAATTAGCAGTTTTACTTGGTGTATACGCAACTAGTTCCAATGAAGTGATGGGTATTAATTTAGAGACAAGACACTGAAAAAGTTCATGAACATGATCTGCAGATCATCAAAGATTGTATAATAGGTCATGTTCACATGCCAATCAACGATTAAGGAACATATAATTCTATGGGTACGTAATAACACTAAAACCAAGTAAAAAGCTCGACAACTTTTGCTCGCTGTATATGAATTTTGGAAACACAAGACCGAGACTCCCAGTCAAAAACATTTAATGCGAAAACATAATTTTGTTGAGTAAAACTTCAGTAATGAAACCGACCTATACCAACTGATCAGTAAATCCTCTGAAAGAAGTAAAATATAGTTATGATTAATTCAATACCATATTACGTATATATAATTCTAGCAAAGAAAACGAAATGCTTGATATTATACGTGCAAGTTTTGGTCAATTCCTAAAAATATTTCAAGAATCGTGCAAATAAATAGAACTCTTTTATAAAAAGTTTGTTTCCAAGGAAAAAAAAATAAAGCAACTATCACAAAAAGACATTTAAAAATTGAGATTTTATCACATATCGTTGAAAAAGAACTTATAATTTTTGAAAATTAATGATGCAGACCAGTTAGCTTTAGATTACATAGAAGATCTTGACCGCGGCAAGGCTTATGGCAGGATGCGAAAAAAGTCCTAAATAGGGGCCCAATTTCTCGTTTTTTAAAAAAAAGACTATTTTACTATTTTTCGGTTTTTTATTTTCCTAATCTTGTTATGATTTGGATTAGGGTTTGCGGCCATTATAAATAGGCCTTATTTATGTTTTCTTAGACATTAATTTTCGTATCACAACTATCATTCCAGAATTTGGCTTTGCCTTTCTTTCAAGAT
>JANIIA010000007.1:8008019-8022578 GCA_027478495.1 Erythroxylum alaternifolium | reverse complement strand
TTGTTCGTTTGCATGGCATACCCAAAACAATTACTTCTGACCGAGATGTGAAATTTCTTGCTCATTTTTGGACTGTTCTGTGGAAGCGTTTTGGGACTGAACTTCGTTACAGTAGCACTGCGCATCCTCAAACTGATGGACAGACTGAAGTGGTGAACCGCACGCTTGGCAATCTATTACGTTGTATATGCAGCGATAAGAAGACTTCTTGGGATCTTGCTCTTCCTCAAGCCGAATTTGCTTACAATAGTTCTGTCAATAGCTCTACTAAGAAGACTCCCTTTGACATTGTTTACAGGAAGGCTCCAGCACAAACAGTTGACCTTATTGCACTTCCTGCAGGTGTTCTTCCTAGTGTTGCAGCTAACAATTTGGCCAACCAGCATATTGATATGTTTAAACAGGTGAGACAGAACCTGAAAGAGTCCAATGAAAAGTACAAGATTGCCGCTGACAAGCATAGACGTTTCCAGTCCTTTAAGGTTGGTGATCAAGTTATGGTGTACTTGCGCAAGGAACGTGGAGGAGGACAACAAAAGCTGGATCCAAAGAAGATTGGTCCTTTCAATATAATTCAGAAGATCAATGACAATGCTTACGTTCTTGACCTTCCAGATCATATGAAGATATCCAAGACGTTTAACGTGGCGGATCTTTATCTTTATCACCCTGATGATGATAACTCGAGGTCGAGTTCTTTACAAGTGGAAGGGAATGATGCGGACCAGTTAGCTTTGGATTACATGGAAGATCTTGACCACGGTAAGATTTGCGGCAGGATGCGAAAAAAGGCCTAAATAGGGGCCCAATTTCTCGTTTTTAAAAAAATAAAGACTATTTTACTATTTTTCGATTTTTTATTTTCCTAATCTTGTTAGGATTAGGATTAGGGTTTACGGCCATTATAAATAGGCCTTATCTATGTTTTCTTAGACATTAATTTTCGTATCACAATTATCATTCCAGAATTTGGCTTTGTCTTTCTTTCAAGATCGTTTGTCGTTCTTATTTATCTTTTTGTCCACTCAAACGACATTGATTAAACTCTTGAACGCAGTCTAAACGTTCTTGATCCGCTTATAACTTCCGTTCTGTGTCAATTGAATACATAATTTCATAACATACTATGCAAAAAGTAAAAAATCTTATAATTTGTCAAAAACGAATATAGAAATACATGACTTACAGAATCTTTGATGTGTGATCATGAAGCTCATGACGATTGCTACGTTGGTTTCATGTTGACCGAAGAGAACTTCAAGCAAGAATTTACTTGGAAGCAGAAACCTGAAGAATAGCTAACAAGCACGCAAAAGGTAATGAGCAAGAGCATAAAAGAGATGCTTTAACGACAAATAATAATTGAACTTAGTGAGAAGGCAGCTTATCATAAGCTGTCAAGGACGAGTACTTACGGGTTTGAATTTATAAGCTTTCGGTTTGGTTCTTACTTGAATGATCACAATTATAATGAGATTGCTATATCATCCTGAAAACCCTTCCAATTCAATAATTTATACCTAGTTACCGACACTGACAATTTGAATTTGAAAACCCTTCAAATTCAAGATTGATATACCATCTTGAATAATGAAAGAACCGACTGACTGTATCTTAACGAATCAGTTCTTAATTTCTTTATTCCTGAATTTGAACGTGACAAACTTATATTTGAAATTTGCTTGTCCTTTTGTCATTAAAAAAAATGATTTAGAGTATCTGAATTTATATTTATTTGTTCCTCCATATCCTCGAAGATCTCACATTGCTACTAATTTATATTTGTCTGTTCGTTTCATACAATACTTATTCTGATCGTGACAAAGAACACTTTCTTTTCATTTTCCAGATTCTATTCTCATATCATCTCAAGTCTTCCTTTTTTTTTTCCGCCCTTAAACTTCTATGCCTTTTATTTTCATTTCCCAAGTTCTTGGAAGCAAAACATTCATTTCAATCTCCTTTGTCCCGTCCCTTGAACTGTTCAAAAAACATGAAGAAACATTGTAGGAACTTACCACTGTTGACTATGTTCTTACATAGTTCGGTCCCCAAAAAGATACCAAAAAAGGTCAAAAGTTATTTGTTAATGGCCACATATTATAAACGCACCTCTCTCGAATCGTAAGTGTCAATCCGACAAGAAAACCAATTTTCATAACCAGCCAATTTATTTTAGTAGAATTAATGGTCCACTGAAGTTATAAAAGAAAAAGAAGATAAAGGTGAGTGGTGAATCCTAAATTGTTGGAAAGTTACTTACATAAATATTTAAAGAATTACATTCAATCAATATTTTTTATTTTTTTCTTTCTCGTGTGGTCATTTGAAAATAACATCTTTATTAATTAGAAATAAGACTGTGTATGTATTACTGCACTCCTTAAATTTTGCATATCATTAAAATTTCTACTTAGTATTGATGTTGCTGTTTTGCTAATTTTTTTTTATAGAATTTAGATTAAGGAAGCTCTTGGTGTGTATACTCAACCACAAATTGAAAGTTATTTATTATAAAAATAATTTAATAAAAGATTGATTTTAAACAATATTGTTTAAAAATTAAAAGAATTGTTGTTTGATGATAAAATACATGTATACTTTTTGACATAATATTAAAAATAACAAACTAGTTTGAACTCGATTCCAAATCAACGAATTAAAATACAAGTTTGATCGAATTTCAGAAAATTACTTCATGTCCCTTATATCAATCGATTTATGGTGTTTCATCTCGTACCCAAAAGAGCTATAAATAAGCTATGGTGTAGTGAAACAATTTGAATTTCCAACTTAATATGGAAAATGATTGTTTATGAGGAAAGTCGTATAACTCTATAATCTTTTTTTATTATGGAAAAACATGTTTTCTCTCGAAAAAAAAAACTACATCTCGTGCTTTTTTAATATATAGTTTATCACTTTGATAGATCTGAAGTTTCCTTAAAGATCCTAATAGATATTGCAATTGATTTTTTTTCATTTTAAATTTTTTAAAAAGATATTTTAAATAATAATGAAATACATGTGATAATAATAATATACTCAAATCAATTAACTTGACTCAAATAAATAATTTATAAAAATTACTTCAATGATATAATAAAGGGTTAATTATCAACAAAAGTTTAATTTTTTGTCAATTTTTTAATTATAGTCCAAGCTTTAAAAAGTAACAATAAAATATTTAAACTTTTAATTTTTTCAATTCTAGCCTGCACTTAAAAAATAGTAATAAAATGCTCAAATTTTTAAACTGTTTCAATTCTAGCTCGACGTTAATATTTTCGTTAAGTTTGTTGATGTGGCATACCACGTGTTTCAGAAACCTTGATTATTAATACAAGTCACCCAAATTTAACTCAACAAATAAAGATTAATAAAACGGTGTCGTTTAATCATATAATCAAAATGGCGTCATTGTTTAAAAATAACCTAAATCAGATTACACAATTCAGACGACCTTATGCTTTGATTTTAACTTTTTTCTTTGTTTTCAATTTGTTATCTTGATATACTTCTATGGGTACGTAATAACACTAAAACCAAGTAAAAAGCTCAACAACTTTTGCTCGCTGAAGGGGAATGTATATATGAATTTTGGAAACACAAGACCGAGACTCCCAATCAAAAACATTTAATGCGAAAACGTAAGCTTGTTGAGTAAAACTTCAGTAATGAAACCGGCCTATACCAACTCAGTAAATCCTCTGAAGGAAGTAACATATAGTTATGATTAATTCAATACCCTATTACGTATATATAATTCTAGCAAAGAAAACGAAATGCTTGATATTATATTGATACAAAAAGACATTTAAAAATTGAGATTTTATCACATATCGTGGAAAAAGAACTTAATAATTTTTTATAATTGAATACATAATTTCATAGCATACTATGAAAAAAGTAAAAAATCTTATAATTTTTCAAAAACGAATGTAGAAATACATGACTTACAGAATCTTTGATGTGTGATCATCGATCAGAAGTTCATGACGATAGCTACGTTGGTTTCATGTTGTCCGAAGAACTTCAAGTAAGAATTTACTTGGAAGCAGAAACCTGAAGAATAGCTAACAAGCACGCACAAGGTAATGAGCAAGAGCATACAAGAGATGCTTTAACGACAAATAATAATTGACCTTAGTGAGAAGGCAGCTTATCATAAGCTGTTTAAGGTAGAGTACGTACGGGTTTGAATTTATAAGCTTTCGGTTTGGTTCTTAACTGAATGATCACAATCATAATGAGATTGATATATCATTTTGAAAACCCTTCCAATTCAATAATTTATACTGACACCGACGAGTTACGAGGTTCTATCTGTACAAAATCCAATCCTTAAATTTTGGAATTACTCGAAGCTTACACGCTTTTCCCATGCAGGTGGTACCTGAGGAAGTATGTAGTAAACATAAGTATTAAAACATATGAAGTACCAGCCGTACGTGGCATATTGTCCCGTTTATATTACCCTCTCTCCAAAAGATGCACCTAACGAGGTGTTTAGTACCTATGTTTATAAGTCAGGACCCTTCCTATTGCCTATCCGATGTAGGACGTGACACTCTCTCCCACTTAATCCTGTGACGTCCTCGTCACAGATGGGCCCCCTACCTACCCCACTCTAAGAGGCGCTTGGTGGAACATCAGAGTTGGGAACAAGTTGGCTCTGATACCACTTGTCACGTGTCTATTATCCTCTCTCCAAAAAATGCACCTGATGAAGTGTGCAGTGCCTACACTTATAAGTCAGGATCCTTCTCGTTACCTATCTGACGTGGAACCTGACAATATGCATACAGCATGCAAAAGTACATTGAAAAGTTTCTGAACATGGTCAAACATAGGATGCCACGGTCTCTACTGCAAATTTTCCTTAGAAAAGGCAACAAGCTCCGGATTGGCAGTTAACCGAAGGACTAAAAAATGTTTTTTTAATATATAAAAGTTAAATCATAGAGATTGGAGAAACATAAAGCTAATCTAATTAGATCATTTTTATTTAAATTTATTCGTATCATTTAATTGTCACGCAATTTTTTATGTTTTATTTATTTATTATCTATTTTTATTTAAGATACAATATTAAAATGTTTAAGTTACAATATATTTTAATGAAAAATTAATTGAATATGAAATAACATATTGTATGATACTAAATAATAATTTTAAAATATAAAAAATATCTAACAACATAGAATTTAATATAATTAACCTTAAAATATAAAATATTTTTAAGACAAATTGAAATCATAACGAATTCTTTTAAGGTTACTCTTTCTCTTACATTCTTTTTCCTTGCTAAACAACGAACTAAGCTTGTGTCATACATCATTTTTTTTTTCGTTCTAAAAATAATTTATCAAAACCATGTTCCTTTCTCTCCCCTCTTGTATTTGTCCTCCTTTTTTAATCGCTCTCTTCTTCCCCAAATCACTCATCCCCCATATAGATACAGAGAATAGTCCACAACATACCTGTATACACACACACACATACTTGCCTCCCCTGTAAATTCTTCCCCATAAGGATACAAAACATATTGCCCATGCATTATCCTCGATTCTTCCCCACAAAGTTACAAAATTTGGTTGCTTTTGATGTTTCTTCCCCCGCTTAAATCCTTCCCCAGATAACAGATGCTTCGCAATGATCATTTAAGTAGGCTCGGTAAGTTTCCTCATCAATTTATCCAAAGTTTTATGTAAAATGATGTAGCTTAAATAAGTTCCCTAATTTTTTAAATTTGTTTAGTTTATGATGCATGCATTTGTCCTGCACCAAATCAATAAATGTTGGCCATTAGCTTGTTGCATGCCTTGTCCTCTCTATCAACCGTTGCAAATTGTCTTGGATGTGTTATTTTCTTTGTGCAGGTGACATTGTTGTCAATTGCTGAAATTACGCATAGATTGAAGAAATTGAGATTGAAGAATTTTTTGAACGGAAGATTGAGATTCAGCTATAAATAGAAAGCCTCGTTTGAGGCAACTGCACACCATTTTTCTTTTTTTCAAAACTATCTCTCGCATATTTTTTTTTTGAGAATTTTCTGATTAAAAGGCTTCTTGTACCAGCCTTTTGCAATTATTATACATTCTCCACATATTAGTGAATTTGACTCACCTTTCAGTCGTAGACATTGGTCACATTAACCGAACCACGTAAATTCTTATATCATGTCTCATTTATTTTGTCTTTTTTTATTTTTCATTATTAAAATTTGGGCTATTAACTTCAACCGGTATCCGATCCGAGGGTATTTTGCTTAACAATTTGGTTTAAATTCTTTTTGAGAAATTGAAGTATTTTAATTAATTAGGATATCGTCCTTGGTCCATATCATGACGGGAGAACAAAGAAACGAAGTACATTATAAAATTTTTAAAAGTTAAAAACTCAGTCGTACACTTAAAAATCGTGATAGGCTTAGATAAATAAGTTCAAACCTAATAGCTATACAATATATTATTGTCGAGGGAGAATCAAGAAAGTGTTTCAGCGTTCACATTAGAACTCTGGTAGCATATTTCGAGCTAAACGGGCATGCAGATGCGTCCATATTATATAATAGATATTTTAATTGTACTTAGTTTAATATAAAATTAAAAAATAAGATTCAAATTAGATTTAAATTTGATTCAGAACTTTAAATTATTTATTTAAAAATTTAGAACAGAATCTAGACTTTATCAGCTTTAAAAAAGCTTTTTTTAAAATGCGACTCAGAAAGTTAAAGAGAGTAGTACAGTGAATGATATTGCTCTCTATAATTCTATAGAAAAATCTTAAATTTAAATATTTTCTTAGTTGGAATGATGTTTTTATAAGAGAGATTTGATTATATTTTATAATTAAATTTAAAAAATAAAAGAAAAAGTAATAATTTTGAGAATGATAGAAAATATATACATTTCTATCGACAAAATTTAATCTGATATAAAATCAATTGATGAAGTATGATTTAATAAGATTTAAATTCGAATTAAATTAAAAAATGAACTCAAAATGAATTTTATGTCTAAAAGTCTTTATCTCAAAACTTATATGTATAATTAAATTTTAATTATTTCATCTTTTTTATAATGTCATGTGGTTTTAATATAAAAAGATAAATTTTGTATTTTTAGTAAATCAAATTGAAATTATAATGTAGGAAACTTAAAGTAGATTCGGATTGAACTCAAATTTACATATTCAATTTGATTTAATTTTAGTTTAGACTTGAGTTTACAAAAAAAAATTTAGATTTAAAATTAATTTCTTAATAAATCATATTGAAAACAACTTGTTATCATTTTTAATAAATTTAAACAAGAAGTATTATTGAAGTATATCCAATAATAATTCTTTTTTAATTTAGGAATCCCAAAATGTTTTTTTGAAGTTTTAAAATAATTAATAAACAATAGCAAAGCTATGTCCACGTTACAACGAGTTCACCATAAGAAGAATAACAACTAACATGTCATCTTAAAATAAATCAAAATTTAAGGAAATAATTTAATAGAAGGCATTACGTATTCCATCTGGTCTTCGTGCTAATGGATAATGCAAGATTATTAGAATTAGCTATCATAATGGCTCGGATCAAATTGACAATTTCATCAGCTAAAACGTATTTATGAACCTCTTTATTCTTGTAAATTCTCATGTTTTTTTCCTTCCATATAGAATAGATAGAAGTTGTAAGGGCGAATTTGTATAAGGGGGCATCATTTTACCTCAGCTGGATAGTACGAATGATTCAATTGAACGATGAGTAATTTGAGAAAGCATCAGGTAGCAAATATAAAAATTTGCTCTAAACTGCGTTAGATTAACTGCATTGAAAGAATAAAGGCTCTCTATTTTCTTCCCACTTCTTACAAAAACACAAATAGGGTCGTAAATTCCAAAGCACCTATCTTTTGTGCAAAGTTTATTCTTAACGGCTAGCCAAGTGAAAATAGGAGCTTTGTAATTGAAAGAATGTTTCCAGAGAAAATTGAACTAAGGGACATTCCTCTCACCTTCCTGCAAAGCTTTGTAGCAAGATTTGTTGGTAAAATTACTTGATGCATATGGGATCCATGTGACAAAATCCTACTTGCTAATATCATTAATATGGGGAAGCAAGGGCTCTAATAAGTTGAAACCTCTAAAGTTGCCTATCCATTGCGCTTAATGCAGTTAAGGAAGATAGTTTAGAATTAATAAGAATCCTATTCAGTAACCTGGATAGTTCAATTATTTAGATGAGAGGGCTTTAAGCAGTCTAATTATCAAACTATACCTAAATATTGTCTCCACTACTTAGCACATGTTTAATCAAAGGAAAAATCACATGTCTAAATTTTAACATTTGTAAGAAGAACCAAGAGTACTCCTTTGAGCTTGAAAGCTGTCAAAAGCTTGCATTATAGAGATATGTTTCATATAGCCATTTCACCCATACAGCTTGTTTATCAACAAAGAGTCTCAAGATCCTTCTACACATAAGCACTTTTTGCATAAGATATATTGGGGTGAGTTATCCCCAGACTCCCTTGCCTTTTAGGATGGTCACTTCACTCCACTTGACTTTAGCTTTCTTGTAGTTTTCCAAATTTTCAGTCCTTAAGAAATCTTTCATGATTCCATCTATCAACTTAATGAATTTTTTGGGTAGGATGACATGTGACATCCAGTGGACATAAATATTTCCCCACACAGAAATGATTAAAGTAACCCTTGCAGTAAACGATAGGAATCTGTTTTGCCAAGCATTATTTCGAACTTTGAACCTTTCAATGAGAGAAAGACAATCAGAGTACTTGGGCTTGGCATACGAGATAGGAACTCCTAGGTACTTCATAGGAAGATTATGAAGTTGAAGATCAGTAATTCTTGAGAGTTCTGTCGAGTGGATATCTAATCTTGATAGTAGGATCAAGTCATCACCAGACATCAAATGGGTAAGCTTGGAAGCTTTACATTTGCTATGGTATTGAAACCTTCCATTTTGTCTAGCTCCTTTACTGATTTTCACCCTCAGACCACTATCTACTGACTCCATCTGAGTCTTTCTCGGAAGGCCTTCTTAGGCCAGGAGAATGGAAAATGAGGGAGACCCACCTCCCTCAAACTTGTCCTCCACGAATTTTCTTACTCTCCCTTCCTCTCATTATGAAACAACACCTTCTCCAAACTCGAAGGCCATGGTTGGAGCTTGGAAAATTTTTCCCTCGATCCAGTGTAATATAGGCACTCTAAAATATTTTCAGGATGTGATGAAGGAAGGTGTTTTAACGCCTCCAATAGAGCTCCTCTAATCCGAAGCCAATGCTTAGGCAATGACGTTGGTAGGGATTTTTTGGAAGAAATGGTTAGCATTTTCAATGGTACAAGCATGGGAAATGGCGAGGTAAGGGAAGAAAGGGCTTGAGAAGGTGATGTTCCATGATGATGACTCGTTTCTGTTTAAGTTTAACTTCGAGGGAAGCATTATTAGAATAGGGGTTGTGGCATGTGAATTGCCAGCCACTGTTCCTCCAATGTTAGCGGCCAGGAGTTGAGTTCTACTTAGGTAACTTTGAAATTATACATCTTTGGGTTCATTTCCATGATGTGCTGCTTAAGTTCTAGACGGTTAATGGATTAAGTTACCTAGCTAGTGTTATAGGCAAACCCATTAGTATGGATGCTCAAACAACTCATAAGGAGAGGGTGTGTTTTGCAAAGATCTGTATTGAAGTGAGGAGGGACTCTTGTCTCCATTAGCAACTGCTTATACTGAAATTAGGAGAGAATGAAGAGTTGATTAAGTATACGGTGAAGATCTGGTATACTTGGAAGCCAAATATTAAAAATCTAGAAACTGACTGGAAATATATTCAAAGCTGGTATCCATAAAGAGTTAATGGGGATTGTTGTCTCTGAGAAAACTATAGATGAAACAATGGAGAATTTGGAGCATTTGGAAATCCATATTCAATTGGAGAAAAACATAAGTTGGGTGGTATGGAATTGAAGCAATCAATAAGTTTACAAGAGCAACCTATAGAGAACCTCTCTACTCCTCCTGGAAAAGATCATGTTGATATGGATAAGGACCTAGCTCCTACTGCTCCTTTGGATGTGCAGAATGGGGAATTAGAACTTGATTCAATCCAGATTTTATCAGTTGTAGAAGAGGAGGTATAACTTGCTTATAACATGCCAGTGAGGGGGTAGAACAAAGTGAGATATTTACTAAAGCCGAAACATTGAACAACAACTTTAGTGATCACTTGAACTCTCCAAATTCTGTTTTTCTGTCCGTTGTTCGAAGAAATATGAGAATGATATGATGCTGATGGTAGTTACCCAAAATGAAAAAGATGAGATGGGGAGTCCGAGAGTTGATCCTGTTGAGTCAGTAGATGAAATGGTGGATTGCCCTAGGAAAAACATATTAGTTTGCCCAGTAGTACTTTCTCCTGAAACCAATATTCAACAACAATTTGAGGAGGGTGAAATCATTGCAGAGCATCAGTTACAAATGTGATCAATCATTAAGTTGGAGACCAATCCAAGTGTTACATTAGTGGCTCAAACATATTGCTCAAAAAGGAGATCATCTAGGAAAAGGGCTAAAAACAAACTCTTAGGAGTATCTTCCCCTAATGATCCTATTCTGGAATGTTAGAAGAGGGTTAAATGACCCTCTTAAACAAGCGATGGTGAAGAAGATGGTTTTACTTTAAAAGCCCCTAATAGTCGAGCTTTTAGAAACTAAAATAAAAGCGGCACACTTGGATTTGATCTCGAAGCTTTTGGGAGCAAATTGGAAAGCTTTTCAAATCATTCCTCACAGTTTAATGGTCGAATCATATGCTTCTACAATATCAACCAAATCACAGATAATATTGTGATGGAAAATGAGCAACTTATCCATTTTAATTACGAATTAAAAGAGACAGACATGAGGTTTGATAATTCAGTTATTTATGCCTCCAATTTCCAGTTCCAAAAAGCCATTTTATGGCAAAGATTGCATTTATTGGCAACAACAATTCTTAATCCTTGGCTTTTGCTTGGAGATTATAATTTCACTCTCAATTATACTAAAGTAGATGGCGGAAAAGGTTTTCAATAGTAAGGCTAATGTAACTGATTTGAGTTATACAGGTTAACTTTTCACTTGGTCAAATAAGCAGCACGACCATTTACTAATTCGGAAAAAGCTAGATAGGGCAATAGTAAACCATAGTTGTTTGGTTCACTTTCCTCAATCCTTTGCTGAATTCGGGAAAAACTCCTTCTCTGATCATTCCTATATTAGCATCAACAATAGCCGTATGGTACAAACATCTTGGGCTTCTTTCAGATTCTTTAATGGTCTCACTAAGCAGGAATGGTTTACGGATTTGGTGGGCTCTTGCTGGAATTACAATGTAGAGGGTTATAAATCTTTCCAACTAATGCAAAAGTTTAGAAGGGTCAAACACTCTCTTAAAACTTTCTTAAAAGCTAATCAAAGACAAACTAAGGTTACTCATCAGTTATTAGGTGAGGCTCAAAAGGCCTGTTACCTATCTCCTCACAATAATCTTCTGATGCAAGTAGAATGTATTAGATTAAAGGACCACTAGGAGGCTCTAGCTTTGTATGCATCTATCTTAAAACAGAAGCTCGCACTATTTGGCTCCTAGATGGGGACACCAATACCAAATACTTTCGTGCATTTCTTCTTGCAAGGGGGAACATGAATACTATTCTGTTATAAGGGATCCAATGGGTCATTCAATTTCTAATCAGGCTTCTTTATCCAGACTTACAAGTGAGTTCTTTTGTAGCTTATGGGCACATAAACTGGCTCTAATGACACTAATCCTACCGGTACACTCTTCGATAGTCCCCTCTCACAGGAAATTAAAGAAACAATATCAGCTACGTTCACTAGCAGCAATGTTAAGGAGACCTTATTTCACTTACATCCCTCTAAGGCAAGTCTTGATGGGTTCAACGTTGGTGTTTTTCAAAAAACTTGGGCGATCACGAGAAACCTATTTACAGAAACAGTACTATAGTGTTTATCCCTATGTCGTATGTTGAAATAGATAAATCACACATACATATGCCCACTTCCTAAAAAGCTTAATCCTTATACTATGTCACACTACAGACCTATCCTGATGCAACATGATGTACAAGGTAATTGCTAATGTAACTCTTGCAATAGTTAATAAATACAAATTTATTTTATAAAATTTTTTAAAATAGCAAATTAAAAAGTGTTAAATTCTTTTGAAAATTTTTTTGTATAAGCTCAGTCAAACGTGACTTTTCTAGGCGGGACTTACCACCCACCTTCGAATGGCTTTCGCTTTTGGTCTACGTATCATGAGTTTTTTTAAAAAAATACAAAGTAAAATGGTTTAAAAGTTGTTTGTTTAATATTTCATTAATGTAACTAATATTTAAAAGGATTATTTAATTTCTTCAAGATTATTAACATAATTTTATATTTTTTATAACCAATACATTGTTAATAATGTACCAAAAATATAATCGCTTATTCGATCTTTAAAAATAAAAAAAAGATGTCCAAATGTTAATTTTATATAGTGCATCAGTTATTTCAAATATTAATTTTGATATTTGAACTGATTTGTTTAATTTTTAAAAAAGTTTGAATATTTAATTAAAATTTTAAATAAATTAGATTAAATAAAAATAAAATTGATAATTTTTAATTCATTATCTCAAAATTCAAAGATCATAGACTGTGTATTAATGACAATTAAAAAAAGAAAACGAAATATAACCGAATGAGAACATTCTTTGCAAAGAGAAGCCAAAATTTCCGTCGGTGGAATTCATTAAAAAATCGTTTATTTGACTCCAAGCTTCATTGGTTCGGCCTACAATTCTCTGCTCGTAACTTCAAGCAGAAGAGGAAAACAATTCCTTGGCGTCGACTAACCGTGGCGACATGTCGTCCATAAAGTAAGACTACTACCGAATGAGAATAGAAGAAAAAGAGAAATAATAAATCTTATTTATTGATTTGTATCGCTTTAGTTGTGGAAATGTAATTGGTCAGACGTTCTAGAGGGCGGCGAGCAATCGCAGGACCCTTCCGTACCTTTTTTCGACACCCAATGTAAAGCGTTCAAATTGACGTATCAAATATTCCGTCAGCTTTGTTATAATTATTTTTTATTAAATCTCTTCCATATATATTTATGTATTTATATAAATAAGATTTAATAAAATATAATAAAAATATTATAATTAGAAAAAGAGATATAATCCTTAAAAGTATAAAAAAGATCATATTTTCTTTTTAATCCTACATAATTTTTAACATTTTTTGACTAATATTACTTTTATAATTTAACATTTTAAAAATAAATACTCTAATCTAATTTGATAAATTAAACCTAATTTGATTAAACTCAAATTTTTTAATATCATATTAATAAAAATAAATTAGTTGGGTATGATTTGAAATTAATAAATTAAAATAATTTTAATTTTAAATTAAGAATTTGACTTCAACGAACTCAAATAGAATAATTGTCAACCGCAATGGTAACCTATAAAAATATCCTAATTTGAGTCGAAGCTTGTTTAGACAGAAAAAGCCCTATGATTATATTCTTAATGTCTTTGATTAAATAAATATCACAATTAGTCTACTCAATTAGAGAATCTCATTTTATTCTTTTTATATATAAAATGATATAATTTTGTTATATTAACAAAACATTTTTGTATTATTTATAAGAGAGGGCTTAATTTCAAATTTGGTCGTAAAATTTAATTTTGAATATGATATTAAAAATTAAAAATTAAAAATTTTAATTTAATTCAAAATTTAATTAACTTGAAACAATTGTGTTAATTTTAATTTAAGTAAACTTCTTTTTGTGATGTTAAATAATTGTTAATCATCTTCTTTATATAAAATAAATATGAAAATTTTAATATTAAATTATAAAAGTTATTTAAGGATGGGTACATTTCAAGTCAAATTACTCAAAATTGATCGCAGCACGATAGTCGATAGAGGCACTTAATTCTCAGCGACATGCCTATAAAATGGACCATCCCTTGCACTACTACAGGCATTCGAAAATATCCTGCAACTACTCGAAAGTGGCCAAATGAACACTCAACCACTCCTGTTGCTTCTTCCATTACTACTCCTGCTTATTAAACCCTCTCATGGAGCCGGAGGCATAGCCATCTACTGGGGCCAGAACGGAAATGAAGGAACTCTAGCCCAAACCTGTGCCACCGGAAGATATGCTTACGTGAACATAGCATTTCTCGTTACGTTTGGCAATGGCCGAAAACCAGTACTAAACCTCGCCGGACATTGCAACCCTGCTTCCGGTGGCTGTAAGTCTGTCAGCAGTGGAATCAGGAGCTGCCAAACCCGTGGAGTCAAGGTCATGCTCTCCCTCGGAGGCGGCGTCGGAAACTACGGGTTGGCTTCAAGAAATGATGCCAAAAACGTTGCTCGTTACTTATGGAACAACTTCTTAGGTGGACGATCTTCTTCTCGTCCTTTAGGTAGTGCTGTGTTAGATGGTATAGATT
>JANIIA010000007.1:7988035-8003972 GCA_027478495.1 Erythroxylum alaternifolium | reverse complement strand
AAGAATTGAATTTGAACAACAAAAAAAGCTCTTGGAACTTTTATGTTCTACACATAATATTCGTTTAGATTAGATATATATAATTATATTAATATATTATATACTTATGATAATTACTGTATTATAACATGTTTGGGAATTGCAAGTAAATAATAAATTGTCTATACATATAAAATTCTTGTGATACATGAATAATTATTAAAATTAATGATATACTAAAAAATTGAAGAATTATTAAATAAATAAATTTCATAAATAATATTGAATAGTTATTAAACAAATAAGATTTAAAATAATTTTATTATTTAAAAAATAATTATTAAATTTTGTTATTAAATTAAAATTATTTTCGTAAAAATAAAAAATAATTAAAATAAAATAAGTGTATTTGCGACGTTTTGTAAACATTCCGCGACGTTTTTGAAACGTCGCCGAATGACTATTAAGAATTGTTCTCAAGCAATTCTCAAACTAATTTTGCAACTTAAGAATTGTTCTCAGGCAATAAAAGAAATTGGATGTTCTTGACACTTCATCTTCTTCATTCTTCAAATGCCTCATTTCAAACACTCACAAACACATCGAACACTTCTTGAAACATAAAATTAAGATATAATTCTTGCTCTAAACAAAACAAACACTTAGAATACATACAAACACTAAGAATAACATAATTCTAAGCCTATACACATGATAATCATCTAAGAAATACTTAAAAACGCACTAAATCACCTATAAAGACATATTATAATTTACACCTATTAACATCTCCACATTTAAACCTTTGCTTGTCCTCAAGTAAAACTAAAAACATGAACAAATAAAAATACATAATGACATAAGCACAAAATGATGCAACAATACAATAATGGTATAATGGCATCAAATCTTATGAAATTAACTTAATCTTAAACACCAATCACTAAAAATGTGCCAACATACTAACTTATTCCTTTCATGTTTAAGTAATTTGATTTAAATATACATATCAACTAAAATATTAACACCCTATTCATACACCTATAGGCTTGTAAGAATGCAATTATTATTATTAGTCAATCAAAAAGGTAAACTATCACTAAGTAAGCTTTTATGAAAATTCTTGCTATTTCAAAAGATTAGTAGGTATATTTATTATAACACCATTTTTAATAGATTTTCTTTAACAATAACCTAGTCTTTTGATGCAAAGGCAAACTATAACACCCCACTACCATAAATTACATACCAGAACACCCAGTGGACATTCCAATATCTAATCTATAATAATGAAATGTTAGAGCAAACACATATTTAACTTAATCATGGCATCAACTATTATACATAAAAGTCACCAAATTTTAAAATCATTTCATTTCATTTCATAAAAACCAAACTGACATTGTAGCTTTGCAAAACCATACAAATATATACAATACCAAACCCTATACATAACACACTGCTTGATAGAGAATTTGTACAAAAACTACTAACTACTCCTTCAATCTCAACTGATCGATCTTTGAGTTATTTCTTAACAAAAGTACAAGAATTAGTCTTCTCGTAGAGTCTATCTATCTCTAATGTCCTCTCTCGGACCTGAAATATCAACGTTACAATTTTGGTGAGTTTTGGAACTTAATGATGTAACCATCCTCGATGGTTTACCCAATTCATGCCATATATCAATTCATAGAAGCACATAATTCACAACTTTCCATTTAACAATTTGCATCACATATCATATATTTCACATATCTCAATCTCATTTAATGACATAACCACATTCCAATTTAATTAATCAATCACACTTAATAAGTGTATATGCAATGTTTATATGACCCGCTTTTAATTATTACGTTGATGTGACTGAGCACCTAAACTATCCCTATCTATTGTAGATACTGGGTTCATTAATACTGTCCCTTACTAGTTGCAGATACGGGGATCATTGTACATATCGAGCCTTTGGCTCTATACCACATTTCGAAGCTTTAAGCTCATATTCGGTGGCTACTTATGTCACAACTATCTTTATCTGATGTACGTGGATTGGGATAATCCAACCAACCTTTTTGATCTATCTCTATAGATCTTTATTCTCAAAATATAGGCTGCTTCTCCCATATCCTTCATAGAGAAGTTCTTGGACAACCAGATCTTTATAGACTGTAGCATAGGTATTTCATTTCCTATTAACAATATGCCATCCATATATAGTACCTAGAAAAAGAATGCACTCCCACTAACCTTCTTATAAACACATAGTTTATCCATATTTTTTATAAAATCAAACTCTTTGATTGTCTTATCAAAACGGATGTTCCAACTCTGTGACACTTGCTTAAGTCTATAAATGGACCTTTAAGACTTGCATACTTGATTAGGAAATCTCTTAGATTCAAAACCTTCAGGTTGTATCATATATACATCCTCCTGTAAATTTTCATTGAGAAATGCAGTTTTGACATCCATCTACTAGATTTCATAATCATGATAGGTTGTTATGGCTAATAAGATCCTTATGGATTTTAGCATAGCTACTGGCAAAAAAGTTTCATCAAAATTAACTCCTTGTTTTTGTTTATAACCTTTAGCCACTAACCTTGCTTTGTACGTACGTACATTACCATCCATATCAGTTTTTCTCTTAAAAACCCACTTGCATCCAATAGGTACAATACTAGTAGGTGCATTTATTAACTCCATACTTAGTTAGTGTACATGGATTTCAAATCTCATAGCTTCTTGCCATTTTAAAGAATCAATATCAGAAATTGCTTTTTTAAAAATAGTAGGCTCATCATGTATGAGTGATATGTTATTCTTTCCCTTCTCAATATATAGATCTAATCTAGTAGGAGGACGATATATCCTACTAGTTCGTCTCGGACTGTATATCTCTTGAACTCTCGGTTGTACATCATATGTTTCAACTTGAGGTTCTTGTTCCATTTCGATGTAAATCTATGGCTTTTGAACTTACCTAAGTTTAACCTCACTCCCACTATGTTCTTTAAGAATTAATTCTCTTTCTAAGAATGTAGTATGTCTTGAGATAAACACCTTTTGCTCAATAGGATGATAGAATTGATAACTGAAACTCTCTTTTGGATACCCCACAAATTTACATTTATTTGATTTATCTTGAAGCTTATCAAGTACAACATGCTTCACATAAGCTTCACATCCCCAAATCTTTAAGTGTGATAATCTAGGTCTTCTACCAGTCTATATCTCATATGGTGTCTTATCAATTGATTTAGATGGAACTCTATTTAGAAGATATATTGTGGTTTTAATTGCATATCCCAAAAAGGATATAGGAAGGACTACATAACTCATCATGGAACATACCATATCTAATAGTTTATGATTTCTCCTCTCAGAAACTCCATTATGTTGTGGACTTGCAGGAGGACACCATTGTGAGAGAATTTACCATTGTGAGAGAATTTCATTGTCTTTTAAGTAACTAAGAAACTCGTGGTCTAAGTATTCACCACCTCAATTTGATCTAAGTTCCTTAATACTTTTTCCAGTCTAAATTCTTTGAAATTTTTAAATGATTCAGACTTTTGTTTCATTGAGTACATATAACCATATCTAGAATGGTCATCTGTGAATGTAATGAAATACGAGAATCCACTTCTAGCATTTGTGGACATAGGCCCACATACATCTGAATGTATTCATTCTAGTAACTTACTAGAACATTGTCCCTTTCCTTTAAAGGGTAGTTTGGTTATCTTTTATAATAAACAAGATTTACAAGTTTCATATGATTCATAATCAAAAGGATCCAAATATCCTTCGTTATGTAATTTTGTGAATCTAGTTTCATTGATATGACCTAACCTACAATGACATAAATAAGATGGAGGTTGGTTACTTAATTTTCTTTTCTTACTATTTATGTTGAGAATTGGCCTTTCAAGATCTAACTCATATAAACTATTTGTAAGCAATCTAGATTCATAATAAACATCATCTTTATAAAAAGAACAACTGTTATCCTTATTTGTAAAGACAAATCCATTCAAATCTAAATAAGAAATAGAAATGATGCTTCTTGTAATAACAGGAATATAATAATAATTATCAAGTTCTAAAACAAGGCCAGAAGGCAAAGTTAAACTACAATTCCTACAGCTAATGCAGCAAGTCTTGCTTTATTGCCAACTCACAGGTCCACTTCGCCTTTCCTCAATGATCTACTCCTTGTTAACATCTGCATGTTATTACATATGTGAGAACTATAACCAGTATCTAATACCCAAGAATGTGGAACAGAAGTAGAAAGATTGATCTCAATTATAAACATACCTAAAGAGACAGCTTCCTTAAGCTTCTTATCTTTCAGGTTACCAAGATAAGATAGGCAGTTCCTCTTTCAATGTCCTTTGAATCATTACTCTTCTTCTTGATAGCTCCTTTAGCTTTTACTACATTAGTAGAAGCCTTCTGTTTCTTGTTATTATTCCTCTTAAAGCCCTTTTTCTTACTTTTAAAAGAACCAACAACAAGTACAAAACTAGGTTCCTTCTTAAGGCACCCTTCCGCAGTCTTGAGCATATTCAACAATTCAGGCAATGTCATGTCCTTCTGGTTCATGTTGAAGTTTATGATGAACTGTGAAAAACTCGAACTAAGAGACTGCAGCACCAAATCAACACTTAAATCGTGGTCCATGACAAAACCTAATTGTGTCAATTGTTCAATATACCCAATCATCTTTAGCATATGAACATTGACTGAAGATCCTTCTGTCATCTTGCATTGAAACAGTGCCTTGGAGATTTTATATCTCTCCACCCTACTTTGTGCACCAAATAACTCCTTAAGATGCATTATCATAGTAGGTGCATCCATGTTCTCATGTTGCCTCTAAAGTTCAGGAGACATGCAAGCTAACATCACACATGTAGCTTATTCAACGTCATCAATATAATGTTGATATTTCTCCCAATCTTCATCAGTTGCATATGAACAAGGTTCTAATGTAGCAGGAGTATCAAAAACATACAACTTCTTCTCTTGCCTAATAATTATTCTTAAGTTTCGTAGCCAGTTTGAAAAGTTAGGTCTAGTCATCTTGTTGGCATCTACGATGCTCCTCAATGTCAGGTTGGTAGTCATCTTCAAATTTAATAACCCAAAAACATAAAAGGAGCATATATTAGTTTATATCCAAAAATCAAATAAAATAAGAACTTTAAAATTATTTGATTACTCCCACTATTTTATTCAAAATAACAGCCCTCACTATTATATCAAAAAATTACCAAATAATTTCTTAGTGGGCTATGATCCTATTTAAAATTAATTGATCTTGAGTTTTCTCAATAAACCAATTAAAAATAAATTAGGTAGAAAACAACTTTTCAATCACATCTCATGTGACACCTAGAACCGTTAGGTGACAACTTTTGCCAAAATATATCAAATATGTTATTCCTAACCTGCCTCTAAATTTATAGGATCATAAGTTTACTCATTCAAATTATACAATTTTAGTTAAGTAGGACCCATTAATTTAAGATAAAACATGTTCGGGTTAAAGTGACCTTGAGTTTACTCATCAAGCCAATCAATAAATAGAATTTCGATTTTATTCTTAAATAATGAAAGGCAACTATCACGTTCCTAACGTGTACTTAATAATTTATTGAGGGATTTAAAATTTCAAAAAATTTCTGGTCTCATCAAAATAATATAATCTCATTATATTTAAAATTTCAAACATAATCTAATCTTGAAAGAAATTATTTAAAACTTTTACTTGATTCTAATTATTGATTTGATAATAAATTTTAATTTAATAATTCAACTCTTGAAAAATTAAATTAAACTCCAAAACCTTTTCCTAATAAAATTCCTTTTGAAAACAATTTTCAAAAATTTAGTAAAACATTTTTCAATTTTATTAGGAGTATAAATTAATTTAATCTTTATTAAATTAATAAAAATTAACGGTTTAAAAACACTTAAAACACAAGTGTCTGGCGCATCCAGATGGTGACAAGTGGGTGCGTGCACATAATGGAGTTTGATTGGCGCATGCATTAACGTCTTTAACAGACGCTTCTCGAGAGCGGTGGGTGCGTGTCCCACACACACCCATCGTCTTATCCAGAAGCGTTTGTCTTATTCTCCAAATCCCTCCCACATTTTTTTGCAACTGTTCTTAACCTCCCTCTATGTGTTAAACCACAACCCATGTTTTTGCAACAACTGCAACCCTCTTTCCTCGTCGCCTTCTTCATTCTTAACCATCACCGTCTTCTGCTCTCCACCAAAACTACCTTAGACTACCCAAGCGATGCCATCCATGGCATCGCCTGTGGTGTCATGTATGATGGGCGATTAACGTCGCCAGTCGATGGGCGATTAAAGCCCATTAACTTCTCCAACTCCGATTGGTATTGGCATCGCCAGTCAATGGGCGTTCCCATCGACTTCTCCAGTTTGCGATTCGATGGGCAATTAACACCCATCAATTTCTCCCACGCTACCAGCGACTCACAACCCAGAACACAAAAAAATCACAATAAACGTAGGCACATTAACACAACCAGTAAAAGTGTTTCAGAAACCTAGAAACCTTGTTCGTGGATGTAAAACGCAAGGGTAACAAAAAAACCCAACAAAAGCATAAACAAACGCAAATTAATCTTTTTTAAAAATATGCAAACATATGAAATACACAAATCAGAAGTAAAACACAAGACAATCGAAAGCATATGAAAAACATTTTTTCAGATCTGAGCAACACAAAATTACTCATTCTGATTTTTAGGTTCTAGAATAAATGGGTTTTATTTATTCCGGAAACAATAAATGCAGATGCAAAGACACAATGCATAGGATAACCCTTGAAGCAATTTCTAGAATCAATACACAAGATAGTGGAAACAATTTCCAATATGCGCGTGCTTAAACACAGGATAAACATATGCCATTTTCAGAACATTCAAAACCAAGAACAGTCGTGAAATAGCTTCAAATAAGACAAAAAATTGAAGAAAATATATTAATTTTTAATCAAAATCAACAATAATCAAGCAACTAATCAAAGTGAAACAATTAAAGGAGGCTCTAATGTCAAATTATGGAAAGTCTGGAAATATGGGATCAGAACGACTCATCATATCCCAGACAACAGTAGCAGTTAAGATAGGAGCCTGTATAGGAGTAATTGTAGCAATTAGGATAAATGTACTTTCTTTATATAGCATTGTGAACCAATATAATATCTTGTACTTTGTAACCAAATAATCTATTGATACAGAAAAACCATTCCCAAATTATATCCAATTTAGGTACCATTTGAGATGGTATCAGAGCAGTATGACTGGTTCTGAAGGCCGATCAGTCATTTTGCTCATCATTTACCTAAAAACTTACCTGAAAATAGCCAAGAAAACAACCAGAAAAACATGTCAGATGATGAAACCACATCAAGCATCACCAATGATAACCTGACAATCAGAATAGCAAATCTGATAAAAAATGGCCTCAATATCCACAATTAGAAACAAAGAGTCTCAGACAACTTAAATCTCAATGTCAAATTAAATGGTCAGAACTATGCATTGTGGTCACGAATGATGAATGTGGCCATAGGAGGAAAATCCAAGACCCTATTGAGCCATATTATAGGGATTCTGGAACCACCCCAAATCGGAGATCCGGAGTTTGAAAAATGGGAGCAGGATGATTTGGTAGTTTTTTCGTGGCTAATTCAGAACATAGAGCCACAAATAGCCAATAATCTCACTGAGTATCCCACAACCAAAGATCTGTGGAATTCCCTGGTGGTTACGTACAGCAGTGGAAGAGACAAACTACAGGTGTTTGATCTTCATGCCAAGGTCAACAGCATGAAGCAAGGGACAACAACTCTGGAAGACTTCTGGCTTACCTTGCAGGGAGTCTGGGACGAAATCGACTGCCGGGAGCCAAATCCGATGACTTCGACGGTGGACATCGCTACATACAACACAATCAGGCAAGAACAAAAAGTATTCCAATTCTTAAATGCGATTGACCACAGGTATGATCAGATAAAGAGGGAGATACTTAGAATGGAGCCCCTTCCCTCGGCTGAAGCCGCCTATGTTGCTGTTCGGAAGGAGATGGCCGGTTGAATATTTTGGGGCCGTTGATCGGGGACTTGTTATCACAGGGGATAAGCAGCGGCTTAATCATCACATGGAAGGCTGAGTCTAGCCAGACAAAAGCAGTGGGACTCATTTCGCGTAGACAACGCCGGTTAAATCCCAAATCTGGGGGATCATCATCTCGGACAAACAAATCAAAGCTCAAGTGTTCTCACTATGGTATTGGTGGCTTTGTTCCTGTGGTTGTCATTCCACCAATCCGGGTATCCCACAATATGGAAACACACCAAGGAGCAGTGTTTCCATATTGTGGGATACCCGGATTGGTGGAATGACAACCACAGGAACAAGGCCACCAATACCACTGGCACCACCGGCAAGGCAACCGCCGCTGTGGGCAATCCTGAAACCACCAGCAGTAGCGGCGGTGGCCAAGGAGGCAATGGAGATGTAGGAGGCTACAGGATAGTGGCGACTAGGGCTGAAGAAAATGAGAACAGTCACAGTTTTAAAGGTAAAGGGTTTAGGAATCCCAAACCCTTGTGTTTTTTAACCCTAATAATTCCAATCCTTGTAGTTTAAACCCTAGCTATTTTAGTCATGAAATTTTAGAATTGCTAGAAAATTGTCCTGAAATTTCTAATAATTCTAGTCAAGCCTAGACAATTCTAGAAAATCCCAGTCAAACCTAGAATTTCAGAAATTGTCAAAAATGCCCAGAAAGTTTCAAAAATTTACAAAAATACCCCAGAAAGTGTGTCAATTGCAAATGTGGTTCAAAATTAGGAAGACAAAAATAGTAGTTGGGTTTTTGATTGTGGTGCCACCAATACTATGACTTTTGATTTCTCAAATATAGTAGTTTCGTCAAAACTACAAAAACACATGTTAGAACAGCTAATAGGGGAATAGCATCAGTAGAAGGGGCGGGTTCCATTGAAATTTCACCAACCCTCAAAATTTCCAACTACCTTTATGTTCTTACGTTGTCTCATAAATTGCTATCCATTAGTCATGTGACGAAGGAACTGAATTGTACAGTGCTAATGAACCCTAAGTTCTGTCTTTTATAGGATATCAGGACGGGGGAGATTATTGGACGTGGCATTGAGCACCGTGGACTGTACTACGTGGATGAAGTAGCTCAAAACGGTACTGTGATGATGGCTCACAGAACTGCAAACTGGGAGGTTGGCTTTGGCACCAACGACTGGGGCATCCATCCATGGGCTATTTAAAAATTTTATTTCCTAAATTGTTTCAGTCAAATAATGTGTTCAATTGTGAAACTTGTGTTTTGGAAAAAAGCCACAAATAGACCTTTAAGCCCAGCAATACTCGTATTGATTCGATTTTTTCATTAATTCATTCTAATGTGTGGGGCCTATCACCTATTGTGGGAGGGCAGATTTTTAAATATTTTTTTATATTTGTTGATGACTGCCCTCATATGACATGGGTGTACTTTTTGAAAAATAAGTCTAAACTTGTTGACAAATTTACCCTTTTCTATACCATGATCCAAACCCAGTTTAACAAGTCTATCCAGATTTTACGTTCTGATAATGGGGCGGGGGGAGTTTGTCAATTCAGCAATGAAACAATTTTTTCAAGAAAAAGGGTTAGTCCACCAAACCACCTGTCCTCATACCCCTGAACAAAACGTGTCGCCGAAAGGAAAAATCATATTCTTTTTAAAATGACTCATGCTTTACTACTTGAGTATCGGGTCCCTAAATCTTTTTGGCCTGAAGCTCTTGCTACTACTACTGACCTCTTAAACAGACTTCCCACCAAAATCCTAAACCTAAAATCCCCAATTCAAAGCCTTGATAAATTTACCAAAATACCCCCAATCCTTACCCTTCAACCTAGAATTTTTGGCTGTTCTGTTTTTGTCCATATACCTAAAGCTGAACGAACTAAATTTGACCCGTGTGTTGTGAAATTTGTCATTGTGGGCTATGGCATAAATCAAAAGGGTTATAGGGGTTATGATCCCAAAACCCGTCACATGTTTACCACGATGAACTGTGACTTCCTCGAAACAAAATACTACTATAATAACCAACCCAGTGGTCAGAGGGAGAGGGAAACTATAGACACACTGAGTTAGATGCCAAGTCTGGAAGCGTTTCCAATAGAATCAGTTAAAAGTACTACCGGGCCAACTCCTGAAACTTCCATACAGTCCACAGAACTTGATGCCTCGGAAGAGACACCTACTCCTCCCTTGGTACCCGAGGTAAGAGATTCTGAAATTTTTGAGACTCCAATTATTGAATCCTCTAACATTGATAATTCTGAGATCACAGCATAGTAGGTGGAGGATATAGGACGATATGTTTTACCACCTAGGAGTAACAGGGTAGTCCCACCTAAGAGATATTCTCCAGAGAAAGAGGTGCAAGAATCCAAATATCCGGTGGCAAATATAGTCAGGGGGAGCTTATTAAAAACAACCAAAGCCTTTGTTATTGCTTTATATTTGGAGGAGATTCCAAACACAGTGGAACTTGCTTTGAAATCTAAAAACTGGACCAATGCAATGAAGGCCAAAATGGATGCTCTAGCTAAAAACAACACTTAGGAGAAATGTAGACTTCCAGGAGGGAAGAGGCCTATTGGATATACCTAGACATATGGTATAGACTATTCAGAGATGTTTTCTCCAGTGGCTAAAAAGGATACGATCAGAGTATTATTCTCGGTAGCAGCAAACAAAGGGTGGCCACTTCACCAGTTTGATGTGAAAAATGCCTTTCTGCATGGAGATTTAAAAGAAGAGGTCTATATGGAGGCACCACTAGGATTCACATAATGGTTTGAGGCTAGAGAAGTATGTTGCTTAAAGAAGTCGCTCTATGGCCTTAAACAATCACCGAGAGCATAGTTTGGAAGGTTGACTGTTGCAATAAAAGGGTATGGGTTCAGACAAAATAATTCAGACCACACATTGTTCCTTAAGCGGAAGGTAAATTCGTGACCTGTTTGATTATTTATGTCGATGATATGATCATTATAAGGAATAATCTAGAAGAAATGTCAAGGCTGAGGAGGAACTTGTTTACTGAATTTGAAATGAAAAACTTGGGGACACTGAAATATTTTCTCGGGATTGAAGTACTCAAGTCAGGAAGGGGAATATTCATCTGTCAGAAGAAATATATCTTAGATCTTTTGGCAAAAACAGGGATGATTGAGTGCAAGCCAACTGACACGCCCATTATGGTGAACTATGGACTTTAGATAGTCGAAGGAGCAGAATTGGCAGACCAAGAAAGGTATCAACATTTGGTGGGAAAGCTAATATACCTCTCACATACTCAGCCTGATATAGCATATGCAGTTGGAGTAGTGAGTCAGTTTATGCATTGACCCTAGACAGAACATATGGAAGCTGTGTTGAGAATTGTAAGGTATCTAAAGGGCACATCAAGTCAGGGAGTATTATTCAAACAGAATGGGCACTTGGATATACAAGGATACACTGATGCAGACTGCCCAGGCAATCCTGTAGATCGAAGATCCATATCTGGTTACTTCACTCTTATGGGTGGAAATTTAGCCACATGGAGGAGCAAGAAGTAAAAGGTGGTAGCCTTATCCAGTATAGAAGCAGAATTTCGAGGAGTTGCTAGAGGTCTAGCTAAGATACTTTAGCTGCGGAAATTACTGACTAAGATTGGTTTTCCTCCATTTAGAGCATGTAAGATTTTTTGTGACAACAAAGTTACAATCAGCATTTCAGAGAATCTGGTTTAACATGATCGAACCAAACATGTTGAGGTGGACAGACACTTCATCAAAGAGAAGCTAGAGGCAGGAATAGTGGAATTGCCATTTGTTCGATCTGAAAATCAACTGGCTGACATTTTGACAAAAGCAGTTAATGGAAGAATCTTTGGGGATGTTCTGAGCAAGTTGAGCATTGGAGATCCCACTACTCAACTTGAGGGGGAGTGTCAGATTATGGAAAGTATGGAAATTTGGGATCATAACAGATCATCATCTCCCAGTCAACAGCCGCAGTTAAGATAAGAGCCTGTACAGTAGCAATTGTAGCAATTAGGATAAATGTACTTTCCTTATATAGCATTGTAAACCAGTATAATATCTTGTACTTTGTAATCAGATAATCTATCGATACAGAAAAACCATTCCTAAATTATATCCAATTTAGGTACCATTTGAGATTTGACACCACTGTTGGAATCCAACCGTGATCGAATCACTGGTGCAGCGAAAAATAATTTTTTTTACAGATTTTGAGTAGATTTCGATAATTGTAGAAACTTGAATAAAACATAAATGATTTAGAAATCGTACCTTGTTCGTTTTCTTGTTGAAAAATCTTTCGAACTTTTTTCAATTGATCAATCACAAGCTGCTCAAGTGTCCAATCTCTGGTGATAGCCACAGAGCAATTCTTAATTGCTTTGAGAGAAAGAAGACAAAAAGTGCTAGCTTCTAAAAGCTTTTCCCGTTTAAATAGAAAAATCATAAAAGTCTTTTACTAAAATTAAATCTCTTTAATTATAATTAAAATCAAATTCTAATTATAATTAATTTAATTTTAATAAAGTCAAATATCTTATATTTGATCCCCAAAGTTTCTCAAACTTTATAATTAAGTCCAACTTAATTAAATTGATTTTTCTTTCACAAATTGCTCTTTGATGTGTGATTCATTAGGTTTTTAATAAATTTGCAAAGGTTTTAAATTATAATTCTAATTCACAATTAGAATTAGATAAATTAAAACTTTTTTAATTTATCTTTAATTCTCCAACTAAACAATTCATAATCATAAATTATAATTGTCGTCTAGCAACATGTCATAATTACCCAAATATCATGAATGTCATAGTGATTGACTTAACCTATCCATGCATGACTATGAAGTATAATTTTAATCATTTTGTCATTCAAAATTTTGATTGGACAGAATATAGATACAATGTCTGCTCTTATCATCTAATCATGTTCGTTCTTGCTAATTAGTAATTCATTTATAATCGAAATTTGAAAACATTATTTTCAAATGTCAATTCACTCTGACCAGAGAATTCCATAAATCATTATTAATCAAGATCAGTAAAATATTCTCTCTAATTACTTTATAGTGATGAATCCTATATTAACTTACTCAACTATCTACATATAGTTCATACTGTATCCAATTACTACCGACTGGATTATCCTAGGACGATTCATAAATAGTATCAAAACACAATAATTCTCACACTAGATACTTTGGTAATCTCAAATCTGAGGATCAATTATACAACTATCATTATGAGATAATCCACAGATACACAAGTAATGTTCCATTCGGAATTCTCATAATCAGGTCAGTTTAGTGAACTTATTCTCTAATAAGCACCCACATATTTGTTTAAGTGTCTCTACACTTTAATCTATGAGATCAATTACTTTCTTCATAAAAAGAAACAAACATGTGCTAGTCTAATCATTTCATCAATACCCCGTCTTGATGAAACTACGACTAGGAACATTTTAGGAATAATATAAAAAATGCAATTATAATCTCACAATTATAATCACATTATAATTTCTAATTGTATAATAATTATTCCATAAATTTTATCTTTGTGATTAATAATTAAATAATTAACAAATACACAAAGATAAATAATGCCGTTTATTGAATAATAACAATATCATACAAATAAATTTACAACCAAAATAAATTAGCTGTAAGGGAATAAAGCAATAATTATAATGGCAACAATGTAACTCTTGCATTAGTTAATAAATACAAATTTATTTTATAAAAATATTTTTAAAATAGCAAATTAAAAAGTGTTAAATTCTTTTGAAATTTTTTTTATAAGCTCAGTCAAACATGACTTTTCCAGGTGGGACAAACCACCCACCTTCAAATGGCTTTCGCTTCTGGTCTAAGTATCATGAGTTTATATTTTAAAAAATAAGATAATAAATTAGTTTAAAAGTTGTTTCTTTAATATTTCATTAATGTAACTAATATTTAAAAGGATTATTTAATTTTTTCGAGATCATTAACACAAATTTTTATTTTTTTATAATCAATACATTGTTACTAATGTACTAAAAATATAATCCCCTATTCGATCTTTAAAAATTAAAAAAGATGTCCAAATGTTAATTTTATATAGTGCATCAGTTATTTCAAATGTTAATTTTGATATTTGAACTGATTTGTTTAATTTTTAAAAAAGTTTGAATATTTGATTAAAATTTTAAATAAAATTAGATTAAATAAAAATAAAATTGATAATTTTTAATTCATTATCTCAAAATTTAAAGATCATAGTCTCATAGACTGTGTATTAATGACAACTAAAAAAAAGAAAAAGAAAAATAACCGAATCAGAACATTCTTTGCAAAGAGAAGTCAAAATTTCCGACGGTGGAATTCTTTAATGACTCCAAGCGTGATTGGTTCGGCCTGCAAATTGCAATTCTCT
The DNA here is from genome assembly GCA_027478495.1 of Erythroxylum alaternifolium. Lineage (NCBI taxonomy): Eukaryota > Viridiplantae > Streptophyta > Magnoliopsida > Malpighiales > Erythroxylaceae > Erythroxylum > Erythroxylum alaternifolium. The sequence continues at coordinate 7,989,397 of JANIIA010000007.1, read as the reverse complement.
GTTCATCACTTCAAGCAGAAGTGGAAAACAATTCCTTGGCGTTCGACTAACAATAGCAACATGTCGTCCATAAAGTAAGACTACTACAGAATGAGCATAGAAGAAAAAGAGAAATAATAAATCTTATTTATTGATTGATTTGTATCACTTACTAGTGGAAACGTAATTGGTCAGACGTTCTAGATGGCGGCGAGCAATCGAAAGACTCTTCTGAACCTTTTTTCCCTCACTCATTTAAAGTGCTCATATTGACTGTGAAAGAGGCCATATTTTCTTTTTAATCTGACCAATAATTTTTAAAATTTTTTGACTAATATTATTTATTTTTATAATTTAATATTTTAAAAATAAATACTCTAATCAAATTTGATTTGATTTGATTAAACTCAAATTTGAACTTAAATTTTTTTAATGTCATATTAATCAAAATACAATAGTTGGGTATGACTTGAAATTAATAAATTAAAATGATTTTAATTTTAAATTAAAACTTTGACTTCAACAATCTCAAACAAAACGGTTGTCAATAAGAATGGTAAACTTATTCACGCGTATAATTATATTCTTAATGTCTTTAATTAAATAAGGTCATTTAAATTTTTCTATCTATATTTTTTTAATTAAGCCTGTCTTCCATAACTTGTCTAATATGAAGTATTTAATTGATGTAATTTATAAATTATTGCATTAAGTTAAAATTTTATTCATTACATATTTAAAAGATAGTAATTGCTGTTTATCCAAAAAAAACAACAAAAAGGAGGGGTCAAATTTGAGTTTTTTTTTAACTCTTTATTTCTGAAAATTGAGCGCATCACGATAGAGGCATTTAATTCTCACCGACATGCCTATAAAATGGACCATCCCTTACACTACTACAGGCATTCCAAAATATCTTGCAAGTACTCGAAAGTGGCCAAATGAACGCTCAACGCCTCCTGATGCTTCTTCCATTACTACTCCTTCTGCTTATTAAACCCTCTCATGGAGCCGGAGGCATAGCCATCTACTGGGGCCAGAACGGAAATGAAGGAACTCTAACCCAAACCTGTGCCACCGGAAGATATGCTTACGTGAACATAGCATTTCTCGTTACGTTTGGCAATGGCCGAACACCAGCACTCAACCTCGCCGGACACTGCAACCCTGCTTCCGGTGGCTGTACTTCAGTCAGCAGTGGAATCACGAGCTGCCAAACCCGTGGAGTCAAGGTCATGCTCTCCCTCGGAGGCGGCGCCGGAAACTACGGGTTGGCTTCAAGAGATGATGCCAAAAACGTTGCTGATTACTTATGGAACAACTTCTTAGGTGGACGATCTTCTTCTCGTCCTTTAGGTAGTGCTGTGTTAGATGGTATAGATT
>JANIIA010000007.1:7856903-7874986 GCA_027478495.1 Erythroxylum alaternifolium | reverse complement strand
TTGGGGTTACCGGCGTCTCCTCAGGCAGCCGGAAGCGGCTATATCCCACCGAACGTGTTGACTTCTCAAATCTTGCCCGTGATAAAGAGGTCAGCCAAGTATGGAGGTGTTATGCTTTGGTCAAAGTACTATGATGATCAGAATGGTTATAGTTCCGCCATTAAAGCAAGCGTCTGAGAACTTAGGAACTAGTTCGTATAGTTAATGATAAAGCTCCAGGTTGAGAGCTACCTCTAGAGGAGGAAATGCAATCGAGCTATCGCTCACTAATAATACTTCTGTATTTCCGTTTCCATCAATAATAACTCGTACTAACCTTTTTAATAATTTATTAAATATATCATAATTTTTTATTTTGTAATACTACATATTACTATTTATAAAATATACATATATATTGTATTATAATATTAATAATGACAAGACTTAACACTTAAAATAGTAGGATTCAGAATAATTTTTTAGATATATTATAAATCCTTAAGACTGCTAAGATGCCTGACGGGTGGCTGCGAAGATGCCTGTCAGGTGGAGATTCAAGAACATGATCTTCTGTTCAATTTTATAGTGTTTTATTTTGTTTTATAAATTTTAGTCATTTATTTATATGGGTCTTGTATTTATTTATTTGAGACCTATGTGAAACTTATATAAATGAATGGTTGAGATTCATGAGATAAAATAAGACACCATAAAATTGGACAGAAGATCTTGACTTAAGATTCAATATGATAATTCTTTTATACAAGAACAGATTGGATGTTCAAAAGGAAAATCAACTATAAAAATATTAAATTATTTAATTACGCCATAAAGTTGGGAGAGAAGTTGATTGAAAAGAGAACGAGGAAGGATGTCTTTATTTCAAAAATGAATTTGGCTTCATGTCAAAAAGGTTCACCAGAGAAGTCTTACTTCTTCTTATGAGGCTAATGGAGATGTTTAGAAGTCAAGGATGTTAGTGTGACATATTCAAATAATTAAGGATATATATATATATATATGAAGGTGTAAAAATTAGAGTAGATACTATATGAGTAGATACATAGTATTTTTTTTATAAATATTGGGCTATACCAATGATCCTTTTTGGTGTATTTTTTAATAAATATTGAGCTACACCAATGATTCTCCTTGGTGTATATAATTTACCGATGATATTGCTTTATAGAATGAGACAAAAGAAGGGGTAAATATCAAAATTGAACTTTGAAGGGACACGTTAGATTCAAAAGACTTTAGATTAAGTAAGACTAAGAATCAATATGTAGAGTATAACTTTTCGAGACTGCAAGTAGGTGTCGATGAAGAGGTAAACACTAATTCTGACATTATACTATAATAGAAGTGTTTTAAGTATTTGGATTCTATCATCATAGTAATGGAAAGATTGATGGACATAATCCACCAGATTAGGTTGAGAAACTTAAATGGCAAAATGCATCAGGAGTTTATGTAACAAAAAGATACTAAACCAGAATAGTTTGTTTGTCCAACTAACCCAATGTCACCGGATCAGTCCATGCCAACCCTTGTATGCCTTCATCTTAAAAGTCCCTCCAAAGGTTAAAACAGATTATGCGGAGGGCGTACATATAAATATTTCCAAGAAATTGTAGTAAAGAATTGCTTGTAGATGTGATATGTGTGAAGAACTATTATATGGAAAAACAACATTAGGATATTGAATCACTGTTGCAGAGTTCACTGACAAAATAAATGACACTTATGCCGATACAACAGAAAGTATAAAATCCAGTTTGAATCCTAGTTACAAGCTAATTTCATCAGTCTCATAAATAGAATAACGCACAATCAAATGTAAAACCTCTATAAAGTATCTTGTTCACTGACTGAAACTAACTGGCTAAGTTCCTTTCTTTTAGGGTGCCTTAAAACTTTTCGGACCTGAATATTGTGAGTAGATTGGAAACGCCAAATCGGTTGTCTGCCACTTCGAACGAGCGCTATCTCCTCTCCTTCCGTCACCATCCCCTGATTCTGTAGACGAAAACCCAGATTTCGTTATCATTCTGTGTTACTTTAGTCCTATCAATCAATTTATTTTAGTTGTAAATTTATTTATATGATATTATTATTATTCAACAAAAGACATTCTTTATCTTTATGTATTTGTTAATTATTTAATTATTAATCATAAAAATAAAATAAATAAAATAATTATTATGTAATTAGAAATTATAATGCCATTATAATTATGAGATTCGAATTGCAATTTTCATATATTATTTCTTAATGTTTCTAGTCGTGGTTTTATCAAGACGGGATATTGATGAAACGGTTAGACTAGCACATGTTTGTTTCTTTCTTATGAAAAAAGTAATTGATTTCATAGATTAAAGTGTGGAGACATTTAAACAAACATGTGAGTGCTTATTAGATAATAAGTTCACTGAACTGACCTAATTATGAGAATCCCGAATAGAACATTACTTGTGTGTCTGTGGATTATCTCATAATGATGGTTGTATAATTGATCCTCAGATTTGAGATTACCAAGGTATCTAGTGTGAAAATTACTGTGTTTTGATACTACTTATGAATCGTCCTAGAATAATTCAATCAGTAGTAATTGAATGCAGTATAAACCATATGTAGATAATTGAGTAAGTCAATATGGAATTCGTCATTCTAAAGTAATTAGAGAGAATGTTCTAATGTTCTTGATTAGTAATAATTTATGAAATTCTCTGGCCAGAATGAATTGACATTTAAAAAGATGTTTTCAAATTTCAATTATAAATTAATTACTAATTAGCAAGAACGAACATAATTGGATGATAAGAGTAGACACAATATCCATACTCTGTCCATTAGAATATTGAATGGCGAAATGATTAAATTATACATTATAGCCATGCATGGACAGGTTAAGTCAATCACTATGATATTTTTGATATTTGGGTAATCATGACATGTTGCTAGACGTCAACCATGATTTATAATTATGAATTGTTTAATTGGAGAATTAAAGATAAATTAAAAATTTTTAATTTATCTAATTCTAATTGTGAATTAGAATTATAATTTATAATCATTGCCAATTTATTAGGAATCTAATAGGTTACACATCAAAGAGTAATTTGTGAAAAAATCAATTTAATTAAATTAGATTTAATTATAAAGTTTGAGAAATTTTGGAAATCAAATATGAGATATTTGATTTTATTAAAATTAAATTAATTATAATTATAATTTGATTTTAATAAATGACATGATTTTTTAATAAATGACATGATTTTTCTGTAAAAATTGGAAAAACTTATAGAAGCTAGCACTTTAGTCTTTTCCTCTCAAAAAGTAGTTTGGAAATTACTCTGTAGATATTATTAGAGGCTGAATGTTTAGACAGCTTGTGATTGATCGATTGAAAACGTTTTCAAAAATTACCAACAAGAAAGCGAATAAGGTACAATTTTTAAATTATTTTTGTTTTTTATTCAAGTTTTTCAACTATCAGGATCCGCTCGAATTCTGTAAAAATTTTTTATTTTTCACTGTGTCCGTGATTCGATCACGGTTGGATACCAACATTATGAACAACTATCAAGTGCGTGACGGCCTAACAATGAGTTGTCGAAACTTCTGGCAGCAAATAGTTGATAGAAAAGACCTTAATAACTTCAGGCCAATACAGACCACCAATATGGTTGTTTTAACAGTTTTTTCTTGCTAACACATTCACGAAGGAATAATCAATTGATGTCGTATTCATTATGTGCATACAATATCTACAACTCAGATTGGTGCTCCACTAGCTAGGGATAGGAATCCGATTCTGTAGTCATCTTCTATGGAGAAATGCCCCTTAAGCTAAAGTTACTTTATGTTTGTTTCGCATGATTACCAAATCTGATGGTCACAGAGCAAATGATGTCCCATAGAAAATGCACATTCATTTAACCATGACTTGGCATAAAGAAAAATCACTGTATAAATTAGGTATCTTAATAATCCAGCAATTACGCCCGATGCCATTTGTCACGTCCCACATCGAATAGGCAATAGAGAGGGTCCTGGTTTATAAGCGTGGGCGCTAAACACCCCACAAGGTGCACCCTTTGGAGAGAGTGTAATGGACACATGACAAGTGGTATCAGAGCCAACCTATTCCCGATTCCGATGTCCTGCCAAGCGCCCTCAGGATGAGGTAAGCAGGGGGCTCACCTGTGACGAGAGTCACAGGATTGGGTGGAAGAGAGTATCACGTCCCACATCGGATAGGCAACAGAGAGGGTCCTGACTTGTAAGTGTTGGCGTTACACACCCCACTAAGTGCATCTTTTGGGGAGAGGGTAATAGACACGTGACACATTGGGTGTGTCCAGTGGATTCATGAAGGAACCATTTTTTTTTAAAATTAGGTCAAACAAATTAGTCAATATGTACCTCCAGGAGGTATCTAATTGAAGAGATTTCTGAGAAGGCAGCCAAGAAAATACTTACCTTGAGCAGTGACAAAGCATTTGCAAAGGTTTCTTCAGCATCTTCAGAAAACTGCATGTATATAGGACATACTCCCTGATACAGAGCTAGTCTTTGTTGTATCCTCTTCCTGCAAGTTCATCAACGTCATGCAAGTAAACAAAGTCTGAAACCAATGAATCAAACTCTTATATGAACTACAACTAAACAACACAGTATCCATAATTTGTAAACACAAATTGACTAATCAGTGTAAACAAATTTACGTCCCTAAATTAACCAGCAGTTGCATAAAGATATACAATGAACTAAAATAAGTTTCTTAGGACTGTAGGGGGGGCACTGTCCATTGTTCCTTCACTAAACAGAGAAAACCATTAGAACTGACTAGTGAAATTTGAAGATTTTAAAGCCATGGAGAACTCACTCATTTGTGAAGGCAAATATAGTGCCTTGCGGTCGATAATGGCTGAGTAATATGGCCATGAAACCAGTTCTCGTGAAAACAATAATTGATGTTCCAAGAGTGTTTGACATCATTGTTGCATGGTATGCAAACATCTCGCTCGTGTGGTTCTAGGAAAAAGAAAGAAGAATTTCGTAAGTTGTGACTGATAAGCAGATGAAGGAGAAATGGACAGGAAATACAGAACACCTTAAAGGCTTGACCAAGATTGGCTGGCATTTGACCACCAACTATGGTTGCTTCTGTTCTTAATGAGACTGTATGCATAACTTTCACAGCCTTCAACGGGAATCTATAGGGAGCAAAATCACCTCGTTAAGTTTACGAGCAAACATATATATGCAACAGCAATATGATGCTAACTTACTTTCCATGAGCAGTCTCTCCAGAAAGCATGACAGCATCTGCACCCTCACGAACAGCTATAGCAATGTCTGACACTTCTGCCCTGGTTGGAGTTGGATGAACAATCATGCTTTCCAACATATTTGTAGCCACAATAACAGCCTTTCCCATGCTCCTGCACAGCCTGATTATCTCTTCCTAACATTTAAAATAAGGAACAAGTCAATCCAATCTCTACGAGGTAAGGTGGGTCGTCATTTTTCTCCTAAAAAAAGATACCTGTAGCAACGGAACCTCCTCTATAGGGAGCTCTGCACCAAGATCTCCTCTTGCAACCATAGCCTAAATGAAAGAACCGTGTATAACCATTCACTAAGCTGAATATTCAATTTGAACCCAATGAAATTAGCAACCAGTAAGAAAAGCTGAAGTTGAATAACCAATATAACATTCTTCAGCAACTCAAAAATACAGTGGCAAGATCTAAGACAATTACCCCATCGGATGCTGTAATAATCGAATGCAAGTTTGGTATGGAATCAGCACTTTCAATTTTCACAATGACATGTATATCTGCACCACAACCTGCCAACAAAGAATGAAAAAGTATAATGCTTCATGAATTTAAACAAATTACTGCATGTAGATTATGCCAATTATCTATAGATAATATTTAAGAAAATTATTACTTTGCAGATAGTTCTTCAATTCATGAACCACTTGGGCATCTTTCACGAATGAAACAGCATAGAAGTCAACTTTGTTGTCCACTCCAAATTTTATATCATCCCAGTCCTTCTCTGCAGCAAAAGAATGTAACATCTATGCCAATTAGCCAGAAAATGCCAAAGGAAAAAGAGAATAAGAGCTTAAGGCAAGTGTATCCATGGTCCAACCAGTGATTGAAGGCAGTGTTGCACTTTTTCCTCGAACATTTAGATGGCGTCTAGATTTCAGTTCTCCTCCATCTACAACTTCACATTTCACTGAATCTTCAGTCTTGTACTTCACCAGCAAAGACATCATACCACCTACAACATAAATCAAAATTCATCAATTCATATAAAATACAACAAGACCTCTTTCCTGTACTGAAAGTTTGTTTGAGTACAGATAAAGATGTATAATTAAATGATTTGGTTGATAAGTATAGCTATTTCTTAACCAATACATTTAATATCAGCAATTAAACTTTGATTGAAAAGGAAAAATCAGGTGATCGTACCATCAACAAGAAGCATATCACCCACTTCTACATCATTAATGAAATCATCGTAGTTAACACTAACACAATCAGCAGTCCCAACCCCTCTACGAATTGTAAAAGTGAATCCCTGTCCAGGTGACAATGTGATTGGTTGAGGCAAGTCTCCACTCCTAACTTCAGGACCCTGACAACATAAACAATCCATGTAACCAAGACAAAAAAAAAGATAGATGAAGTAAGAGAGTTTTGTAGCTAGTCGTGTTTCATACAAAGCCTCATATAAATTTTCATTATTTTTCCACTCTGGGTGCAACTTTATGGCAACACACGTAAGCCAAGTCCCTGAAAATGTGCCGCATAACCATATCTGGGATTGATGAGAACTGAACGTACCTTGGTGTCAAGCATGATAGCAATAACGTTGTCCTTGGACTGAGCATTATATTCTTTAACCAAGTCAATAACTTTTTGATGCGATGCATGGTCTCCATGAGACATATTCAGGCGAGCAACATTCATTCCAGCCTCAGCCAGCTTCCATATCATCTCCCTTGTATTGGTCGAAGGACCAATGGTGCACACAATCTTAGTCTTACGTCTAACTGTAGGCTTCAACCACATACCCATGGACGTGTCATCCCGAACTTGCTCTCTCTAACATAAAAATAAATAAACAAAAAAATTGTAAACAACCAACTCTCCATCAGTTAAAATTATGCCTTTCATCATTTACCATTCTCATATCGGAAAGTCTCAGTACCAGAGTAAAATGTATAAGCAGTTTACTCATTTGGTTACTAAACAAATGACATAATAGCAAACTCAACATCCAAAATTAAGAGAATCAAGCAGTAGAAATCACCACCAACCTTCGGTACATCTTCGGGAGTGACAGGGATGACTTCCGGCTCGGCACGAGTCGAGCTCTTAGTCACCACAATGTGGGAGCTTCTACGAGCAGTAGAGAAGCTCTTGCTTTTCTTCTCCTTCGTCGTCTTCTGTACCTCCAACAGCACATTCGACACAAAGCTTGAAGCTTTAAGCTTATCGGTTCTCTCAAGCCCAGAGCCAGAACCAAGCAATGAGCCGTGAACGGATCTGGTAGCCACCACTTGAGTCATTGGAGAAGGTTTGTTTGATCAGATAGAAGAAGAAAGGAATTTCCTTTTTTTTTTTTTGAGAAAAAGAAAGGAACTTCCTTTTTAATGGCTTAAATTGAAGGACACTGGGGAAGAACAACGGAGGCTTTAGCCAAGTTATAGAGATCGCCGCCAATTTGGCGGAAATTGCAAGAGCCTCGCTTAGTTCGTATCGAAGAAATGGTACGTTTTCTGATTTTGGTTGTTTTAGTTCAAAAACAGCTGGAGGTTTGGCATTATTAATTGATAGTGTTCTTGAAACTGTGTCGTTTCGCCACCCCATAAAACGAGGTCGTTCTAAAAACTGTGATTTTGCTGGGTTGATATCTGGTAGGAAACTGGGCTGCAGGCTTTTGGATTCATACGGCCCATGGGAATAAGATTCCTCCAGTTAGACAACGCCACGTCATGAATTCTATGAAGGATTATGGTGTCGAGCAGTTGGCAATCTTCTTCCACTTCATTCAAATATCATTTGCAAGAGCGCGGGAAATTATTTAACCAAATTCTCGCCTTCGTAACCGTCTAGACTCCAGAATCTCCGAATTGCTCTCTCTTCTCTTTCTGCCTTTTTCTCCGAAACTCTTCACAGGAGTTGAGATGTCGATGAAACGGATACGCAAGGTGTTTCTATGATCTGCTCCGGACTTAAACGTCTCCGGCGAGAATGAGGCCGGGAGTCGGATCTGCTACCACAAAGGAAAGCAGTGTCTAGTGATGTGCCGATTACCGATCTCTGTAAGGATCTGTTTGCTTTACGCGAAAAATAGGTTAAAATTCTGGCGAAGCCAGAAATTGGTTAGTTTTTTTTTTTATGATAGCCGATGATAGATTAAATTTTTTAGGCGCGATGATAAGGAATTGAGATAAGTATTTAAGCAAGAATGTAAATGGAATACTGTGTCCAAGGATTTGATACCAGTAAATGGATTAATCATTACCTCAACATGATCGTAACTTAGTTTTGAATGATGATCTGTATTTTTCCATCAAAATATATGGCGTTTAGGTTGCCTAGTTTTAGTCGTGACGGTTTACGTATTATCTGTTCATTCCTCATGTTCAACTGAAGGTTTGGTGTTTCTTACTATGCAAATCGAGCCTTCTTTAAATGATATTCCTCAACAGATGGGAGTGTCTTTCGGGTTTCAAGTCTGCGATTACATGTAGTCATAATCGAGTCGTTGTTTCACTTGTTGAAGTTCTGCAGAATTTATCTAGATTCACTTTTCCGCTGGATCATGGCTACTGCTTCTGCTTTTCAGTTTTCTATTTATCCTACTGTTGTTAATAACATTTGTCATGTGAAATTTCAGTGACCTTCCACCGTGGATGACTGGTCCTGACTTTATTTCGGAATATTCTCGTCATTCAAGACATTTTCCTCTGCCGAAGGTTGCTCAATTTGTTGCTTCTTTTCAATATCACAGGTTCTTGAATTCCAAGGTGAGATACAGAGGTATCTTCAAATCTTGTGTTATACATTCTGTGATGCATATAATGACGGTATCTTGTGCCCCTGATTTATTCCCTTTGCTTCGGTTTGATATTTTATTTACCTTCTATTATCTTTCATTGCGTGTTGCTGCCAATAACTATTAAGAGCAATACCTTGAGAGATTATCTAGTTGTTAAGTACTGCAAGATATAACATGTTCTAGTTAAACTTGTGCATATGGTAAAAATTGGTAATCTGTCTGCGTCGAAATTTAGAAGGATCTCTTGATTCTCTGGGATGTCATGCTCTCTTGCCTTTTCTTGTGATATTAGTACTTCAGACTCGAATATAAACTTGATGACCTATACTTGGTTCATGATTGGTTAAGCTTCCATTAGCCACTTACTTGTGGTTTGACAGAGAGGATCTGTTTTACCCCCAAATGTTTAATAAGAAAATAAAATATATTTCATGCTTTGGCATTTTTATTTAAACAAATATATAGCAAGAAGCTCATAATTACAAGTATCTGTCTGATGGGAGTTTTATTATGAAAATTATGGTAAATGTCTGCAGAGTTAAATATTCCCTCCCCTGATATTCTCTTTTTTCTTGATATTTCATACATGCGCACTTACCATTTGCAGAAGACGGAATCAGAATTTAAATCACATATACTTCCATGCAGATTCGCTTTCTAGGTTTGGTACTTAAGTATTAACAGAAAACTCAAAGAAACCTAAAAAGGCTCATATCCGGCTTTATAAAATCTTTTATGATCTGACCGATAAAGTAATGATCTCATCCCTCTTGAGTCTCGTCAAAACTTTTGATACTCACAAACAGCCAAAAAGGTTCTTCCGTTGTTTCCAGGTCCTTTCTAATTTAGATATTCTCACACGCATCTTTCAGTCGGTTGCGGGACTTCTGCAACTCATAAATGGTTCTAAAATCTTTCTCCAGTCATGAAAGAGCAAGCACGCTGTCAACTATAAGATTTTGCATGACATGATTGTTAACTTTGACATCCACCATTATGTTAGCTTGGTGGCACCTAAAATATACCGACTTTTTCAGAAAAAACAACCAAAGTCTAAACTTAGTGATTATTAAATAAAAGTCGTGCATTTGTAAAGCAATACTCTTTTAAGATGTGTTTATAATTTAATGTGATGTATAATTTTTTTTTCAAAAATTAGCGCAAGCATTTCTTCATTCTCAACTTCCGAAAACATAACTTGGGGCGAACAGTTAGGTCTGTATGTCAGTCCCAGCCTGTCATGTGGTTGGTAAAATTTTACTGAACTCTCAATATCAACCATCTAGGACGCCACGTGAACTTCTTAATGCATATTGCATTCTATTACTTTCTCTGAATAAATTGTTTGAAGATCAATGTATAGAGATATTTCGTTTTCTGTCTATGAATTCGCTTTCGTTCTTGTCAGTGTTCTTGGGATATGCCATGTATTCACATTCTTCTGGTAACGGATTGTATATGAAATCTTTTTAGCCCCTGTTCAACAATAAATCCAATTAAGTTAAGATTATTCGATTTAGACCCGGCTAGACTTTAAATCTTGCTAAAATATCTCAACATTTTCTCCATACCTTCTAGTTGACTTTGCAAGGATCAGTTTGTTAGTCCTCATCTACTTAGCAAGTCTTTGGAAGATCATGTTGATGGGTTCCATCTTTTTGTAACCCTTAGAGGATGCCACGATAACATGTCTTCAAATTGTTGATTCCAAGCCAGCCTTGGTTAACATCGGATTGTTATAAATTAAGCCACAGTGACTTAATGGTTAACAGGTTTCTGGGGTTACATATTGCTTACACTAATCTTTATAACATTCCGTTCATACATTGCTCCGTATAAACATAACATACTTGTACAAATATGATAAATGAGTTCCATGAAATTTGTCGGTAACTTGAATTTTTCAAATTACAAATCAACACCATTTGCATGAGAATATTAGATACGTTTGAGTCCTTGGAAGTAGTTCTAGTTCTTTCAGAAGTGTATGAAACATGGTGAGTTTCATTGCTTTCTATATTGTCTGTAAATGTAACTTTTTTTTGTCGAACGGTGTTTAGAATCTTTAGATGCTAAATTAATGCTACCACATATGAATTGTCGCATCATTATGATATTGATTCTCTGTTGGAAAAGATAAATGACTCGAGTCCTATGTTCTTTTGGTGCCAGGTTCAAACACCATAAACGATGCAGCAATACCGTCACAAATTCACTAGAAGCTGATATTTCTTTCACAGCTGCCTAAGTTCCGACTTGGGCTAACTTTTTCAGCGTAAGAAGTCTGAAGCTCACGTGCAGTTGAAAGCTGTGGAAACGAGAGACTTTCTTGTCTGCCCAAGTTTCTCTTGCACTTCATTTTCATCTTAGTAGTGAATATACGAATAATCCATCAAGCTTATTGTTAACGGATTCGTCTTGTAGTCAGGAAAGCGGGGAAGCTATTTCCAACAGCAAAAGAGAAAAGTCAGAAATATTCAACAAGCCGATATCAACTGATGACAATTCTAGTAAAGGAGTTGATGATGTTGCAGGAAGGTATATTCTCTTTAACCTGATTATGTTCCACAATGAATCCTTTACACTTTGGTGGTGAAAAATAATATGAACATAGTTACAATCGTCCATTTTTATCTAGCAGCGGAGGCACCCATGCCATTATATTGCTTCTGTTCTAACTGCTTTAAATTTTCACGGCACATCAAGAAGTTTGAAGGCCATAGGCCTGCGCTTTAGTGTTTTATTATTTAAAACGGCAAAGCATTAGGCATTCACAATGATAACAACTAGACGGTCCGACATGCCGGAATTTATCGCCTAAATTTCATCGAGAGCTCATCTAAACTCTAAAGCAACCAAATTAACCATGGCTTAGGGGAACTATTCTTCTAGGATTCCTTAACTAAAATTTCTACTCTCTTTCGTCTTATCTCATTCTACGGTTTACAACCAATTTGATTAAATACTCGCTTAGTTTTATTATCATTTTAGAATTTTTTTGATATTCAAATTTTACATTTAACTTATTTTAAAATATTTAAAACTGGAAACTATTCTTAAAACAAACAAATAATTGCAAATTAGTAGAAATATATTTTCAAACTCGGATTAAATACATTTCACTTTGCTTCTGTTTTATGTTCATTATTCTTTTTCATTTAGTTGAAATTGTTGATCATTTCATTCAAAATTTTTAATTTAATCTTCACATAAATATTATTATCAAACATGTATCTGTAATGTATGACTCTTTAAAAAAAACTAAAAAATATATTTTCAAATAAATAAATTAGAGCATTTATAGATTTTTAATCAAACATTTTTTCTTTATTGGATTTTAAAATAAAAACCATTAATACAGTTTGTTTTCCAAACATTTAAAACAAAAGCCATTGATATACTTTGTTTTTCAAACTAACAAATTGGAACATGTGATTTATATTTTTAGTTTAAACTTGATAAAGCATAAAATAATTTTACTTTTATATCAACTTGATTTTGTTGCTCATTAGAAAATAATATTACAGATTAGCAAATAAAAATATCATATTTGCGTCATTATTGTTTTTATTTTATTGTTATTATTGTGCCATTCGTTTCTGAAATTTTCATTTTTCTTTATTGGATTTTAAAATAAATTTTAAAATAAAAACCATTAATACAGTTTGTGTTTCAAACATTTAAAACAAAAGCCATTAATACACTTTCTTTTTCAAACTAACAAATTAGAACATGTGATTTATATTTTTAGTTTAAACTTGATAAATCATAAAATAATTTTACTTTTATGTCAACTTGATTTTGTTGCTCATTAGAAAATAATATTACAGATTAGCAAATAAAAAGATTACATTTGCCTCATTATTGTTTTTATTTTGTTGAAATAAAAGATTACATTTGCTTCATTATTGTTTTTATTTTGTTGTTATTATTGTGCCATTCGTTTCTGAAATTTTCATAATTTATTAAGATATAAATTTCTATAATTCATAAAAATTTCTCATCAAATATTAATATGTAACTTTAAATTATAATTTAAGACATATATTCTTAAATAAATAAATTAGAGCGAATGTCATTTCTTATTAATAGATTAATTAACTATCTAAGTATAATCTATTTTGCTAATAATGAAATTGACTTATGTTTATAAAAAGAGAATTAAGATTTTACTTTTCTTACATTCATAAACTATAGATCAAAAAATAAATCAAAAGAAAAGTTGAAAAATTTTTAATAAATTTTTTTCTTTGTTAGATTTTGAATTAAAGAAAGAAAAATAAATTAATAATAAAATATAAATTAAAAACCAATAATATAGTTTTTAGACTTACCAAATAGGAATTTTCTCTTGAATTTTCTTTTTTGTTAAAACTTATTTAATTATAAAAAATCAAGTTGCCTTCACTATCGTTTTTAATTTTGTTGCTAATATTGTGCTTTCTAATTTTGAATTTCATTTGTTGTTTTTACATATGAATTTTTATAATTCTTTAAAAGAATTTATAAAACATAAATTTGCAAATTTAAGTTATAATTCTTTTTTAAAAAGAATAGAACATATATCCTAAAATAAATAAATTAGAATATCTTACTTATTATTGCTTTAAGAGTCAAATAATTAAATTAGAATGACTGTTACTTTTTATTAATAGATTAATTAAATATCTATTTTTGCCAATAATGAAATTAAATTATATTTATAATGAATAAAAGGCAGTAAGATTATAGTTTTTTATATTAATGAACCAAAAATTTCAAACAAAAGTTTAAATTTTCTAATCAAATATTTCCGTTAAATTTTAAAAAAAATCAATAAATCAGTAATTAAACACCATTAATATAGTTTGTTTTTTAAATTATCAAATAATGTGTTCAAATGATTTTCATTTTTAATTTAAACTTGCAAAAAACCATAATTATAATTTTCAATTTTCGTTTACTTTTACGTCAACTTGGTTTTGTTGCCAAGTAGATAATAATATTATATTATTTTACGTTACCGATAAAAATAATGCCCATTCTTAATCCATGATTAATAAATAATATATTCCGTTAAAATTATTTCATAAATTAAAGAACGTTCAAGAAATATTGTAAATTTATATAGCAAATTTTTAAATCCATAATAAGTTTCAAAACAAATGTTGAAATCAAAATTTTGGCCAAACACACATTGCTAGATTTGAAAATGAAGAAAAAGAGAACAAAAATTAAAAACCATCGAAGTAATATTGACAACAACAAAATGAAGCCCAGTACTAATCTGTCGCCAATAAATATTATAAACTGATTTTTTAAATTTTATTTATTACTAAGTGTATTAAATGCTATTATTTAGAAGATATAAGATATTAATTTTAACAAGTAAATTTCTATTTTGTTTTAAAACAAAGAAATCGAAATTCATTAAATGAAAACTAAAATGTACAATTAAAATATTAGTCTTCTATAAGTAAATAGCTATTATTTTTGTTTATCATTAAAATTAATATTTAATAAATAAGTTATAAAAGTAAGATGTACTTATTAATTTTGGCAACATTTCAAATATTCTAAAAGAATGAATTCTATTATTCTTTGGTAAATTTAAAATTTTTCAAGTTTATATATTTTTATTTATATTTATTAATAATAATAAATAAATTATAAAACTATCGAGTTAACAACGAATGAAAAATATGATATGAAAAACAAAAACATTATTTTCTACTTCTAAATTAGTAAGACAAGGAATCAAAAAATTTGTAAACAAAATTAAAAAATGTAGCAAATCAAAACTCAAAGTTCGGTACTCCTTATAAGCCGAAGCAAGTCTTCCACGACTTACCATTTATTGAAGAAAAAAGTAAGCCGTAAAAAGTCAATTGAAAACTTACGGCACAAACAAGTTATTTCACTGTAGGGTAGTATCTCATGATACTTTGTTGTTAGTGTTCGAAACAAAGTGCAGTGTTCTTGATTAAAGAATGACAATGTGATGGTGCCAGTTTCCTCACTTGATGCACAAACAAGCTATTTCACTGTAGGGTAGTATCTCATGATACTTTGTTGTTAGTGTTCGAAACTTTAAATGAATGAACAGGACTTGAAAATGTTGACTCAAAGTGTAGTGTTCTTGATTAAAGAATGACAATGTGATGGTGCCAGTTTTTAGAAAACTCACTTGAAAGCATGTATTTCGGAAGTGATCGAAGTACGAATACGTCAGTGTGACAAAGGAACATCTTCGAAAAGTGCTCTAGTGCAGCAACTTTTCAGTTCGGTGAGCACATAAGTTCCATTAACAATGAAGTTCTTTATCGACTTTGGACTTGTGCAGACAAACCAAGTAAAGCGATAAACTAAAAGGTTCATGAGAATTACTTATAGACGCGTACGTTGCCTGAGGAAAAAAAAAAAGATAGCAGCACCAACTAGTGGATTGCGCAATACTAAAGTAAAGACTGCAACGAGATTACAAATACAAGATTAAAGTAATTATAAGAACAAGTGCTACAATTGAGCTAGAGTTTGTATTTTGTTTTAAGAGACAAATCTCATTGATGGTTTTTGTCAATGTTGATTTACTGTATATAATTTTAAGAAGCCATTTAAAAGCAGTGTTTAAGTTCAAAAGTATGGTTGTATAAATTCCTAAAACTTTGTCATGATTGGTTGCTCAACCTCGAAGTGAAATTACTCTTCACCAAGCAATATTTAGGTAATGAACATAAGTCAAAAAATATCAAGTAAGATTATATAATATAATAGACCTATCACAATTCAATTCAATATCGACAATTTAATACGAGCACTTTATCAAAGTTTTAAAAGTATAGAAATGTTTAAACGCTTAAAACTTGTCATGGTTTGTTCAGTGTGGAAATAAGGGCATCGTAGCAATTACTCTTCACTAACCAAAAGTTCTGTTGGGCTTTTTCTTGACTCATTAAAAAGGAAGATTAAACTCAAATTCTCTAGTAATTTAAAAAATGGAAACATGTTAAAAATGACCTAACTAGTAGTTGCAAACTCGGGAATATCAAACTAATATTAGTCAGTGTCTTAAAAAAAAAAAACCGAATCGTTCTATATTATAAACCGTATATAGTAGACCTATCACGATACAGTTCTAAGAGTTTAAAACTCAAACTTTAACAAATATTTTAACGATTAACCTCCCAAACATTTCGATTCATTAATCCAGCCCCAAATGCGTTTATATTAAACTAGATTACTATCTGCTCAAAGATACGATTCGACCATGATTGTCCGTTTCATAAATCTGGAGATTGGAAAGGCTTGGATGTGTTTGGACGAGACGCTGTACAAGGCAAATTTTCAGGCCCAACCCTGCCTCATCTCTATCTCCGGCCTAAACCCCCTCAGCAAATTTTTATGAAGGTTAAGCACGTTCAAGAAATTTCTAAGCTTTCTATAAGTTTGGGCCGGGTTGGGTGTGAGATGATAACCTTAGTCCATGTTTGTTCATCATCAATGGGTTTTAGCAAAACTGGGTATGTAACTCATGCCTAGTTTCATTTATATATTTTGAAGAATGAGAAATAAGGTTGTCAACGAGTTGACCTCAAATCATAATTTTTTCAGACCAAAAAAGTTGTTTAGAACTCGGCCTAGAAACTCCATAAATCCCTTAATAAGGACCGCCCATCCAAATTTCGAATAAAATGGGAATCATGATGTGAACAAAAGGCGTCTTGGTGACAGGTCAGTTAAATGTTGTCCACTTTCCTTGTTAGTCTTTTTAGATAATCCAAAATGGAAAGTAGCTAAATAGTTGAAGAACTAGTAAAAGTACCTGTGGCAACTCCTTGATCCAAGGACATGAGCTTAGTTTTGCAAACTCTCGAAAATCTGAAATTGCAAAGCAGTAAAGTTATCCTATTGCCGATAAATATTGAAGCAAACAAACAACAACACGTCTTCATCGAAATCATGATGAAAATTAAATTTCTATCTGGACTCTACCTAAAAATACTAGTCTTAATCAGGCCCAGAACGGATGGAGCTTATACGGTTATACCATAATCTGACTACACAGTAATTTGTAATTTGTAGACCGGCAGACATGTATGCTGACAGTTAAGATGTAAACATATTTAAATGCACAATACAAGTGCACAAAACCGTAACGGTTGATCAGTAGGCTTTCTTTTTATCCTCTAAATGAACGCAAATATGCAATAGGTAAAGCTGCATCTTTTAACATTTAAACCAAAAATGATCAATAAATTATTTTCAAAGGAAATTTTTATGTAATAAACAATTAGTGGACATAATTGACCATTAATGTTATACATGATAAAATCAATATTTTGATAATATTTATTTATTTATTTAATGGAAGCCATCAAATAATTAACATGTAGCTGTTCGGCCATTTCAAATTCTCATTGTGGATTTCGATTTTTACAGTGACGATAAAGGTCTGAGAATCAAAAAAAAAAGATTATGAAAAAAAACATAATATGATATCGGCATTTCAACCAAAAGGACAACAAACATATTTAACATTCCATTCATTGCAGAAACAGCTTAAATAGTTCCTTTGTCAATGAAGCATATCGAAGTAATTGCAGGTGTTATGTTCCTTTTTCTCACATATTCACTGGACTGCAAACAAATGTGAAGATCTGAGACGAAACAGGAATATACCTTATGTATCTATATCATCATGCTCCATGCAGTTAATGATGCAAATCCCTAAGGCCATCTCCAACCAAGGCACCAAAACACCAAATTTAGTGTTTTGGTGCAAGAAATTCACTCCAAAGAAGGCACTAAATCTTCACACTAAAATGGTGTAATGAATAGTAACACACCAAATTTGGTGTGTTACTATTCATTACACCAAAAGTACAAAAAGACAAATTTATCCAATTACTTTTTAACATATTCCTTTTATGTCCTTTTTACAAATTGATTTATTTACATAATTTACTAACTAATTAAATTTAAAATATATATTACTTTACACAAAATATATCATTACAAAGATC
>JANIIA010000007.1:7813598-7849415 GCA_027478495.1 Erythroxylum alaternifolium | reverse complement strand
CTCGTCGATTCCGTGCATTTCGACGGTTACTGAGACCGTGCTCTTAACTATTCTTTTGATCTTAGAGTTCTCGATTATGCCATACTACATCGATGACTCTAAATTGGAAAGAGCGGTTGCACTCTCAGTAACCGTCGAAATGAACTGCCTGGAAAACCAAAGCAAAGCAACGAATCACTCCGCCTGAACCGCAGGAATCTACACCACAAAGATCAGCTCCAGTAGTCCATCAACTTGCAATCACTCTCCTATGTCTATTGATAACTAACTCTGGAAAGCTTCTACTTGAGATGCTTCAACGCTTCAGATACAGTGAATCTGCTTTGTCTCTGGCCAATCAGATCCCGCGGAACGATCATCTCTTTTCATTTTGATTATCAAATTTACTACTCCGTCATTATAAAGCTTCACAATTTGGTTTGACAATCTTAAAATTAACAAATCAACTCTAAATTAATTAAGCTTCGAATTGATTTCAGCAATGATATTTTGGTGTGAGCTAAGGTTTTGGACCGCCAACCTAATGTCAGTTGGCTTCAAACCAAACCTAGAGTTTGTATCTAGGCTTAATTTGGTGTCAAACGGAAGTCAAATATTATAATCAAAATTGATTGAATTTTAGATCGTGATTTATCTTAAATTTCACAATATAGTTAAAAGCAATTTGATTAAATTTATTGAAATAGTAGTGTTTGTTTAATTTTAACAAAATATCATCTTTTTTGTATTTTTATTGTTTGCTAACGAGGTATTCTAGAAGGGTCCCAACTATACGAATGTACTTTTAAGTCATCCACACCCAAACTAATCCCTACTTGTACCGGGTCAACCTGTAAGGGATAAAGTGCTAGCCAAATAAGTTTCTTTATTCTCAGAATTTGAAACCGAAACTTCTGATTAAAGAATGAGAGTGTTAAACCACTCACATCAATTAAATAATTACGAGACAATGTTTTATAAAAACAACATTGGCATTATTTTAAGAATACTTATTTGACTTTATTCGATCCAAAACTCATACTTAAACAAACTTTTCGAATCAAAGTAGTCATAATAATGTTTTCAAACTCAAATTATATTAGATTTAACCTAATGCCAATTAGCTTCAAACCAAACCTAGGCTCAGTTTGGGCAAGCAGTGGCAGTTTATAATCTGATGAAATCAACCTGTTAAAATGAAAAGTACTTATTGAGACAAATACTTGTGTGTTTGAGATTGTTGTTTTGGTAACTGTTGAAACGTGAAAATAAGTGTTTAGCAAATGCGATTGCAGTTGTTGGAAAGAGATAAAATGACTAAAATGCCTATTGATTTAATAAATTATTAATTGTTATATAAATAATTAAAAAATATATTATTAGTTATATAAATTTTAAAATTTAAATAATAAAATATTAAATTAAAATAAGAAAATATAAATAAAATAAATTTAGTAAATAAAATATTTCATAAAAATATATTAATAGTCATATTAATTAAGGGTATAATGAAAAATAATACTTGTAGTTAAGATTATTAATGAAAAGTAAATTTTCCACCGCAGAAGTAGTTTCCTACCGCAGCCCTCTTTTTGCTTATTGGTTATTGCGATGACATCGTACTTTTCTTCAACCTCTACTTGTTCACGTAGATCCAAACATGTGACTGCATTTAAAAACTACAATAAATAAGTAATTACTCTCATCGTACCGCAGATCCAAACGCAACCTTAAAATTTGTGTCTAGGTTTAATTTGGTGTTAAACCGAAGTCAAAGATTATAATCAAAATTGATTGAATTTTAGATCATGGCTTTATCTTAAAATTCACAATATAATTAAAAGCGACTTGATTAAATTTATTAAAATAGTATTGTTTGTTTAATTTTAACAAAATATCATCATTTTATTAATGAAAAATAGAAAAAATATAAAATATTCTTTTATTGTTTGTATATATTCTAGTATAAATAAAATATAAATAAATAATTTTTAAATATAAATCACATATAATAGAATAAAATTTACTAAATAATTAATAATAAATTGTATATAATTAATAAAAAATAAAAGTTTTATTACATTTTTTATTAGTTTAAAATAGAAAATATATAAAAAATTATTTGTCACCATTGTAACTTGCAAGTCACAACTATGACTTTTTAATTTGACATAATTTCTGTTTTAAAATCATAATATTAAACCTCTTTCAACAACTATTGTAATTAAGAGTATAATAGATATTGATTATATATTACATTACATTTCATCCATTTTCTAAACAATATTTCATTACATTATATTATGAACTCTTCTATCCCTCTCAAATCACTTTTTACTATATTGCATTTCATTCTATTATAACCAGTTCCGTTCTATTCCGTTAATTAATATCCAACCAAACAGGCCATAAAAATAAATTAGCGTCATTTGACTCTAGCATAATCAAAAATTAAAACAACATTGTATTGGCAACATTAGAATGTTGGATAAAACAATGTAAATGTTGAATTTTATATGATTAGGCCTAAATAAACTGAGCACATACAAACTCAAATGAGGTTTCATCCTAAAACTAATTGGTACTAAGAGGAGTAACTCATTAGGTTTATATACATACTCAAGGTCATATATTCTTTCGATAGGGGACAAGTAGCCCACACGTGCCACAGTCAATCGTGACGAGGTGGTGACGAGTAATCTGCTCTGATACCATTTTGAATTTTATATGATTGTGCCTAAATAAACTGAGCGCATACAAGCTCAAATGAGGTTCCATCCTAAAATCAATTGGTACTAAGAGGAGTAATTTATTAGGCTTATATGTATGATCAAGGCTATATATTCTTTCAATATGGAACACAGTTTCACTTATTTTGAATAGTAAAAATTGACCAACTAAATCAAAATTTGAATGTTCATCCATCCACCTCGTCTAAGCTAAGCTATCTAGGTGACATTGTAGAATTACTACACGTAGCAAGAGACGATGGTTGAACACTACTAATTGTGAAGGAGCTGAACTGATTGAACTCTCTCTTCATGGCCTTGTACACATGTTCCAATCCTTCCTCAACCAACTCAAGAACAGTTTGTGGCATTGGTGGCGTGTTGATCTCCACTGATCCTTCTAACATTTTCACAACTTCCCCCATTGATGGTCTCACAAAAACATCATCTTGAATACACCAGAAAGCAACCTCAAGTGCTCGTGTTAGCTCTTCTTCTACTACTGTACCTCCAAGCCTTCTATCCACAGCTTTGATTGGGGTCCCATTTTTCATCTCCTAAAAAAAAAAAGAGAGGACTAATTATGTTAATATACACACGTTGAGACCCCTAAAAATGTAAAAAATGTAACCATATGAGCTTTACTTATATTTTTATAAACAGGCAATAGATTAAAAAAAATTTAACCTTTTAAGATCTTTTTCAATTAAATGTGACTTCTTAGAATTAATTTAGTGATTATTTTTTAAATTTTGTACAAATTAAGTCAAATATTATTTTTGTTAATAAAGTTAATAAATAAACGTTATCAGTTATCACAATATTTGAAAGTAGAGGTGTCAAAAGGAGTCCGGTTCGGCCTCATTTTGACTCGAATTGACCAGGTCATGGGTCAAAGGTCGGAGACTATCATTTTCAAAACGACGTCGTTTTGAAATTAAAAAAATAAAAATGACTGGTTGGATTGGTCCAACTAGCCCGTGGATCGTCAGACTATAGTCCCGGGCCATGGGTCGACTCATGCTGGCCCGCGCCGGCCAGGGACTCGGTCGGGCAAAGCCAAACCAGGAGCGACCAGGACCTGACCGGGCCCATTGATAAGCCTATTTGAAAGGCACATAAGCAAAATCAATCTTAATTTATACAAATTTTAAAAAATAATCACTAAATATAAAATTTTAAATAATTTAATACTAGATTGAAATTTTAATTTAAATTTGAATTAAGCTCAGTTTATGTTTAAAAGGTGATTTGAATCATACTGTATACTATTTAATCAATACAAATATGATATTTATATTGCATATTTTTATCATTATTTTAAAATAAAATACGAGAGAAAGAATTTTTTTGAAAATGAAAAATTAAAATTTATTATGTAAAATTTTTTTAAAAAATTTAAATTATAAAAGAGATTTAGTGTATACCTTAAAAGCCCTCCCGGGGTAAAAGAAATTTTCAGCGTTAAAAGACATGTCGAGGTTTCTTCTGCCACCAATTATCTCGAGAAGAAGCATTCCATAGCTGTAAACATCAGCTTTCACTGTTATAGGCCTGTTGCTAACCCATTCAGGAGCTAAATAGCCTCTAGTGCCTCTAACCATAGTGACCACTTGTGAGTGTTCTCTTCCCATCAACTTAGCTAGCCCAAAATCCGAAATTTTTGGACAGAAATTCTCGTCTAACAGAATGTTTTCAGGTTTTATGTCGCAGTGTATGATCCGATCCCTGCACTGTTCGTGGAAGTACGCAATTCCTTGAGCAGCAGCAAGAGATATGTTGAAGCGAGTCGACCAATCCAGGAGTCTATCTCTGCAGTTGTATGACGGGAAGATCCACTTGTCCAATGAGCCATTTTTCATGAACTCGTAAACAAGAAGACTTCCAATGCAACATTTTAATAGAAAAAAAATAGAGTTAGGACTATGTCATAAGAATTAAAGCATAACAAGTTGAGCTTGAGCCATGGAAGAGACCGGTCCAAACGATCTGAACTCCATCTCCATGGCCCAAGATCGGTTCGAGCCTGCTCGGGCCATGCATGCTAATTGGCCGATCATATACAAAAACAGAACTTTAAAAGGATTTACAGCTAAAGATAGAAACTTGTTAAGCTTACCGGTGTGATCCCTCGGAGCAGTAACCACATAAACGAACCAAATTCAAGTGGTGCATAGAGCCTATAATGTTCACTTCAGTAATAAATTCCCTCTCTCCATGTGGTAAGACCTTGTCAAGTTTCTTTACAGCTATCAAAGTTCCATCCGCTAAGCTTCCTTTATACACACTCCCAAATCCTCCTATCAAAACAATATTAGCAAAAGCTTCTTTGGGCCAGTCCTCTGTTTCTACACAAAACACAGTGATAATATACAATTGAAGTTTATTACCTGTTCCAAGAAGCTGGGAGAAATTCCAGGTACGTAATTGCAGGTCACGGTAGCTAAAATTTATTGGAGAACCAGCAAGAATCAAAGCACTTTCCATAGCTCTCTTCAGAGATCTCCTCCTATGGACATTGTAGTATAATAATAAACAGAGTAGCCCAATGAGAACCGCCATGCTCAATGCTATAGGAAGGATTACAACCTTCTCACGAGTAGTATCAGAATCTTTGTCAGAAACCCTTTCACCAGATCCTGAAACCATAGTCTCATTCGAGTTCGATCTAACCTTGACGAATAAGGTAGAACTAGTGTCCTCGTATCCACCAAAATCCAGACTTCTCAATACCCAACAGTAAGGATTCTCATCATCAAGCCCGTAAACGGAAGCCACACACTCACAATCTGATAAACAAGCGTCGCCACACTTTGTCACTGTAGGAATATCACTGTAGTTTGCTATAATCGAAAGTTCTGAGAAATAGTAATTTGTTTGTTGCACAGGTTCAATCCTCAAACCCGAGCTGTCATTTTCATTTCCAGGACCACATTTTCCTACCGATGATGAATTCTCTGAGCACTGCAAATCTGTTCCTAGTTTGGAAGTACCAGGCAGACAGGTACATGAAGCATCAGTCTTGCTTCTGTCCAAATTACAAACACCATTCCCACAAATTCCTGCAATATCGCAAGGATTTGAAATTGCAGCCCATTCAGGAACCCATTGACGAGATCCATTCACGTCATTGTCCCATCTGTACAAACGTATATTCCCATTAGTCTCAAGTATCAATCTTCTAAGAACTGACGACTTGGTCGAACGATTAGTAGCAGAAGCCAATCCGTTATAATCACCATCATTTTTGTACACATAAACAGCTCCATTGGACGACTCACCATACACAATCCCAAAGCTTCCTGCTTCGTCCAACACTGCAACAACATCACCGGTAACGTTTGAAATGTCTGGTCCATTCCAGTAGGAATAGTTATTGTACGCTTCAGGTGAACTATAATCAGACGACTCAGGCAGGTTATAGGTTAGTGCGAGGCTTAGCGAAGTGGGCTGTTGCAGCATCTTCAGAGAGTAATAGCCACCGTGAAGAGGTGATGTTGCTGATGTCAGTTCGAGAGACACTGTCAAAGGTTGGTTTGGTAGGAGTGTGTCTGATGGGTGTAAAAAGCTTTGCCAAGCAGGTTGGTTCGTTCTGGTGTACAGTATGAAGTTGCCGGATTCCTCCATGACGGCGGTTTCCACGCCCGCTCCGGTGGTGTTTGAGGACCATACGGTGGCACTCCGATCAACAAGGAGGAGGTCGCCGGTGGTGTCTAGCTCCAGGAACGCGTCCTTGGTTACCGGAGAGTTTCTATTTAGATGACACCATTGAGCAAAAAGCAAAGGGTTGGCTTAATGAAATTGAGCATCATATTACCTGCGAGAGCTTGTGTAAAGATAAAGATAGGAACATGGTTTTGATTCCTTTTTTTTTGTTGTTGTTAATATTGTAAAAATATAAATTCAGTATTATTGTTATTATTGTTTTTTCAAAAATAACAGTAATTAATTATGAGAAAAAGGATACCTCCCTCAATTGTAAGAGAATTTATTAAAAGCAAATAAAGTAATGTTCATTAATTGATTTAAAAATAATTTTTTTTATATTCAAATTAATTTATACGTTCATTTTTTACCCAAACTTACGTAAAATTCGTGATTTTAACTCGAGCTTAATCAAGATTGCACAATCAAATTTAATTAACAAAACAACATCATTTTATAATTTATTCATGCTTAAGATTGAGACTAAATCCGTTAATTTCAGCTCAGGGTTGGACTAGGCCCGAATACAAAAACCATCTCTTTTTTTAATGTGCCAAATTACTGAATTTTATGATTAATATATCATAAACTTTAAAACTTTTCTTATTTAACAAGATTTTGGTCCCAGTTAATGTTTTTTGTTTTCCAACTTTTACTTTTAGAGGAGAATTGGAGAGTGCTTCTTTGATCATAGCAACAATCACGCTGCTGATATAACCATATCGGCGATTACTCGCTCTTATGATTCAAATACACATCCAATTTAAATTAGTTGATTTATCAAAGTTGTGTGTATCATTCAAACTACTTATTGGTTACTACACCAATTTGTAACTAATTATTAAGTATAGTGTTTGCAACAAAAAATGTATAAACTGAGTAACAAAAATCAAATTTATCATCTTTTTATTGATGAATCGGATTAGAATTGGGCCTTTTAAAGTTCAGAAAAAATTGCGAACTTAAATCCGATCAAACTAGGTTTAATCTATTACAAGAGAGTTAGGTTGAATCGAACCATTTTGTTACGAATGATTAAATATAAAAAATTATCGAGTTGAAAGTTAATCAAATTTGAATATTTAAACCCAGTCAAACCGAAAACCTGTTATCAAATCTAACTCTAAGCCAAAATGGACTTGTAATTCATAATGAAACATAAAACTCATGGGAACATTACAAACCTGTTAGCTGACCAAACCACGGTTCGGTCTCCAGGAAGATCAGCGAACCAAATTGCTAGTTGAAACCGGTCCCTAGCGTCCGCCTGAGTGAAACCAAACGCGAAGGTCCCATTGTCCGAAACCAGTGCTCGGTTTTCACTAGCCAAAAGTCTCGAACCCAAACCAAACTGGCCAGCCATGTAGCCTTGTACTAGACCAGTTAAGACCAAGCCGAACAGGACCAAGTTAGTAGAAGCAGCCATGTGAGAGATATCAACTAGCCAGTGAACCAAATTATTGCGAAAGACAAGATGAGGCAATGCGCTTACCTTATATAATGCAAGTGAGAAAACAGCTAAAGAAAAGTTTGAAGATCATAACACGTAATACAGTGGTTGGTGAGCTACAACTTTGAAAAAGAAACAGGGGATCGAGTGGTCGGCTTCAGAGATTAGGGAAAGTGGTTTTGAGCTGAGGCACGTCTCTGATGAGAGTTATTTTCAAACGAACTACACCGGCCGTAACAAAAAAATTCAAGTTCGATTCAACTCGATCATCAATCAATGAATAAAAGTATGTATTTGCTCGGACTTGGATTCGGACTCCAGCTTTCCTTGTGTCACAACGTTAATCAATTTGTTTTACCGAGGTATGTTGTCATGAGGATCTTGCCTTGTGTGTGGTGTGGACCAGCCAGGAAACGAACCTGTTGAAATGGGAGCACTTGACTAATTATTTTTCTACTATAATTAAAGCATATCAATCACTTATTAGTTACAGCTTTCAATAGTCCATTCGTATTGAAGTTCATAACGATTTTTCAACGTATTGACATCACAACCTTGACAAATAGTCTCATCAAAGGAGCATTTGCTTGCTATAAATGGTAATACATCTGTCTACATTTTCTCAAACTCGGCCCAATTTGATCAGTTAATTTCAGATCGAACCTATTCGAGTTTATATTAAATTAAATTTGATTTAACTTATTAATTTTACATTATATTAAAAAATGTAATACCTGCTCATATTTTGATATGTTAAATTTTAAGTAAAAATGTGAATTTATAGTCGAGGTGAAAGTAGCTTTTAACTTAACTCGACCTGATACTTAAAAATGTAATTGAGTTTAGCTAAATCAATCTCAAATTAAAACCTAAACAAAATTGTTTCAAATATTTAAATTAAAATAATATCATTTTATCAAATAGATATAAACTTAAGATGAAACCTGACCCAATTTATTAACTCCTTGTATATATTAATTTTAAATTAGAGAATTATGAAAAATATCATTTAATTAGTTTATCTGAGTATGTAAATCATTTGCAATATATTATAAAAATTAGAAACAAATTTGTTAAAATGCATAATAACATGGGTCAAATCAGGCTTGCACAATAATATTTTAATTTAGTTTGAATTTTTTTTAAAAAAATTGAATTCTATTGAATTTGAAAAACTTATTTAGAGTTTTAAACTCTTTCTCAAATTTCGAGTCAATTTTGCCTTAGGATCCAAACCAAAATGTGAATTCGACTTTATAATTCTGTTAGAAGTATATGTGGACTAATATAATCACAATTTTAATTCCATATGCATAGCCACAATCGAATTAGTTAATATATATTTAATAACTATAATGGGATGGTTAATAATTTATTAATTATATTTGAGACACATAGTAGTACCTTAAAAATTATATGTTGGCCCATTAAATTATAGTTCATATCATCCATTAAAATAACACAATTAGCCTATTTTATTCCTTAGGGTAGAACATGTTATAATATATGACATAAGGTGGGATTGTCACACATATAGTATGTGTGGATATATAAAACTCATTTATTAGGTATTCTACCATTACTCTCTACTGCACAAGGTTCTTAGTTTTTTTGATAGATTTTGGCTGAAAATAGAGAAAGCTCTAGACTATATGTCAATTGTTGGAGGTAAGTTTTTTATTATGATATTATATTCTAAATAGAATGAGATCTTGGTTGTTAAATGTTTACGAATGCATAATGTAAAATAACAGATTCTACTAGAAGACATCAAGTATCTTGAGGGAGATCTCGTGAATATTCAACCTGTTGCAACATCAAACACATACCTTTAGAAGAGTGTCTCGCATTACTTCTCATTGTCCTTTTAAAAACTCTCTTAATATATTGCAAAGTAACAAACGGCTTTATTCTGAATGGATGGAGATCAAAACTGTTCTCTTCTAAGCTTTTGATGTTGTAGCAACATCCCTAAAGTCTAGTTTTAAGATGCCATTTCCTTGGGACCGATTGGTTTGATGTCACTTTCCATTTTTGGCTTCCATTTTTGGCTTTTGTTCCTCATTGTCACTCGTTTTCCGACAACTTCAGGGGACACCTTGCCTTGTCTCCTATTTTTGTTTTCTTTAAGTTTGTAAATTCTAATTACATAAAAATAAGTATCCTTGTAAATGAAAATTATATTAATTCCTCAAGCATTTAGGTTTTTGAGATCATCTTTGGAAGTGTGAACGATGAATTATACGCTTGATGCTAGATGGTCGACAATTTAAACATTAGCAATAGATACTATTGAAGGACATTTTTGTCCTTTACCTATTAAGTGGGCAACATAAAAAGTAATTTTAGCTTTTCAATAAATTATCGGTTAAGTTACGTAATGATCTAGAGAAGGGTGATAAAGTGGTTCAATAAATGATCTAAATTAATGGGTCGAAATTTGGGAAGAAAATGGATTCCTATTATTGTGGACCGAGTCTATATTGGCCTTATGATGAGGAAGCCCGATATGGAAACTAATAAAGGTTAAGGCTTCATACAGTTGCTCATATCAATCGTAAGCATATGGATTCTCTGACCTATTAAGAGAACTTACATATTGAGAAAATTATAGAAGGGCCTAAACTACGTGCCAGAGAATACTTTTCGTAAAGGTTCCGGGAGATTGAAGTTTGTTTGGTGCTCAGAAACAGTTTCGGAGTTAGAGATTGAATTTAAATCAGGTATTTCACATTCCTTCATTTTTAATCCTTTCATGTACGATCTAAGATACGTAATATACAACTATGCCTCGTTTTTTTAAGCTCAAATCCGATTCAAAACTTGACTATCTTTTTTATCTAACTTTTATGTTGATTTTGGAGGAAAACTTTAACTGATTCGGGTCATTAAATTAAGACCGAGTTAACATTTTCAAGTTCTAATCCAAGTCGAAATTCCGTTAATTTAAACTTTACCAATTAATTTTGATCCGAATCAAGCTAAAATGTCATCACTAGTATCAATCATTTTATGGTGTTTTTCTGTCTGTTGAATCCATGCGATGTGTCTTATTTTTATCCAATTTTAGGTTGCTGTTAACTTGAATACTGTCGTACTTATTAGTAAAGTTATACATACTTTATCCTTTCATTTGTTGCTCATTTGGGATGCTTGAAGCCAAATCATTAGTTAACACACACAATGCTTGAAGCCGAATCATTAGTTAAAAATGCATTTCATATGTGAAATGTTCATTACAATTCATTTTAACGTAAAATTTGTTAGTATCATCTTCTTTTTTTTTTTTGTGAGACCAAAATTTTAAATAACAACAAATAAATATAGTGACAATTACGAATTATTATGAAAATTATAATACGATATTAATACCAAATTATTGGTATTTCGCTCACTCCACTAGAAATAACCAAAAATATATATATATATAATTTTACAATATTTAGTGCAACAAAATAATTTTTAATTAAGTTTCAAAATTTTAAAATTATAATTTTACGGTTTAAAACGTTTCTAATAATAAAAATAAGATGATATGTAAGTTAAAGAGAAAGATTATCACATCCTTTTTTTAATAAATACTTTGCATTGTTAAATTATAATGGAAATTCTTAAAATATTAACACTTGTCAGTCCTTATCCCTAACATATTTCGAGTCTCTACTTCTTTGGGTGGGAGCAAGTGTTTGGGAATCATGAGATCATCCAAAGATGCAGACAAAGCCAAAGTGAAGCAACTATAACTAAAAAAATTTGTCTGATGAATATAATATAAAGGATGGGCAGAAGTATTAGGGTAAGCATGAGCTTTACGAGCATAGCTTGGACATGCAAAAATGTATAATTTGCGAGAACCTGCTCCATCTAGGCACTTATACTCTTTCAATTGCTTACCTTCTACGTAATTGTGGATTTGTTAGAAACATTTTGAAAGCATATGGGTTGCACTTAGATATGACAATAAGTTAGAACTGTGAGTAGGTCATAAACTTACTAAAATATAGTTTGAAATTTGATTTTCGTACAAGATTAAAAAATTTGAAATATAATCGTTTAGGTTTGAACTGACCAAATCGATTTGAGTTAGGTTAAGTTGCGATATGGGAACTCGACTCATGTTCAAATCCAAAATGATAATTTTTCTTAACTCAAACCCTAGCTAATTAATAGACAAAAAAGGTATCTATTGTTTTGCAACCTTGGTTGTTCGTTTCTTAGTTTCTCTACTTGTTCTTTTATTTTTTTTCTCTTTATCCTTTCCTTGGTATGCACTAGTTTTGAAAATGAGTCCAGTCCCTTAAATATCTCCCATTAATACCCAAGCTCAAATTTAAGTCAATCTGGGTTAAACATGATTTAGTATGTTAATTTCATATCAGAATAAAATTGACTAACTTGTCATGATTAATTAAACCTAAAAATTTTATTAAATTTGAATTTGATCATACTTAATACCCAAATTCAACGTTGATTTTGTAACAGCCTTAAATCACCCGCCTATAGATATTGTCCGCTTTGGGTCTTGACCTAATCAAGTCCTCATAGTTTTGCTCTTCCCTCTCCCAAAAAATACGTATGTGAGGAAAAGACATCTGCATCTTTATAAGACGTACTTCGTTCTCTTCTCTAATAGATATGAAATCTTGCCGAATTTGATTTAACTTAACTTAATTTATTGATTTTAGATTGAATTTGGGCTAGTTTGTCATCTTAATACGCATAAATCATTACACTTGTTTTGGTTAGCATTGATCCAATTCCTAAAAGAAAAGAAAACTTCAATTTGAAGTTCTAATGCAAAAAAAACAAAGTTAAGAACAATGAATAAAGTGGGGTAAAAGTTTGATGCAACAGTACATAATAGGTGTTTGTGGGGGCACAAGTTCCTGTTTTATGTTTTCACTTTTTTTTTCTGTATTTCGTTTGTAATACTTCCTTGTCTCTTTGCCAGACAACCACATGACGATTTGTTAGAAAGACGAATAAATGTCTGTGGTATATATATAGGCCATAGCTCACCCCATAGCGATGTATTTCAAGGTAGTGTGCTTCTTCAAATTTCTTTGCATTCCATCCATGGAAGCTTCACAGTCTCTCTCCATTGAAAGCTTTTCATATAGTTGGCTAGTAAATTTGAAACCATCTCTTGAAAGCTTAGACAGTTCTCTCAGGGCCTCACTTGATGCGTCCGATGAAGCTTCGTTCATCGAGATGGACCCGAGATTGCCACCATCTGAGAGATTTATGTTCAGGAACTCTCAGGATTTGAAGTTCGACTTCCCAACATCACAATCTCCTCGAGCTCTTGTTCACGCCGACGAGCTTTTCTCTAATGGCTATGTCATGCCTGTCTTCGTCGACCCTTTGAAGGGAAACGCTTACGGAGTCTCAGATTCAGAATCAACTCTTCCTACATCTGTACATGCACCGAAGATCGTCGGTTCAGGGAATAAACTTCGATGTTCTTCTTTAAGAAGATATAAAAGATTGTCCAGGCAAATATTTCAGAAGTACGTGGATTTCCTGAGGCCATTGTATAGGAAAATTAGTGGTCACAGATCAAGAACTAGAGCTGGTTCTATGGATTCAAACGTTCAGGAAGTAAGAAACTGGATGTGTTCATCAGAAACATCTTCAAGAACAAGTGCAGCTTACCCCTCCATTGACGATTGGAGAAAATCCTGTGATTCTGAGAGCTCAATTCATGAAGCTGTTCTTCATTGCAAAAAATCCATAGGTGAGTCTTAACTTTCAAACTTAGTTACACCATTGATTAGCTATATTTGATACATTTTTCAGCTTCTGAAATTCTTCATGTCAAGTTATTTTCAGGTAAATGAAATTTGAGGGTGTTCGATAAGGGAGAGCCAAGAAGACAATGAAAGGGAAAAAAGAATAGAAAACAAAAGGAGCAATGACCATATTCATATCATCACATGGGAAAGAGAGAAAATGAAGGAAGAGACAAACACAAGCCACATGTTCTTTTTATTCTTTTCTTCACTTAGCTTACGAGGATAATGTAAATTTGATTTTGTAAGGAAGTAGAAGAAGCTTGTGTGGATAGTTTGGCCTTGCCAGTGGAGGATAAGACATCAAATAGAGCTATTTTCTTGTTTTTTTGTTTTGGTTTTTTTGTGCCTCTTTCCTTCATGAGATGAAAACTTACCACCTTCATAGATTCTCTTCCTTTTGTGTAGAGTATTGTTAAAGTATTAGTCTACCACAAGTATATGTATGCCTGTCTTTCTACAACTTCAAGTTGAACAAAGATTTGAAGGACTCTTTCATTTTCATTCCCATGTTTCTCACATTTCCCCTTCAGATTTTTTTTCATTGTCTTTCTGAATATAAAAATATATAATGTTTGGATTAAATATTTTAGTTCTCACGCTTTAATTATTGTCAATTTATACCTTATAGTAATGTTTAATTATCACACAACCTCTTTTCGTCATATATTTCATATATTTTTACTTAAAATGTCTCAGCTAATAAGATGTCGTTTTGAAATTATGAATAAATGAAAAATAATGAAATAGGATGAAAGGAAGTGTACGATAGCTAAACAATATTATAAAGAGGTAATTAACAGTTTTTAAAATATAAGGATTAAAATAATTGACCATATAACATTATTATATGTATAATAGAACTTATAAGTATTCTCTATTTTTTAAGTGAATCAGACCCACTACGAGTCTTCTAATTTAAGAAATTAAAGATTCAAATTACTAAAGAAAAATATAGTTCACCTCAAATTTAAAAAAATTCTTAGTCAC
The DNA here is from genome assembly GCA_027478495.1 of Erythroxylum alaternifolium. NCBI lineage: Eukaryota > Viridiplantae > Streptophyta > Magnoliopsida > Malpighiales > Erythroxylaceae > Erythroxylum > Erythroxylum alaternifolium. The sequence continues at coordinate 7,834,770 of JANIIA010000007.1, read as the reverse complement.
AAATAAGGATACGCTAAAATTTATAGGCATAAGTTAAATTGACTCGTTATCTGACTTTGAATCGTTGGTTCGTCAAGTAGTTTTTTCTGATCAAATAAGATTAGTCGTTGTAATTTCCACCGGTATAAGAAAAACATGTAATATTGGAATATTTCATGAAAGGATTGTTTTAATAATATTAGTGTATAAAATATTATTAAAGATAATACGAAATGTTAAATTGTAAATTATAATTGTAGTCTATTTATAGTTTAGGGTTTTTCAAATAATTTACCTAAAATATTAAATTTATGAATTGTTGCACTTGAAAATGTATTAGATACTCATTCAAAAGGTAATGACTAGGAATTTTCATTACTAAACAAAAACCTTAAAGCTTTGTAAAAAAAATCCGATTCCATAGTTTCTTGTAGGTGGCAGGGACACATCCCATGTATTTTGGTTCTGTTGTCGGTGTAGGTTCCATTGCGGTCCCATCGAGTCTTTCCTTTATCAAATTCAAGGCTGATCTTTTTTGAGCATCATCATAGGCCTAAGACCCTTTTGTGCCCATATCTGCCAAGCAGTAGTGCAAGTCACATCTGTCTTCAATAATTCAATGAAAAGACACACAGACTTGTAACTGAACAAAATCAAGTTATTAACTGATTGGATGCTCGTATTGGTAATAATTAGATGTTGGGAATTACGAAGGGAAAGTACAGACTGAAATCCAAAAGTTAGGGAACACTTACAAGCAACATCATTTAACAGCTTTTTTGTTATACACATACATTATTTATTTTAATTTTGTTGAATTAATCTTAAATTTTTAAAACCCTATTTTAAGAATTTTAATGGAGGTAAATCTAAAATTTTAAGATCTTTCAGATTCTTACGTAGCCTATATATTTTTGTATATAAGGAGTCGTCAAAAACTGATTAGTCAACTACTGACTAATCACTGGCCGTGTTCAGCATCAAATTGTCGTTAGCTCTAGTTCCTTAGTATTTCCAACTCCCACACTAACGTTGGAAGCGAGATGTTCTCAATTTATCTTACCAAGGAGCATGCCCAGGAAGCTAGAGGATCATTAATAGGAAAAATTTCCCCTCTTTTCTTCTTTGTAACGACTCGAACTCAAAACTTCCTACAAAAGAGAGCCTTAAGTAAAGAGTTGAAACCAATTAAGTCACTCCTACCTGTCATTATTTAATAGCTTCTTGACTCTACAAGTAAGGTTTGTTCCTGATCCAGTAAAAAACTACTAGATTAAGTTTAAGTTAATTAAGCAAATCGTGAATTAAGTTCAGATTTAAATTTGTAATCATTCAGTTCAAAATCTATAAAAAGTTAAAACAATTTAAAAACAACTTATCAAATTCGTGTTTTTTTTAAATTTTAGGTAGAACTATTTTCATAGCAGATAAGCGATACTAGAAGGAAAAGTTAGATTAATATTAAGATTTAGGTTAACTTTACTCAGTTGTTAACTTACTGGGTAAAATTTGTTGGACTTCTTATAGTTTGACATATCATTATTGTATTCCTGATTTTTAAAAACTATTAGGGTTAATTACATAAAAAGCTTAAACTTTTGTTAATTTTTTAATTATAGCTCGAGCTTTAAAAAGTAGCAATAAAATGTCCAAGTTTTCAATTTTTTTCAATTCTAGTACGAACTTCAAAAAGTAGCAATAAAATGCTCAATTTTTTAATTTTTTTCAATTTTAACTCGACAATAGTGTTTTTGTTAAGTTTTAAAAATAACCTAAATTAGATTACACAGTCCTACGATCTTACTGATGCAGTACACTGTAATGTCATAATAGTTTGGGGCATTAGAAGAACAAATAGAAAACAAATGGTTGAGAACATCAGGAGAACAACAATTAATGTCGGGTTAGAGTTGAAGAAAATTGAAAGTTTGAACATTTTATTACCATTTTTTGAAGTTTGGGCTAAAATTGAAAATAATTGAAAGTTTAGATATTTTGTTGCTACTTTTTAAAGTTCGGATTATAATTGAAAATTTGACAAAAATTTAAGTTTTTTTGAACAATTAACCCAAACTATTAATAACCCTATAGAATTTTAATTTTATTACACATATTCTCTTGTCGTCAATTTTTGTTATAAATTATAATTGCAAAATTTAAAATAATGTCATTTAGTTCTAGTTGTAATGTCACGTGCAGTGTCATTTGTATGAAATAACATCTTTTTTTAAATCGACCGACAGTTTTTAATGAAAGTTGATGATAAGAAATGTACGGGTAACACAAAACTAAAACTATAAAAAAATTGATAATTTTCAAAAATTAGGAATATATTAATAATATGTTAAGCCATAAGGCTTCAAAGAATGTAAACCTAACTTATATCTTCTTCAAGAAAACTATAACTCCTTAACTCCGAGGTGCAGGTAAGTTAGTAAGGAACTTTTTTAACTTAAGTGAGGTCGCGAGTTTAAACCTCCCTTATATATGCAGCCGTTTAAAATTTAGAGTCAAAACTTTGCCTTTCGTACGGAACCTACTTAATTTGAGTGGAGATTAATTTAGATGTGAATGACTTAAAAGTATCTTTTTATAATTGGGACCTATCTAGAATAACTCATCGGGGGGAAAAAAATATAACTCCTTTCATCGAACTTTCATCCTGTTGAGCTAAAAAGGTGATTAAACCGACTTAGTACAAAGAGATGTGAATTTCTGGTCCCCTCAGCAAATGGGGTCCAAGCATGTGATAATCTGGCTATTTCCATGACTGATCTCCCAATTGTTGAGTCACATTCTAGCCTTTCTTCACTGTCACGACAAAGCATAGGTGGCCAACACAAGCCATTGGGTTAGTAACGGAATTGGCTTAAAAACGAAGAGTTCATCACATGTGAACCAGTAGGATAAGGAGACAAAGACGAAGTGTGCTAGGTGAAGGAACGTCCAAAGTTCGTTAAACAGCGATTTTTCTGTTTGTCTTCTTTGTTGGGACTTCTTGCGACTCCACAAAAGCAGCTAAACCAAGAATGGCATTTATGGGTTTTGTTTTTCTCTTGTAGCTACAGTGTCACCTATGTAGGGGACCGAGACCTCTTGCATGCTAATTGTAGGGATGTTGAATATGATTCGGTCCAATCCGAAATCAATAAATTATATTTAAGTTAATTAGATTTCAAATTTGGATTAAAACTTGCTCTTTCTAAAATTTGAGTAAATTTGAAATATGTCAATATAGAGTAAAGACCAGACTGGGCCAACAAGTTGTCCTGCCTAGGCCCAACAGGACACTTACAATAGTGATGCCTAAGAATAGCAGCAGTGGGTTTTCAACTCAGTTAATATTTGCACTGTCAGATCCAAAAAAATAGATATGAAGGCTAAAAAATAGATTTTAAATAGATGCTGAAAAATTGATGTGAATATGAATTTGAATATGGGTCTAGTGATAACCCAAACCGATGGATACTCATACCTAATCCGTTTTTTATTAACTCTATTTTTTTCTTGAATATTTATAGTTAAATATAATAAAATATTAATATTTTTTGAAGAGAAGCAGCTTTAAAATCTCCACTTTACTCCTCAGTTAAGACATATAAATCAAAATTTTGAATTATCATTATTAAAATAATTTTGATTGGGAGCATTCAAAAAAACTGTTCTTTATATTTTCTATTTAGAAATTATATTTTTATGTGCTATACAATTCGATGGATATCAAAAAATTCGAACAATCCAATAGATTTAGATATGGATAATAAATCATAAAATTCGATAAATTTTAAATGAATAATATATTAAATCAAAAAAATGAATATGAATATAGGTAGAATAATACTCGAACTGTACCCTATTCATTGTCATTCTTAAGCCGATGCCTATAATTAGAACTCGGTAATGGGCCGTAAGTACATGAGAATAGTTGGGCACAGGACTGACGTGGAAGCACAAGCTTAGGATCATTGTAGCTCCAACAATTTAGGGATTCAGGAGTCAGTTCCAATAAGAATGGAATAACATTGTCTTGATGTTAGAAATTCACAAATGAGTTAGTCCCATATTAGATGAAAAGTATCTGAACAAGCTGGTAATTGTCTGGCCCGTTGATGACGGCTAGAAAAGTCTGGCTGGGATTCGAGCCGGTTGAGAGAATGTGCTGGAATAAGATTTAAAGAATTACAGCAACCAAACCAAAGCATCTGATCTGCTGCAATATTATCTGCAATACCTTGTGGATGTATTGAAAGGAACCGACCAGGGACTAGGGACCAAGGCCTAGGTTCATTGTAATAAGTTTCAGGACAATGAACAATGCCTAATTTCTCCTGAAATATAGGAACTGTGTCTCACCAAGTATACATACAATTTGGAACAGTGTCGTCATCTATGAGTTGTTTGGTTTACTGATTTCCGGGGAGTAAGTGAAAGCAGTAAAGAACAAGGATTAGTGTGAAAGAACAGAGAAACTACAGTGCAAATTAATCCCAAAGGAACTGACTTTTCATCTATCTTAGTCTACTCTGCTCAATTTCAATCTAAAACCCCTTAAAGAATGTCGTTTTGGTCTTGAGTTTCTTAACTTTGTAAACTAAAATAGCGACATTTTGCAGAGAACGTTCAGAGTTTCTGAACGGAGCCTCAAACTTGATCTTGGTCCATAACTCAGTTAACCCAAGATTGCCCCTTTAACTTCGCGCTAAGCTTAAGCCTAGCTGCAACTGGTAAATGTGAGTTTCGTTGAGAAGATTTTAGCGTATTAAACTAAATATTGATGGCGCAGTTAACAGCGCTAATTCGTCGACTACAGCTGATGGTCTTATTTGAGATAGCTCCGAAGATTAGCTTAGAAGCTTTGCATAGAATATTGGACGGTGCTCTCCAGTCTCGGCAGAACTCTAAGGAGTCTATTTAGGTCTAAACTTTGCCTGGACCCTTGACTTTCAGCACGTGGTATTCGAGTTGGATTCTCTCATAGTAAAGGACCTTCTGTCTGACACCTCACACCGAACTACGTCACTCAACCCTTTCGACTTGGGCATTCACGACTTACTTACTCACAATTGAGTCGTTCGTACACGCCACACATACAGAGAGGGCAATCTAAAAGATCAAATTTAATTAGTTCAAATCAAATATAAAAGTTAATTTACGTTAACGTATTAATAATATTTTATTGGTCCGTATATAGTTCTCATACAAGAGAGGTGCCTAGTATTCTTCAGTATACATGATATAATATGCTGTTTTCTAATACAGTATTCAACCATACCCGCATAAATCTTCATTCCCTCTCAACACACATGATCATAGGAACTTCCAAATTCTACTCTAACGAGTTCCTTACATGATGAGGGTGAAAATTCAGAAAAATGCAAGGACCCCCCGAGGATCTTAAGCTTAGATCTATTTAGCAACTTCTGGACTCGGATGTTCTGATGAAGCTTCCAAATCTTTGGAATCTGAAGGGACAAACTTCAAGTAATTCTCAATCTCTTTAGTTTCTGAGCTTCCTTGTCTTAAATGGAACCACTTCTTGTGATTGCTGCTATGCTTCGGTTTCCTGTCACTAATGGCTATGGCAATGTCATTTGGGAAGAGGTCTCGCAACACAAAGGCGTGTATTATCGTCGATACGAGCAGAGCTGTTACTGTGAGTGTGGAGGCAGAACAAAGAGTAACAGAAAGAGCTCGAGTCACTAAGTTCTCAACTTCATTTGCATATTTAATAGTTGCAATGGCTGCACCAGTCATAGGAAAAGTGTAAGCCCACCAAGCCAAAGAGAACCTGTAGATTCAAGAGAGTGATCATATCAGGAAATCTGAAAATAGACTGATACAAAAAAGCATTAGGATATAAGCTGAAGAGGGTAGAAGAACTTACTTGAATCCTCTGAAAAAGTTGATTCGAACTGCCTGGAAAATAGCAGGAACAATCAGAAAAATTTTGCAAAATCCTGATGAACTTGTAATACCAAAAAGGCACTAGCAGTGATCTAAAATTAACATTAGTCAGGGACCTGGCATACTAACCAGTGAGAAGTAAAGGAACAACGCGATGAAGTAGGCGATTCGTGATCCATAATCGAAAGAACCTTGCATCCTTGACCATGCCATTGAAGCTACACTAGGAGCTGCAACAAACAGGAAGAAAACTGGATGGAGCTCCTTTGGGAGTGTTTCATTTGTTGGAAGTCTCTGATAAAGTGTTACAAAGAGGACTGTGTAATGAGACAATCCAACAGCAAAAAAGAATATAGGACCTTCTTTAAGCCCCATTGATGCACCTAACAATGCACCTACAAAGTTGCCAACAACTGAAAGGTGATTTGAAGGATTTGCCACCTTTGAGAGCCTTCTTTGTCCCCCTGACATCCACTGTCCATAAATCTTAAGCTCCAGGCAAAGAATTGGAGTCATGAGAATGTACCAAAGTGCTTGATGCAGATCTTTAGCTAATGTAGGCGGCACTCCAAGAGCTAAGAACAGAAGGGCTATCCACGGGGCAAAGAAGAAGTTCACACGAATCGGATGGTAATATTCACGACGAACGGCTTCGAAGTAGAAGATTACTTTCAGAAGGTATATGGAAGCGATGATTGCTATAAGAGCAACAGAGATGCACCATAGGACAAGATTTACATCAAGGCTTATATGCAGAAATTTGGTAGAGTCAGAAGTGGCTAGTGTTTTCCACATGATTGCTTGACTGCTAACACCAAGGCATATACCAAATGAAGAGACTGGAAAACGAAGAAGAAAAGGCCATCTCTTGTCTTCTGGTAACACAATTTGTTCTGAAGACTGTAATGATAAGAATCCAAAAACGATCATCAGGAAAAAGATCAAAAACAAACAATCATCAACACAAGTTGTAAAAGACCCTGAAAGGACATACCTTGAGAGTCTCCAATTCTGGACCTTCCAATGCATCAAAGAACCTGTCAACAGGTAAAGCTTCTCTCTCTAATTTCTTGCCAGTTGTATCAGTTGCAGTATCTTCCCTTGGCTTTCCACGCAGATTTGATAACTGCCTCTCAAGTTTTCCTGACCAAGTCTTGAAAGAATCATATCTTTTATCCCTCACTTGGTTCACATGGGGATGGTTGCGAAGTCCCTGCTCAAAATCGCGGCCTTTAGGCATTGGCTGAGAAAGAAACTTTACTTTTGTTGTCTCTTTGGAGGAACTCTCAGGTGCAACAGAAGAGCCGGGAACTCCATTGCCACTATCTTCAAAAAGAACTCCATTGTTGTTTGAGCTGTCTCCTACAGGAGAAGCCGGCATGCTGATTGAAATAGATTGCTTTCTTTGATGGCTGACGAGTTGAGATTCATCAATGGGAGTCTCAAAGCTAATGGATTCATTACCCTGATTAAGCATATATAAGAAAATGTTAGTACAATCACACAAAAATCTCAAGTTTTAGTACAATCACACAAAAATCTCAAGTTCTTGGAGACTGATTTCTGTTCAGAGTTTTGGCATACCATGTCTAGTACAGTATGAGGTTGAGTACTACTTGACTGAGACTGATTATTCCATCTGATACTATCAAAACCAGCCACTTCATTTGATGAGACGTACTTGATGAGTGAGGGAAGCTCAACTTGCTGTTGCTTCCTTGACTCCATCTCCATCACCGAGTAAGCTTTTCCTGTAAGCGGTACAGCCAAAACGTGTCACCAACTAATCAGGTCAGGAAAAAGAAAAGAAAAAGAAAGGTTTCTAGCAGCAGAAAAAAAAGCTCCAGGATGCGAAACTGGAACAACGAAAGATGCGTTTCTCAGACTCAAAATCAGGTGACAGACTCAATTCAAACCCGCGGTAGATTAAATCCAAGAGCAAAGTACATTCAATTCCAACTCAAGAACTCTTATCTGAATATGATCAAATTTTTACAACCAAAGAAAAAGATAGTAAGTTTCTAATCAAACCCAGTATCTGCTCAGTCACCACTTTAACAAATTTCTGTAGACCAAATCCTTAGCAGAAAACAGGAAATGAAACAAAGTTTGACACCAAGTCTGATAGTTTATAACGGATCGAGTAAGGACTATAGAACCGGAATACACACCTTTGAAATGATATCTTCTTCTGTGAATGAAAATCCCCACAGGAATGAGCTCGATATAGAAGGAAACTATCTGTTTCTTTCAGAAGGATCAGAACAGAGCAGAACAGAACCAATGGTTGGAAGAAGCTATGAGGGCCTAGCAAAGGGAAGACTAACTTGCACACGTCTTTGCCTCTCTGGGCTATAAGAAGCTGTGTATATATAGATAGCATCAATGGCTGGCTACCTATATAACAACTATTGTGTTCAATTGAACTTTCATGAGTGATAACCAATTGTGCTTTTCTTAGTTGACAATGACACATCCCATGCACAAAAAGACTAAACCCATCTGATCTTAAACAACCCTTCCCTATTATATTTATGTTGTGATAAGCCAAAACAGCTTTGGTAGGTGACCACAGCAGACACAAAGTTTGAATTTTATCATCAGCCAACCTGGGTGTAGGTTAGGCTTGACAAGTGAAGTAAACAAAAAGATCTCGAATCCGTAACTTTGATTTTGAGTCGTTCAATGACTAACCCGATATAATGGAACATTTACTTAATACACTTTCTTAACTTGGTGAAAAAAATTTTAGCCAACGAGTAGTACTTAATGTGTACTTAGTGTGTTAAAGTAAAGAATTAAAGAGCTGAGAGGGAAGTCAAAGTTTACAAGTACAAAGAAGCCTCCCCACCATCTTAGAAAATGTTGAAGTCGAACAAAAATGAGAACAGAAATCCACTTGATGCTGCGATATTGTTGGGATTTCATCTCATAAACGACAAGATATAAAAATGGCGGCCCACGTCTGAAAGCTACACAGGAAGCAATTGAAAAGAAGCTTTTTTGCATTTTCTCCGTTGTATTCAAAAAAGAAAAGAAGCTTTTAAACACTCAAACAGAATTCATCACCTAAATTTATACCATTGAGTCGATAACCAATTCCCTAAAAGTTAAAATATTTAGTTATTATATAATTTATTTTGTACATAATTAATTAAATATTTCATATTTTATAAACAATTAATGAAAATTTTTCAATGATTTATAAAATTGTTAATTTTTTAAATAATTATAAACAATTTTGACGAATAAGAATAAAAGTATCAATAAAACAAAAATAAAATAATCATTGAAAATTTATATAAAAATTTCGATAATATTAATAATCAATACTGATAATATATTTTGATAATAACGTAACAATATTCTAATAATATTTTTATCTCTTATTCCTAATTTTTTATTTCAGCTTATACTCATGTCCCGACTAAGAATAAAAGTTTAAAATTGTTTAAGACTTATTTTAATTTTGTCATTCCTTATTTTATCTGTTATTAATAACAAAACAACTAAAGAGATGCTTGGTTAGTGGACGTGAGAAGAAAGGAACAGTTAATAAATGAAAAAAGATAGTTAATAATATATTATAATTAGATGAACAGTATTTTTATATCTTCTTTTGAAGTAATACTCCAATTTAGTGACTAACATCATATTAATTCTTATTACTATTCTCTCAAATGAACCAAACGCACAATAAATATTGCATTCTCATTCTAACCTCTTTATTATTATTGAATACCAAAAGAGACAACAATAAAATTAGGGAAGGACAGGTTGGATACAACAATGACTTATTAATCTAATAGAAGCAGAGAGTGAGTCATCGTCTTTAATCTCTTAATCAAATTGACTACAGAGATTAATAAAACTATGTAATTTAATGTATCCATCCGAGGCATCTTCCAACGTCAATTCAGGACAGTCTGGAAGATAACTTGAGAACCACAACAATTTGGCAGTAGAATATGGAGAATTTTTATTTTGTCTGTATAAATAGAGATGTTGACAATATTTCTAGTAGTAGTAAGTAATACTGTAGTCCCCACAGACAGCTATAACATTTAGATTTCAACATTCATTAATGACTATACACAATACAGACGTTGGGTTTGAGGGTAGAGAACGAAGAAATGAAATAATAGTAAAAAATAGTGTTTATTTTAAGATTTTTAATTTTAGGAGAATAGATTTATCTCGTTAAATTTGAGAATTTATTAAACCCACCAAAAGAGGTGAGTATCGAGTTTTCATTCCAATCTAAGTTTTTATCACGTTTATTTTTTACTCTTTTATCCTAACATTTGTCCTACCATTCTCTTTACTTTCTTATCGCCTCTCAATTCTTTACGATCTCTCATCCTATACGTTAAACATATGGAGATAGCCCCAATAAATATATGAAGAACAAATTATTTTCTTTTTTATTGAGGGTAAAAATGGCATTATATTATCTTTCATTCCCATTAATGCAACAAACTAAACAATATTATTGGTATTAATACAGAAACCCAAATTACAAACCAAACATCGATTTTTTATTTTTCATACCCATCCTTATCCCGTTCTACAATTATACCCATATCTATAGCCAACCCTCCGTGCTCAAATCAAACGCCTCCTAAGTAGATCCGTGGTTTGATTTCGAGTCGTTATTTGACTAATTAATTTATTTAAAATACATGATTTTTAAATTATAATGTTTATATTTTATTAGTGAACGATAAGGAGCGCCGTTCGTCTTAATGAAGCAGATTAGTATGGGAGAGCTCTGCATTTTTTTAAGTTCAGGATGATGATTTGAGTTGATCGGATTTCAGATTAGTTTGAGCTTAGAGAACCGGCTAAAATGTCTTAATCCGAAATTGTCATCTTTCCCCAACTGTAGCTTCCGTATATCAGTAGTTATGAACCAAAAATAAAGGTTTTCAAATCTAGATGACATGAGCTTGTCTGAGGAAGAAATGTCCACCACGTCTTCATTTCTCTCCGACCAGAAAAGATATTTGTCTGGATCATAATTAGGGTTGTGTTGGTTAAATATTGTACACTATATTTTAGATATACACCCAAAATGATAAGTATTAAAAGGTTTCGTAACCTACAAATACTAAATATATTAATATATCACAACCCAACTAAATAATTAAATATAATAAGATGACTTGTATCCAATTTAAAGTATGTCATATTGATTATAACATAAAAGAGATTCAATTTTAGCATTGGAAATAAAATTAAATAATTATTATTAAGAAAATAAGAATAGATATCAAAGAGGTTATTCTTCAAAAAGAACAAATACTATTATTGTTCAAAATATAACCTTTATAATGTATAGTATATGTATATGTATGTATATAAGCTAGGCCTGTTTAGAACTCTTGGATGAAACCTTGACGATTGGACTATCTTTTGGTGGGGAAGAATCTCCTCTCCCTTAATTGCTGCGGCCTTCATTGCTGAAACTAGACTGGTTAGGACCACCGGAAGGGGCAGACTATCAGGACCAGTGACATCCGCTTCTTGATAAGGATACGGAACTGCAACTGCAGGGTTAGGATAGGATAGCCTATTGCCTATTTTTGGAAGCAAGAAAAGGTATTGTGGAATATATATATATAAGTTAGTCTTATGTAACAGAAACGTGAGAAGGAAAGAATTCTCTCCCAAAGGAAAAGAAAACTCTTCGGGCAAGTAGCAAGTTCGAGTCAGATAGACTTAGTTCATTTATTTGGGACCTCACTGAGTTTAATTTGTTAAACTTACTAGTAAAGTAGAGTTAGTTAAGATTAAAAATGTATTAGGTCTGTTAATATTTAATTAGTTTGAATTTATTATTTAATTTTAGATTATTACTTTTTCAAATTTATTTAAAATACATGGTTTATAGAATATTATGTATACTCGGCGCTTGATTAGTGCGTACTCCAAAAATAGCTAGCTGAGTGCAAATTATATAAACTAAAGAGGGAAGAATTAAACGAGGGTTGCATAGTTAAATAAGTTAGTGGAAATTTGTGTAACACGTATCGATAACTTAATTAAGTATCCTGAATTGAACGTGAAAGGGCAATAAACGAAGAAATGCGAGCGAAAAATATCTAATTTTGGTTTCATAACTTTAAACGAGTTTTTTGAAACCGAAACGAGCGTGAATCCACCTACACCTTAACTAGAACTGCTCCTTGAGATGCGGTCAACATCTTTCTATAGTTTTTTCAAAACATAAACTCTCTTAACGGGTCAAAAAATCCTTATACTTACAAATAACATGAGCAACTGCAGGAGACCTTGACTTTTATATATAGCTTATATATCAGACTTCCCCATCACAGGCCCGATATGGATCCAATCCACACTGATCGAGATTCATTTTTCACCCGAACTTCAACCCATTGATTTAGATTATTTATTGGGCTACTTTATTATCTTTATTTGATCAAATTACGTAACTTTTAAAAAATCGAAAAATGTAATTAAATGATGTCCAACTTTATGGGAAAAGTAAAAAATATCCAACATTTTCCCCCTTGGTCAATACTTAATTGTGGTATTAACTCAAGTTGAAAATAGTTTAAAAACTCGGTTAAGTTACGCCACTATATTAGTCGACTAAGTTTAAAAACAAAACATTTGATCCAAAGATAACGAAAGTCCATCATTCTATCCTATAAGGCTTTCGATACTGAAAAGTATCAAATGCATATGTCATGTGCGACACAGATCCAATACAATCACGTATACCGAATACTTTACTAACATGAATGAAAAAATGGAGTGTGGCAAACTAGAATGATACCTTTATGATCTAAATTATATCATCTTCGTTTGTAGTTCTCGATTTCTTCAACTTTATGTTAAATCACATATGCTAAAGTGCATTAAAGAAATCATATTTTCTCTCACCGAATGCTAAACAAAATTAGAGAAAACTTGTTTTTTCTCATCGAATACTAAACAGCATCAAAGAAAACTTTTATGTTCTCTAATTGAATGCTAAACTGCTTTAGAAAACTTTTATGGGATAAAAAAAATTATATCCGCTATGTCATGTCAAATTTATGGATATCCTTATATAAAACTTTATGTGTCTAAATGATATAGGCTCAAGATCAATCTGTATATATGCCCAATGACCTTTAAATGCTTAAGATTGACATAAATCTTAAGACTTTCATATGTATTATGAAAATGTATGATAACAAGTATTACTGAGGATAAACGATGATCATCTCTATCCATGAACCACCATACTATCATAATACATCAAAATGTACAAATATATATGGAGCAAACATAACGATCCCCTAACTAACAGTGTCTAAGAACTTCAAAACACCCATACTGTATACTTGTATTTCAAACACAAAAGTAGGTGAAGTCTTTTAGTTAAAGGATTGACTAGATTTTCCTCAGTCTTTAAATCCTCCAAACCTTAATGTCACCTTTTCGTATTAACTCCTTTATGGTCAAATAATTGACATCAAAATGCTAAGACCCTGTGATATTCTTTGTTGTTATTAAACAACACCGCAGCAAGATTATCACAGTACAACCGAATAGGTCTAGCCACTGAATCAACCACAGACAACTCAAAAATTAAGTTTTTGAGTTAAACCATTTATGAAGTAGCCCCATAACATGCACTCTACATGTATAGTCGAGGAAGAACTTGACACATTTCCATAACATTGTACCATCTGCAAACTTAAAACTGTAACCTTAAGTAGACTTTCGATCATTCGGACATATGGCCAAAATCTGAATCTGAATTCCCTACGAGGTTTAGTCTGTTGACTTTTTTATATGTGAACATATAATCCTTAATTCCCTTTAGTATCTCATCACTCACTTGATTGCATTCCAATGGTCTACACTTGAGTGAATCAGATATTGACCAAACAGTCAAATGGGGAATGCAATGTTCTGCTTAATACATAGTCGAGCATACATCAGGCTATCAATCGTACTAGAATACGGAACATTCCTCATAACCTCTTTCTTTACTTTATTCTTTGGATAATGTGCTAAAGATTATCTCTCACTATGAGAGATATATGCTACAACAGGTTTGCAGTTAACCTTATTAAACCTTTGTAACATATACTCAATGTATTCACTCTGTGAAAGGTCTGATGAGTGTTGAGATCTGTCTCGGTGAATCTGAATATAGGATAGAAGATGTTACACCAAGGTCCTTCATGTCAAAGTTCTTGACTAAAAGTTGCTTAACCTCATATATGGTTAAGTAAATTGACGTGAGCAATATATCATCCACATGCACTGTCGGGCTCGTTTTTAACCCATTTCTCAAGGCTAAACATATGTATATTACTTTCATGCAATAAAAAGTAAGAAAAAAATTGAGAAACAGAAGTTAACTCTCCGAAAACCTTATGGAGAAAAAACAGAAAAATTTTCATTTTTAACCACCCGATCATGTCACCGCTTTGATATCATGTGTTACACGTAACGATACCTTGGTTACGTATCTCAGATCGAACATAAAAGGGCAATAAACAAAGAAATACGAAAAATTCCTGATTTATGTGGTATTGTTGTCGCCTGCAACCAAATTAAAAAGAAACCAACTTTCGTTAATACAAATTAATGTAGTAGTAGAAAGTGGATATCGTTTCCACGAGAAATATTTAGCGGCAAAGAGATTACGAGTTCAAAACTAAAATAAAAATAACGAAATGAGAGGGGGGTTTCAATTCACGGCAATTTAAAGAAAAAGATGACAAAAATCGAAAATCAATAAAAGTAATTGGATCTGAAAATTTAATAGAAAGCCTTAGTTTTTGGGTCACCAATGTTCTCACGCTAAAACGGATCCTCGATATAAAATTTCAGCCATTAATAAACATTCATTAGGGGATGTTTTCTCTTAAGAGTAAATGACTAGAAACATGTATCATAATATTCTTATTAAGCAAAAACCTAGATACGATCGTTGGTTCAACTGAATAATAGTGTTAAGAACTAAAAAACCAATGAACAAGATAATACATGTACGACATGCAATTAATCAAGACGAATATCTTCTTAGAATTTTTGACTTTAACATAAAGAAGGTAATCCTAATTGCTACTTGTGATTAACAAAACTGAACGTCATATTTCATTAATCTAGCTATTGAACAAATCAATCCCTAGTTGCACACCTAGAAATCAATCAATTCAATTAGAACAAGTAATTCAGAAGATATTCAATGTTTATCAACAACACAAACTTTATTGAAACATCTCACACATAATAGCGGATAACACAGTTTCCCTCAACCAAGAAAAGAAGATTGGCTACTCATAATGGAATTGAAAATAAAAGAAATAACAAAACATATAGCCTCCATTCCTGGTCTTTTTAGGAAATCTGGAAATACTTAGAAAAATAAAGCAGAAACGTAAAACTAGCCTAAGGAAAAATCTGCAAAAAATTGATAACTTGTTCTAAAACTACAGCTCTCGTGAACAGTCACACTTTTCTCTTTTTAATGCCTCCCGATCCCTTCCTTTTCATTTCTCTCTTGCAGATCACGTCTCTCACGTGTTCAGATTGTGAATCCTTATCAATCTGATCTTAAAAGATTATGAAAATCTCAAAAAATCAAATTTAAATTTGAAATGAGATCTGCAAATTTTTCTTTTTCATCTTTGCACGTGCCCACGCTTAGTCACTGAATCTGCTGCCAACTTAGAATTTCGGATTTTCTTCGTTTCTTTTGCATCTTTTTTATTCAATTTTATTTCTAAGGTGCTGAAAATCATCTGAGAATAATTAGAAGACAATTCCATTAATTTTGAATAATAATTTCAACACATTAAGGAAAATTAAATACAAAATAAGCACAAATTGATGACTTAACAAATTCTCCCACACTAAACCTTTACTCGCCCTCAAGCAAACATGTCAAACCACTACACTCCATCAATTCATCCTTCATAAGATTAAGTACACACAATCCATTAACTTGGGCCAGCAAGACTTAAGTTGCAACACATATTATAATCGCTTTTCACCAATGCAAATAAACGAAGTCAAAATAAGACATCTTTTTTTAAAAGCAAATATGAAATCAAAATGAATTCTTCTCATAGATTTCGGTCTTACACTCAAGTGTTTGAGGTAAAGTGTTTCTCTTAATCTCCCTCTAAAATATTGCACTACCATAGGCTTGCAATTTCACCAGTTATCATTCATTCATATCACATGAGCTAATAGATCATAAGGACTTTATTCAGGGTTGTAATAGGGCTAGGCTCACAGGTGAGGTAAAAATGGAAAAAGGTTAATCATAAGCATTCACAAAGTATCAAGTAAAAGGGACACTCAAATTCAAATTCTAAGATAACACATGAATACAAGGAACTACAACTACTCATACTAACTAATGCTACTATGCTTTATTCTTTTTCTTTTTCTTTTTCTTTTTCTTCTTTTTTGTTTTTTTATTTTTCTTTCTTTTTTCTTTCTTTTTTTCCTTTTTCCTTTTTATTTTTCTTTTTTTCCGTTTTCGAATAATACTAAGAACAAGGGAAAGCAATAAAAACAAGAGAAAAAAATAAATACATGAGTAAAAGTACCTATAAAAATATCTCATAATACAATACAGAATAAAAGTCCCAAATTACTCAATGCTTCATTCAACTTGTGATAGGGTAAGGCTAATGGGATTTTTGGTTTTAAAAAATAAGGTGATTGATTGAAAAACAAGGATAAAGGCTCAAATATGTTTGCAAAGAGAAAATAAGTGAGTGGGTCATTTTTAAGCTAAAGGGTTTTAAAACAAGGAATGCCTTAGTCATGTCTATATCCTATGTAATCAAATAAATTCAAACCGGTTCTAAGCAAGTTTTGAAGGCAACATGAATAGAAGAGCATCACACAATTCAAAGAAATAGTATGACATAAAGATGATGTCATTTAGACTCAAATTTCGCTTACAGGTTTAACTTAAGAATTCACTTCAATTCCACATATTCCTCATCACTCGAATGTCAAAATTTTGACTAAGTTTATAAGATCAGTTATTGCAATCAATTAACATGATTCACTTTAAAACTCACTTAGCCCAATTTAATTTTATGCATATACTCAATCTCATCTAAACTAATATGACAAAGCTTCATGGCTTAACATGCATAACCACATGAAAAAATCAATAGAACTCATACAAAAATCGGAAATATTCACACACCAAAACTCCAATGTTTTTCCCCCACACCTAGACCAACATTGTCCTCAATGTTAAAGAAGCATAAGTATAAAGGAAAAAGTTAAAGAAAGCTTCTCTATTATGGAAGTACTGAAATCAAGGTGTTGGCGGTTGTGGCGGTTGGAACATCAGCAGCAAAATGAATTGGAGGGGCTGGTCTACAAGAATCACTCTTCTTCCTTGGCATTGTGCGAATTTTGTGAAAGACAACCTGCAATAGAACAAGACAATAACGCAAGCACAAAATCACACGTTAGAGTTGATGGATGGGTTGGTAATGAAGATTAGGAGTGACGTGAGTTAGTGGTGGGCAAGTGGGAGTAAATGTCTAAGGTGGGTGGTGATGTGCTGTAGCTAAAAATTGAAACGTGAAGGAGAAATTTGAACAAAGAGAGGGGGAAAATAGGGGCGGCGGGAAACAACCAAAAATTCTAATCTTTTCTTTCTTTTTTTTAAGTTTAAAAATGAAAAGATGAAAATTAAAATGACAGAAATAAAAATGTGAATTTAAATTCCTAACTGAATGAAATAAACATACTGAAATGACCTGAAAAATGTACGAGTTCCCCCGAATGCGCTTCTTTAAAGTCGTTAGCTGGACATGTTTCGTTACTTACCTGACAAAAAATAGGCTAGGGGTACCAACTCTATTTCTTCCACTCGCTCGACCGAAAAGTTTTCATAATATGATTTCAGGCGATGTCCATTAACTTTAAATACCTTAGAGGTATCTAAACTCTAAATTCTACCACACCATGAGAAAAAAAAGTTAGTAACAATAAACAGTCCAAGCCAATGAGATCATAATTTTCCTAGAAATAACTTAAGCTTCTAATGATAAAGAAAACTTTTTGTCTGATGGAAAAATATTTCCTAGAAATCATTTTATCATGAAAAGCTTTAGTTTTTTTCTTATAAATTTTCACATTTTCATACGCCTCATTACGAATCTCCTTTAATTCTTGCAATTGCAGTTTCCTATTCAAACGCCTACAAACAAAACAAACCAAAGAAAACAAATAAAACACTCAAAGCAAGCACCCTAAAGATATGCATAAAAGAGAAAAACACACAAAACAAAGAGATACGGATGGGGTGCCTCCTATCAAGCATTTATTTAAGGTCATAAGCTTGACCCTTGGCATATGTACATCATCCATTATCAAATGAATGCTTGAGTCTAACAGGTAGCATGCTCAGATTTCGTGAGGAGCCTAGAGCAATTTTCCTCAAAGTCAACTCCTTCTTAGCAAGATGCTCTAAGACTTCTGATGAGTGGAGCTTCATCGTTTCGCCTTTATACTCTAATGTCCACCCGTCTTTTCGGGCATCGCCCTTCTCCAAGAGTGTTTCAAGTGTATCTCTTCCACTTAATAGTGAATTTTCCTGCACCTATGTGTCAATAAAATCCACAAAAATAACAGATTGTTCATCATTCGAAATTTTCATAGCATTATATATATTAAATTTAATTAGTTCACC
The DNA here is from genome assembly GCA_027478495.1 of Erythroxylum alaternifolium. Lineage (NCBI taxonomy): Eukaryota > Viridiplantae > Streptophyta > Magnoliopsida > Malpighiales > Erythroxylaceae > Erythroxylum > Erythroxylum alaternifolium. The sequence continues at coordinate 7,816,184 of JANIIA010000007.1, read as the reverse complement.
ATCAAATTCCATGGTTAGTGATCCATCATGAACATCAATTTTCCTTCTAGTGGTTTTTAAGAATTGTCTTCCAAATAAAATTGGGGTTGAAGAAGATACTTCATCACTCTCCATCTGTAAAATATAAAAGTCAGCTGGAAAAAGCATATCTCCCACTTGAACTAAAACATCATCTAACACACCATTTGGATAAGCATTTGAATGATATGCTAATTGAATCACTACATTAGTTTCCTTGAGAGTTCCAATATTTAAGGATTTATAAACTTCATATGGCATGACATTAATGGTCACACCTAAATCTAACATAGCTCTTTCAACCTCAAATTACCAATTTGACATGGGATAGTAAACATACCTGGGTCTTAACATTTCAGTGGAAGCTTTTTCTTTTGTAAAATCGCTGAAACGTTTTCTCCCAATTGCACTTTCTCATCAAATTTTAATTTCCTCTTTGACGTACAAAGCTCCTTAAGGAATTTAGCATATCGTGGAATCTGTTTAATTGCATCAAGGAGAGGAATGTTTACCTGAACCTTTCGGAAGGTCTCCAAAATCTCCTATTATTGTTCTTCCTTCTTTGCTTTTGCTAATCGACTCGGAAAAGGAGGTGGGAGCACCTTGTTTTGCATGACTTTCTGTGTCTCTTCAGGTAAGTGCGTGATTTCTTCCTCTATTTTTCTCTTGGAATTTTTTGGAATTGATTCCGGTAGTTCTTTACCACTCAGCAATGTGATAGCCTTTGTGCTTTGTCTAGGATTAGCCTCCAATTGTGCTGGAAAATTACCAAAATTTTGTGCATCTAGTTGGTTGTCAGCAGCTGCAATTTGACTTAACTGATTCTCAAAATTTGTTGAGTTTTTAAATTTCTATGTTGATTTTCTAAATTCCAAATACTTGCTTCCGTATTTCTCTGAAACGTCAAAGTGTTAGTGGTCAAAGTTTGTAACATATCTTCCAAAGAAGACTTACCTTCAGCAGTTGATGTCATATTTGGATTTTGACGCGGCACGTATGGTTGTCTATATGGCTGAAAATTTGTGGTTGCTTGTTGCCCTTGCGGATTCCCATATCGCAAATTCGGATAATTGCGCCATCCCAGATTATAAGTATTGGAGAATGGGTCGTACTTTCCTTGATTCGGCCCAGCAAATCCTCCCACGACATTCACCTGCTATGTGTTTTCCTCCTGTAAAATTGGACATAAATCAGTTGAATGTCCTAACATTGAACATATGCCACATACCTTTACTTCTTCTTTTTTCGTGACCGCCAATTGTCGCACCAAAGAAGTGAGGTCATCCAATCTTTTCTCCAACGAGGTTGCACTAACTTCATTCACACCCTTTTGCCCATGCCCTGTAAGGATTCCAAATTGTTGCGTGTTGGAAGCCATGTTTGTGATTAACTCTCTTGCGGCCGCTGGCATTTTGTCAACTAAGGCACCACTGCTTGCAGCATCAATCATGCTCCTGTCAGAAAGCAAAAGTCCTTCGTAAAAATATTGAATTAACAATTGTTCAGTTATCTGGTGGTGTGGACAGCTAGCGCATAATTTCTTAAATCTTTCCCAATATTCGTAAAGTGTTTCTCTTCTATGGTGACGAATTCCGCAAATCTCCTTCCGAATATTGTCTACTCTCGATGCTAGAAAATACTTTTTGAAGAAAAGCCTCTTCATCTCAGCCCACGTCTGCACATTCTCTCCGGCTGAATAGTACAGACAATCTTGCGCATCATCTTTAAGGAAAAGCGGAAAAGCTCTCAGCTTAATATGTTCTTCCGTTACATTAGTCGGTTTCATACCCATGCAAACTACATTGAATTCCTTCAAGTGCTTATATGGATCTTCTCCCGGTAAGCCCCTGAAAATAGTTAATAAGTGAATCAGTCCAGATTTTAATTCAAACATATTGTTATCACCTAAATTCGTGAAATTGATGCAGTGGGGTTGTTGCACATCAGTTGGCGCTGCTAGTTCGCGAAGAGTGAGGTTGGCAGCTATCCTATCCATCTTTTGCATCTCTTTCCGTTGTTTGGTCTGTTTCCGTAGTCTTTTCGCTGTCTTTTCGATCTTAGGATTGTACTGTAAATTATCTGATTGGTTTGAACGCGTAACGTACGTAAACCGTCAAAATTCCCTGCAACGGCGCCAAAATTTGGTGATGCTATCGCCTGCAACCAAATATAAAAGAAATCACTTCTGTTAAAACAAATTAATGTAGTAGCGGTAAGCGGATATCATTCCCACGAGAAATTCTTACGGTAATGAGTGCGAATTCAAACGAAACAAATAACAAAAGTAAAAAGGGGGTTTTGTTTGATCACGACAATAATAGAAAATCAAAGGGAAAAATGCAAATCGAAGGCAATAATTAAATCTGAAAAATCAATGAAAAAACGGGTCACCAATGTTATTTTACTATTATGGATCCTTGACATAAAATTGCAATTATTAATAAACATTCATTCGGGGAAATTTCTCCTAAGGGTAATGACTAGGAACATTTATCCTAGCATTCTTATTAAACGACAACCTAGATACGATCATAGGTATAATCGAATAATAGCATTAAGAATCAAGAA
>JANIIA010000007.1:7773427-7810682 GCA_027478495.1 Erythroxylum alaternifolium | reverse complement strand
AATATTAAATTAAAATAAAAAAATATAAATAAAATAAATTTAGTAAATAAAATATTTCATAAAAATATATTATTAGTCATATATTAGTTGGATTTGTTTTCTATTAGTTGAGGATATAATACAAAACAATAATTATCATAAGGTTATTAATGAAAAGTAGATTTTCTATCGCATAAACATTTTCTTACTGTAACCTTCTTTCTACTTATCAATTTTTGCGGTAATATTGTACTTTTCTCTAACCTTCAGTTATTTGTCTGCAAATTTAAATATGTGATGTTTAAAAACTGCTGTGAGTAAATATTTATTCCTACTACATCGTATATTCAAAAGTAGCCCTAATGACTTAGGTACGTAGAAACACGCGCAAAGCTGGTCTTTGGTCCCCATTCCTTGAGTTGTCCTGAACATTTCCACTGGAATCCAGCTTGTGCATGCCGTGTGTCGTTTGGTTGCCGAGAAAATCGGAAAGAAACTACTGTAGGAAACTTCCAAGTCTGATGCACCACTACCAAAAATAACAATTCCGATCGTAAATTTTCAAGAGATTGTGGGAAATAATGTTTATGAAGTTACACTACAACATATAACGTTGTTTGTGTTTTTAAGTTAGAATAGAACTCTCAAGTTCCATAACATTAAGGTTGCGATCATCATCTCTGCCATCGCATTCAGCTCTAATTATGCTCGTGTTTACTTATAAATTGTATCCGCGATAAAGTGATTCAGTTTGATCTGAAGTTAACAGAATAAAATTAATGACAATTTTGCATTATAGCGTCTTGGTTCAGATTTTATTAGATTAGCTTTACTAGTTTATTATCAAGTCCCAAGTTATGCTGGATCCATCTCCAGGAGGTCTTAAAAGAACAAACTTCTAGCCCACATCTGAAGATCTGCAACAAGCCTAGTATAACCCAGTTAAGGACATCAGGACTTGTTGGGTCTAACCCAGAAGGTAAAAAGCTACTACCACTAAGCTGTCGGTCAGTTGATGCCTGTTCTAGAATTAGCAATGAGTCGAGCAAGGTCTAATTTACCTTTTACTCAACTTTTAAAAGGGGTTTCGAGTTTAATTTGGATTTGTTTGCACTATTTCAAAGTAACATCATATTCAAGATAAAGTTCAAACTATTAAAGATGAACTTCATTATCCTTTTCTGCTTGACCAAATTTTTGCTGAGCTTATGTCGATAAGGAAAGCCCTATCTTAATTAAAAGAAAAACAAATTAATCATGTCATTGTAGAGTCTGATTGTTTGACGACTGTTCAAGCTATTTTAGCTCCGTCTTCGAATAGTTCTGAGATTGGAATTTTGGCCCTTGACTGTTTCTTACTCAAGCGACATTTCCTTCATCTGTCCTTCCATTGGACGAGTAAGATTGCCAATAAGGTAGCTCACTCACTTACAAGGGTAGCCTTATTATATGCAAACCTTCATTATTAGAGTGTTAGTCTCTCTTGTTTAGATTCCATTTTAATTTCAGATAATTCTGCTGGTTCAGGCATTGATGGTGAAAGGCTAGTAGGTTCCGGGTGTATGGGGTAAGCCTGTTGGCTTGGGTTAGTTTCATTTTGCCTTTCTTGTCAATGTTTTCAAAAAAAAAAAATAAAGATGAACTTCAGATTGAGCTGGAATGTTAAATTACTTAACCTGTTGATTTCAAAATAAATTGAACCAGTTTAATTTTCCAAGCCTTACTTGTCCCCATACGGAAATAGCCTGGCTCCGTTTCAAGTCCCGTAAGCATTTTAAAAAAAAGATAAAATAGTAAGCATCAAATAAAGGGGCTGACTCACTCTGACCCAAATCCATAAATCTTTATTCATCAGATTTTGCTAACTTAGCAATATACTAACAAAGGATTTTGAGAGAGCAAAAAAAATTGGATCAAATTTAAAAAAGCTTATATATAATATTATATCTTAATTCAAAATTTTAAAGCACTGAGTTATGAATTATATATTTACATATAATTTACTTTATCTATATATCTCTTTCAATGATTCTACTTAGTAAATTTTCACCAAAAAGACCGCTCTTATATAATCTAAAATTAACGAGTCAAATTTAAATTACCAATTTTAGGTTAAGCGTGAACTAAGGAGCTAGCCTAAGACTCAACTTCATAATTCGATAGCCCATATTAAATGGTTTGGTTTAAGTTGGGAGTTGCAAGCTGAATTGCCGACTTATTACCATCTCTATACATTGTCACGGTCAGAACTGGAAAAGGCGATCACTGATTTAGATCCACTTGCATGAGTGAGATGGACTGCCATACTGATGAAAGCAAGAAAAGGACGGCTTGCTTGGTCACGAGTTTTCGTATCAGACAACTGAGATAAAAAGAAGACGTCCTCTGTACATCCTCATGTTGTCTTTAATTATTGATTACTATGATTCATTACCACTATTCTGACCTGTTATAAGTTGCCATTATAGATGTAAGAAAAACTGCCCTTAGAAACATCTGAATGTTATGATCATGACATGAAACCTATGTCTCAATGCATTTGATAAAAACTGTTGATCTCCTGAGAAAGATGGAGACATCTCCTTGTAATGGCGGTCGTTTGAAGACACGTTACGTCCAAATGCATGTAACGAAAGGTCTGCTAAGCATTTACCCCAAAAAAAAAGTCTGCTAGCAGTTAAGTTCATTATTATGTTCCAGGTTTTAGGCTTTTTAGTATAATTTTTTAAAATATAATTTCTTTTGGTATCTTAGGCCTGTTTGATTAGATGTTAATTAATAAAATAGAATGTAATGAAAGGAACAATTTATAATAGAATAGAATGTAATAAATAAAAAGTTGTTTAAGAAGGATAGTAAGGTTCATAATATAACGTAGTGAAATATTGTTTAAAAAATAGATAGAATGGAATTTAATGTAATATAAATGAGTATTATACTCCTAATATTAAAATGGTTGTTACAAATAGTTTAATGTTATGATTTTAAAACAGAAATAATATCTAACTAAAAAGTTACGCACAACCGTGACAAATAGTTTTTATATATTTTTTATTTTTAAAATAATAAATTTTAATAAAAATTTTATTATTTTATTATTAATTATATACAGTTTATTATTAATTATATAAAAATATTATTATTAATTATTTAATAAATTTTTTTCTGTTATATGTGATTTATATTTAAAAATTATTTATTTATATGTTTATTTATATCAAAATATATACAAACAATTAAAGAATAATTTTTATATATTTTCTATTTTTAATAATAAAAATTTTATTAAAGTTTTATTATTAATTATATACATTTTTTATTAATAATATAAAAATATTATTATTAAGATAAGGAGAAATAATATTAAAATATTATTAATTATATACAAGAGGTTAAGATTAGAAGAAATAATTGATATTAAGAAAAATTATTAAGAGTAAATTAGATAGTATGTATTTATTAGTTTACATTTCATCCTATAACCTCCCAAATCGGAGGTTTCATACTTTCACTGTTTAGGATGGAATAGAACATAACATGAAACCATCCGTTTCTATTTCATTTCATTACGAAACCTTCATCCAAACGATAGAAGTGTATTACGTTACGCAAGGCCGGTCCTGAGATTTTATAGGCCAGGAACGAAAGAAAAGATGTGGGCCCTTGACTTTAATTAAAAATAAATTAATTTTTTTTCTTTTTTTTAATAAACTGTAATCTATATTATTAAAAGTGGGCCCTGAGCAGGGGCCCAGCTTGCCCTGGACCGGGGCTGACGTTACCTTCCGCTCCATTCTAAACCCTCCAACTAAATAGACCCTTAGAGATGGCAAAAATACAAAAAAAAAACCTAAAATCTTCACGTATATATAAACTTAGCGGTAATTATCTTGTCTTCTTATTCAAAATAATAAGAATATCATAAATATGTATTTTTAATAGATTCATTGAGCATGTGCAAAAATAATAAATGTTTTAAAAGTTAGACCAATTTTACCGATTAAATAGTAAAATCTTGAATACATTTAATTTTTTACTTTTTTGTTTGATTTAATTTAATAATTTTTGTTGTTAAAACCGATCAGTTTATTAATTAGTCGATCAATTTTTGCAAACTAATTAATTTTTATAAACTAAAATTAATTAATTAACTTTCTTTAATAATTTCTTTTTTAATTAAACTTTAATTTTTTGATTAATAAAGATAATTTTCTTAAATCATTTTTCAAATATTTTAATTTTATTTAATTTGTTACGGTCTAATATAATCTTTTGAATCTTAAACTTTTTGTCTTATCGGTTTAATTTCTGTTCCAATTTTTAAAACATAGAAATAATATTACAAGAGGCTTCAAACTTGACCAATACAAACATATGAATAAACTCTTTGCATGAAATTACTGATATTTGTAAAATAAATTAACTTTTTGAGTTTTTGGATCATTTCTAACTAATATCATATAATTAAATAATTATTTTCAATTTAAAATTCTACAACAATTGAGCCTTATCTCGATACATAATTTATTTATTCTTTTTAGATCACTTTCGAATTTTGAAAAAAAATTGAATCATATCTAAATAAATAATGTCACATAATTAGAAATTTTTTATTTCAATTCAAAATTTTAAAATAATAAACTATTATTTTATCCTTATACATAACTTTTTTGGGTTTACCGGAATCAGCATTTTTAGTCTATAGGAGTAAGACTGTGTATTATCGGACATTTTCAAATCTCATATTGGTGCGAGATTCGGACTGAATGTGACGATGATTTTAATATAAGATATAATATTAAGTGTAAATTTCTAATAAGCATTTTTGAGTGACTAATGACTTAAAATAATGCTATTTAGATAAGATTGGATCGTTTAGATTTTTAGAATTAGATTTTAAATCGGCCCCTCGTACTAAACTCAATCCAAATTTGACTAACCCATATCTCCCCCGTTCGCTACAGGACAAACCAGGATTGGCACCATATGCTATCCCTTCTGCAAATCAATGGCTTAGGCCCTTGGAAATTGCAGGACAAGTAACAAATTCCACTATGGAAGCCACTGCTTGGTAAAAAAGGGGACAGTCGGCAGCTTGACCTACTTAAGTTGGTGGTGTGTTATTTATTTTAGAGATGGTCTGCGTAATCCATGGACCACCACTAGCAACCAAAAGAGCCAGTCGGCATTTCCTGGCTGTTCCACCCTGGCCGAACTGGTTAAGCTTTTGGTGAGTCATGAACCAGACTTTAACAGCCTGTTGGTCGGCTCGTAATGCCATTGGTTGGCTCTGATTTGGCATTTGAAAACATTTTATGCCATACATTTTATGCCGTAACGTCTCAACCTACCATTGGATGAGTCCATGTTTCGTCAGTTTTTAATTCACCAGTTAAAGACACCATATGACATTGCAATCATTCATCAGGAAAAAAATGATTGGTGGAATATGCTTCTCGAAACACTTAATTTATGAGTTATTACTTAATATAAAAAGACAAAAATATTTCATATATTTTAATAAATCATTAAAAACTTCATAATTGTTAAAATTATTAAAAAATGAAATTTTAATTTTTAGAAAAATAATTTTCTTATTCTTCTATTAAAAATAACAATGAAAATAAGCTCGCGAGCATTACACTCAGGGATGGGAAATCCTACCAATTTTTAAAAAAATTTAAATTAAAAATATAAAATAACATTTTTTTTAATTGAGTCCGAGCTTGAGTTATCCAAGTTCAAGTCTACCCGAAGTCTAACTCTTCTAAACAAAACAATATTAAAACTTAAGTCAGTCTACACCTGGACTTGACTTATGGACCGATTCGTTGAAAACACTTGAATCTAGACTCATGATCCACCCATTATCATCCCTAATTACACTTATATTAATCAAATACTGCTTATATTAATTCAACTTAGCTCTTAAGTCATATTTAATTAGTCGGTTAAATTTTAAAAGTTGAGTGGGATTATTATATTAATACGTTTGATTGATCTACCTCTAACATTCATATTGAACGTGTTTCTCAGCTTTTTAAGGAGTGATTGAATTGGTAGAGTGGGAGACATGGGAATAAAAAATCCTGTGTTTGTATTTTCCTGCTTACATTCTCCCAATCGAGTCTGTCGTACAAAGCTTGCCAGTGCGAAATACCCGATTTGTGTAATCTGCAAACTATTGCGTCAATCTGAAGGTTTACCTAGTGCGCATCCAGAAAGGATAGCAATTACAGGTTCTCCGGTTCAAAAAAAAAAAGTGCTTTTGCCACATTTTTTATTTAAAGTGTAAGAAAAGAAGTTTGATGAAAATTTTGAAAACTAGCATGACTTTTTTAATAATTTCAAATATTATGAAATTTTGTAAAACTTTCTAAATTTAGACCAGAGAGGTTTATGTCTTTTACTGATGGCTATTGCTTACACCAAATGGTTTACAGGTTGTTATCAACTTAAGCATTGAAAAGTTGTGGATGCAGAAGTAGACCATACTGCTTACTTACTCTTTCCATGAAAAGCGCAACGAATGATGTACAGAAAGTTGAGTATATATGATTCGGCATCCATTCAGAAAGTTATGAACTCTGTAGACAAAAAGCTACAAGCTCAAGCTTTTTAACCCTTCTGCTTATAATATTTGTTAGCGAGCTTTACTCAATAAATCAAAACATTAAAAAAAATACATGCTCTAATTTTATAGAATTGCAAATTTGAAAATAATTAATTAAAAATGAATCAGTAATCATATTTTATAGATTGGTAACTATTCAACTAGAGCTTGCATCATTCTTAGTCGAAAGCCTATTTTAGTCAAAAGTCTCAAGCAGGTTATAGTTATACTCATGCTTTCCCTAATAAAGTTTAAGCTTTTTGGAACCTCTCTTTCTCTTTAGCCTTTTCTTTTGATTTGCAAGCAAAGTAATTACTTAGCTAATCAGCAAAGGTTATAGAGCAAGAATTTGAGAGAAAGGTTCATATCAACTGCTTTTATTGATAGTTTGACAAGTGGATGCTCAGGCTTATGGGGGCATTGCCCACATTTCTAAACAATGAACTTAAGCTTTTTGGAAAGGTGAAAAGGCTCATTGTGACCAGGAAAAAGCAATGTTGGGCATAAAGGGGAATAAGAAGTTAAAGGGAATCATTAATAAGTTTGACCTGAATAGACATGTCAATAGGTGAATTCGGTCGAAATTGTCATCTTCAATTAAATTTTGAGTTGGACTTAAATTTTTCTTTTAAAAATTTTTAAATTTTAAACTTAATTCGGTTAAGATTATATGGTCGAGTTTAATTCGAAATTTGAAATTTTTAAATAAAAATAATGACGTTAAGAATATTATTTCCTAAATTTAAATAAGATAATAAAATTTTCAAATTGAGCCCGAGTCTAATGTAGAAAACGTCAAACCTATCTTCAATTGAGCTTGAATACATGAATTTCAATTCAATCAAAATAAGTGTGATATGATAAGTTTATATTGGGTCAAATCAGGTTAAACCGCACAAACTAATGTTTATCTCTATCTAAAAGGGTATTTGCAAGGAATGGTTGGTTGCATCATCGTAATTTATTGTAATATCTTGTAATGATAGAACTTTTGAAAGTAAAATCTTGATCGGTGATGAACTTCAAAAAGAGTTGGTGTAGCCATTTATAATAACAACATAGGGTTAATAATGAGTCAGGTTCATCAATTCTTAAAGTTCTGAGCTTGAGTTTATATATTTTTTAAGTTTGAGTTTGAAACTCGTTTATCTAGAATTTTTTTAAAATAAAATGAGAAAAAATAAACAAATTGACTACGAAATTAATCTTGGAAATGAAACTTCTGCCATATCCTCGAGTAGAATAGAAAGACACCCTAATGGTGTAACGATAAGCAGAGTGACACCAAGATTGCAAGAGCTTGCGTAATTCACAAGTCAATTTGCACAACGGTTACCTTCACGAAAAACACGTCACACTTTCACCTGCCAATATCTGACAAGTAGCTCTCGAATACAGAAGGCCAAAGGGTTAAAAGATGCTAGCAACTTGGGCGGAGATGACATGAGATTAAAAACAAAAAGCGAATTCACCTCTAACTCTATTTGACGAAAGCCAAGATCTCAAGCTAGAGTTAATCTTATAAAAGCTTCCCAAAGCTCAACCGAAAAGGATGAGCAGGTGTTATGAGTATAAGTCATCATGAGAGAATCACACCTCGAAAAGTTAGCTTGAAGGGAGGGAGAGTCCAAGGTCTTATAAGGCCTATTCTAGAACCACGCCTCTCCGATATAGGACTCGTAACATTGTTTCCTCCTTTGGAAGCCGGCGTCCCAACGGCTCTCACTCTACGGTGCTTCACTCGTTTCAGTTCACGGTCAACCCCTCTGCTGGTCAGTCCCCTTCCGTGAGTAGCCCTTTCTGTTGGCCAGCTCTCAATAAAAACACCAGTGTTACGAGTACAAGTTACCTTAAGAGAATCACACCCCCAAAAATTAGCTTGAAGGAAAGGAAAACTCAAAGCCTTACAAGGTCTGTTTTAGAACTACGCCTCCTTGATATGAGACTCGTAACAGGAGGTACCAATATTTTGTACAAAACTTACAAGCCATATGCCTGAATTGTCTCTTATCAGCCCACTTGCCGACACAGAGTAAGACGAACTTCTATATGCTTCATTCATGTTTAACTTTTACCCATTCATGAGGAGGTTTTGTGCGTCCAATAAGAAGATCACGGGATCTACCTCCAACAAACATTAAATGTTGAAAATTTAAACTATGACAATTTTTGTTCCTTTCAAAGGACATATAATTAGGTCCATAAAGGACCAAAGAACTTAAAGACAAAACGTATAATCAAAGGGAACGAAGTGGAGGAAATTAATGAAGAACCTTGAGAACAATCTCCCATTGGTTGCTTTCTCACAACTCCACTTTCAGGCTCTGACAGGTGAGTGGGGGATCCATGCAATCCCGGCATGTTGGCTTTGGTGATTTTGTTGGGTCTATTTTAAAAAAGAGCCGAAGACTGCAATTCACTTTAAAGTTGTGGCTTTTAGTGCATCGTTTCGTTTTACAGTTCCTCAGAAAAGGACAGGTCCCTAATAAAGGCAAGCGAGCAGTGAGAGCTCTTATCAAAGTTGTGAAGAAATGTATAAGAGAATCTTTAGGAATGCAAAAGAAGGAAAAAATGAAATAATTTGATCAACCTTATATTTATTGTTAATTACTTTTTTTTATATGATCAAGAATGTTACCATCAACATTATATTAAATGTGAATTAAATAAAACTTTGAATATACATATTAATTTGCAAATACCATATTTTCTATTTGATAAATCGGACTCAAAATTAAAAGAAAAATTCAATTTAAGTGATTATTTAAAAACTAAATTTGAAAGACTAGTAGAGTCGGATAACATTTAGGTTCGAATTAAGCTTAGCCGAAGTCATTATCGACCCAAGTTGATTGAGCTTTGAGTCATGTTCGAACTTTTTTAAAAAAAATTTTAAAGTCCAACTTAGGCTTCAGGGTAGCTTGAGATTTTGATTTGAAATTTTTGAGTTTTGAATCGAGTTTAGACTCAGGTTATTCGACTCCACCTTGAATAAAACCTAAAATTTTATTAAGAAAATGACACCATTTTGCAAATTTTAAATTTTAGAAAATAAAAATAATGGTCGGGACATGTTTTAAAGAATTTTAGAAGAATTCTTTTAACCACTTTAAATTATTTTTGAAAATTTTATCAGCTAGATTTATAAATTATGTAAGGGGTTAAATTTTTTTGTGATTTAAAAAAATTTAAACAATAACTTATTTTTAAAATTTTAAAATTTTCAATTAAAAATAACAATGAAGTACATATAATATGAATATTACAAGTAAACCAATCAAATACTGCTTATATTTAACTCAATTTTTAAATTCAAGCTGAGTTAATTAAACTTGACTGAAATTAATAATTTATAATAATTATTTTAAATTATTAATTAAAATTGAATTTAATTGAACTAAGTTAAGTTAATATTTAATTAGTTTACATATAAAAATCCATGCTTAAGAGTTTTACCGTTATTTTTTACTCAAATTTTAAGAGAAAATATTTTCTAAAAAAATTAAAATCAAAAATAAAATTTCCAAAAATTTTATAAATTAATATTTTTTTAAAAAAATTAAATTATTGGAGAATTCTATTTTTTTGTCTTTTACTCTTAAAACAAAGAAAAAAAAAAGGAAGCATTTCGGTGACTTTACCTTGTATGTGTATCTACGCAACCACCTTGTCTTCGGCCCATTTCCACCTCAGCATCACATGTAATGGGTTGAGATCTTTCTGTTGCCTTCCTATTTGTGGGTTACAGGCAGTGCCACTATAACTTTTCACCTTCTTTATGCACAAGATGCCAAAATAAAGCTTAAGCCACGGCATTCACTTAAAGTGGCTCTTAGAGAAGAAAGATTGATCTTTTGTATCTCCTTCCTATTTCTATTTAATTCCTCCGTTAATATCCAAATTGTTGTTTTCGGGGTGACAATAGGTTAGGATCAGGTTCGCTCATGTTTGAATTCAGTCTAAAATTTTATATTTGGGTTCAAACTTAATTTAAAATCCTAAATATAAAATTTGATCGAGTTCGAGGCTCTGATCTCAAACTCTTAGATTAATCAAACTTAAGCGGTGATTAAATCTATTCTAAAAGTTTTTTAAATAAAAATATTATTTTTAAGTCTGACCTTAATTCAAAACCCATAATTTAAAAAAAAAATTCATAATTTAAAAGATTGATCCTTTGTATCTCCTTCTTATTTCTAAGTAATTCCTCCGTCAACGTCCAAAATGTTGTGGTCGGGATTGGGAATGGGTTAGGTTTAGGGATGTTCGAATTTAATCTAAAATTTATGTTAGGATTTAGGTCCAGTTAAAAGTTCGATCGAGTTCAAGACTTTTAACCCAAATAGTTAAACTAATCCAACTTGAGCAGTGATTAAATAAATTTTAAAAAATAAAAATAAAAATGACATTATTTTAAAGTTTAAATTCAATTTACAAAACAAGATTTTAAAAATAAAAGTTAAAACCTAACTTAAAGTTCAATAAAACCTAACTCAAAGTTCAATGGATTAAGTTTGGGGATGTTTTAGTTCAATTTAAAATTTATGTTAGAGTTTAGGTCCAGTTTATAGTCTGATCTGGTTCAAATCTCTTAACTCAAATCTTTAAACTAATCCAACCTGAATGGTAATTAAATAAATTTTAAAAATAAAAATGACATTATTTTTTAAGTCTGAATTCAATTTACAAAACAAAATTTTCAAAAATACAAGTTAAAACCTATCTCAAAGTTCAATAAACTGGCCAGACAAGCTTTGTCATGCCTAACTATGCTTCTCAATAATAGAAAATTCATTCTCTTGGAAGTTCCCAATCAAACCATATTCTGTATTGAATAAAAACCCACAAACTAGAAGGATCCCCTTGTCCTCTCTTAGGCATCATTATACGAGACATTAGCTAAGAGTGCTAATCGACTCCTACTGCTTGACCCTTCTTCTTCACTTCAACTCTTGACCTCAAAACAAACTTAACATGGTCCTACTAGTTCGAAGTTACCACTACAACATACACGCATTATTGAGTTTTAGGCTCTACTTGCAAACAATGTTGTGATTGTGAAAGTACGATCAAGTTGTTTGTGTTTTGTTTTAATGAAATTGACAAAATTAGTCGATCTAACACGAAATTAATATATTAAGATTGGTTTAATCAGTTTCGACATTTTCTCTATTTTAATTTTTGTATTTTAAAATCTATCACTTAATTTTATAATAATGCTTAATTATCATATAATTTCTTTTGCCGTATTTTATTATTTTTATTTAATTATATAAAATTGTGATATGTTAAGTAAAAATAAGAAAAAATAAATTAAATATAATGGAGGTAGTTACTATATAAAATAGAAATTTAAAATGATAACTAAAAAATATATTAAATCACTAAAAAATTTGGTATATTTAACTAAAGAATAAGATTGTCATATTAAATCTATTTTTTTAATTTATGGATAATTTAAAGTTCGAATCCAATCAAAATTTATTAACATAATTCTTTAATCACTAATAAAATTACATATTCTTTTATTAGTGAATAAAAAAATGATATAGGATCAACATACCAACCCAGAAGGAAGACTAAAATACTTGGCTTTCCACAAAGTGGGATAAGATCTCTTATATCATTTATGATATTTCTATCCTATTTTATTAAATCTTATTAACACATTTACGTAGACTCTATATAAACATATAAACGAGATTTAATAAAATATGGTTAAAACAGAATAAGTAGAATAGAAGATTTAATAAGTAACAAAGCAATTGGACTAGTACAATTGAAATTGTATAGACTATAGAGGCAGATCCTTTTTTTTTATATATACATTAAGTATCTTAGCTTTGTCGTACTAATCATAAACTCCTAAGATCCTATTCCAAGAGTTCTAAATGAGGTAAATCTGAAACCTCAAGGTCTCTCAGGTTCCTACGTAGCTTGTACACTTATACGCACAAGAAATCGTCACATACTGATTAGTAAATTGATTGATTATTGGCCCTGCTCAACATCAGGTTCTCATCAGCCCTAGATTCTTAGTAGTTTCAATTTTCACATTGCTGCTAGAAGTAAGACGTTTATAATTAATCCAATTAAGGAGCATACCGAAGAAGTTAAAGGATCATCAATAAAAATTTGTTTTCCTCTTTCTTTTTTTGCGAAGAGAGTCTTAGGTGAAAAGTTAAAACAAATTAGGTCACTCCCGATACTGACAAGTAGGCAGATCCTACATTGAACGAATCCACCGGTAGCTTTGTTCCAGTTACGTAAGCCTACTTTTAGTAGTTGACAGCCGCCCACAGTTAGTCTTGTTGCTCTTTTATGAAGTGGCATTCCACAACTGGCCTTCAAAGCCAAAGCTGCACACTTTCAGCCAAAAAAGGTCGCAAAACGTGCAAAATAAACCGACTCCCCAGCCCACCATGTGCTCCTGTAAAATAAATATTCATTTTTATATAAGTAAAAAAAAAATTTAAAAATGACTGACCAGTGATCAATGACATTAACAACTCTAGTATGAACAAACGATTGGTCTTGGTAGGCGGGACCGAAGTCGAAGAAAGTACAGCACTGGAAGTTGTACAAAGTCCCAGCAGTCATCAAAGTAAAGTGAACTCTTTTGTTTGTACATGATTAAATGATGCTGTCTCACTAAACACCATTACTTTACTTTTAATTTGTTTAAATTTATTAAAAAAAGAGTCAGTATGAAATCAAACTTAAGGTTACGTGTTCTAAATAACTTATTTGGCCAAGTTGGACCATCATCTTTGAAGCAATTGATGATATGGTTAAGTTTGAGCCTTCATTTTCAAAGCAGAAAAGGTAAATGATGACAGGAAAAGCCTCCATGGATTTAGCAGTGAAAATTTAAAGAAACAGAGTACAGAAAGGAGAGGGGCAGAGGAGGCACGTCAAGCGGTTCCCTGTAAGTCAAAAGAGCAGAGGAAGTGCAAAAGTGAAAACAAAAGAAAAAAAAAAGGAAAATTTTCTGATTAACGTCCATTATTAGGGGAATGCTTATATATAGTCGAAGAGGGCCAGACCACAGAGTATAGAGTCATTACCTGTTAGAAAAGCTCAGACACCAACGTTCTACTTTTAGACCCCTCCATTATATACTCAATAATTTTTGCCTTCAATTTTTTTTCCTTTCTTTTGCTTCCAAAGAATTCTTTTTTTTTTTTAAATCTTGGCCCACTTCTTGTTTCTTGGAATTCCATCATATGAACACTTTTGAATCTTGGATCTTTATATTCACAAAGCTTGTTTAGAACTCTGTGGGTGGTGAAAAAGTTGATCAAGCTCGAGATATAACCCGGAGCTTGTTTCTTGGGATTGTAAGAAAAGAGAAGGAAAGTGGGACAAACAAAGAACGAAAAAAAAAAAACAGAGCAGAGACAGAGACAGAGTAGGGGAGGGAAGAGATGGAACAGAAACATGTGTTGTTGTCTGCGTTGAGCATCGGAGTTGGGGTTGGTGTGGGGCTTGGATTGGCTTCTGGGCAAAGCGTGAGTAGATTGACAGGTAAAAATGGCTCACCAGATGGTGTCTCCGCCGTGCAGATTGAGCAAGAGTTGATGAGGCAAGTTGCTGATGGTAAAGATATCGAGGTCACTTTTGACGAGTTCCCTTATTACATCAGGTACAAAAAAGTTTTGATTCCTTTGTTCCTGGAAGAAACTTGTGTGAATTCGTTTTTTTTGGTGTTAGTGCATATGGGATTCTTGTGCATTGCAAATGTTCTTGGTTGGTGATGTATAAAGATCTAGTTTTTCCAAATAAATTTAACCTGGTTTCCATCTTTCTGTGGTGGATATAACTTGTAAGTTTGTGCTGAAACTTCTGATCTTTTGATTTCAGATGATCTGGAGTAGCATTAATTCGAGTTCTGTGATAATTTTACTGTGTTTAATTGATAATATCATTTTGTAAAACTCAATACACGTTACTTCAGACTGTTTTTATGAATGCTTTTTAAGAATTTTATAAAATTATGTGGATCACTGGCTGGTCTTCTTCTGAACTCTGGGAGATTAGGGAAGGATGCATCTAAATACAACTTTCTGGTACTTGAGTTCACATTCCTTTGCATGATGTGCAATTGCAGTGAGAAAACACAGTTCTTATTGACAAGTGCTGCTCGTGTTCATCTGAAGCACTATGATCTATCCAAGCACACCCGGAATCTTTCGCCAGCCAGTCGGGCGATTTTGCTCTCCGGACAGACTGGTATGGAGTGGAAATAAGTAACGTTACTTCCTTTGATTTGTTGTGTTTTAAAAGCTTACATTTAACCTAGTCTTGCTTATTGCAATTTCTGAAGAACTTTATCCACAAACGCTTGCCAAGGCTTTAGCACGTTACTTTGAATCAAAGTTGTTGTTGCTGGATGTCACTGACTTCTCCATAAAGGTGAGTGGATGACACTAGTCAAAGCTCTTTCTCTTCACTTTGAATGCTATACTTCGTTCTTAGATCCTTTATCTTTGCCTAATTACAGATGCAGAGCAAATATGGGTGCACCAGGAAGGAATCTGTAAGCCTTCACTTGCCTTTTTTTTTTCCCTGATAAAGAAGCACATGCCCTTTTTTACCTAAAAGCCTTAACTTAATATTAAAAGACATAAGCAGTTGAGTTTTTTTTTTAAGATTATTAAAGTGATTGTTTAGATTGCTTGTGAATGGACTTTAAAGTCCAAAATTTGTAGTGGGCATTTTGAGATGATTATAGAGGTGTTTTGAACTTTTACGAAGACTTTTTTTTGGAAGGTCAAAATACAGCATAGTTTCTGAATTAGAAACTGGAAGCTTTTACTTTTGAAAATTGGAAATTTCTGTATGGTTATGTTCATTGAACAAGATACTTCTCCGATCTTCTCGCAGCCTTTCAAGAGAACTCTCTCAGAAGTGACATTGGATCGGATGTCAAGTTTGTTTTCTTCTTTCTCATTTCTTCCTCCAAGTGAAGAAACAAGAGGTATAGCTCATACTGTTTTGTTAGATGAAGATACATGTATTCCTTACTGTTCTGTATGTCAAAAATCCCAACTACTGATCAAGAAATGTCTTGCAGGCAAAATACATAGGCAGACCAATGCTACAGATATAAAATCGAGGTACGTTCTTGAGTTTTAAGTCTCATGATGTTGCATAACAGTTTCCAACCTTGTAGCCTTGTCAATATTTGCAGAGGTATGGAGGATTCTAACAATCCCACAAAACTTCATAGAAATGCCTCTATAGCATCCGATATGAGTAGTAGTACTTCTTCACAGTCTGCTTCTGCAAATTCAGGTGATAATCAGAAATTGCTCATCAGTAAACTGATAAAATTGGATATTGGATATTGAAGCAGATTTCATTAGAGGGTGTGGAACATCATTCCTATTTCCACTTTTATACATTGATAGTTTCTTTTAGAAACTAAATTTCAGTTTTGTGCAAAAAGATTTGCGTCTGATTTGCCGCTTGGGAATTCACTTTTCAGCTTTGTTGAAGAACACAAGCAACTGGTGCTTTGATGAGAAAGTATTTCTGCAGTCACTTTACAAGGTATATTCATCTGCAATCAGTTTCTTGTTCAACTTCTTTTAGTTTGTGTTCATGTTCTTGATTTTAGACCTGTTCCTGTTACAGGTGTTGGTAACAATTTCAGAATCAGATCCTGTAATTTTATACATTCGGGATGTTGAGAAGCTTCTTCTCCCATCTCAAAGGTTGTACAATTTGTTCGACAAGTTCTTGAAGAAACTTTCAGGTTCGGTCTTGGTACTTGGTTCCAGGATGCTGGATCAAGAAGATGATTTCCAAGATATGGATGAAAGGCTCACTGTACTGTTTCCATACAATATTGACATCAAACCACCAGAAGATGAGACTAATCTTGTGAACTGGAAAGCAAAACTTGAAGAGGATATGAAGATGCTTCAGTTTCAAGATAACAAAAACCACATTGTTGAAGTACTTGCGGCAAATGATATTGAGTGTGATGATTTAGGCTCAATTTGTATGGCAGATACAATGATTCTTAGCAATTACGTAGAAGAAATTGTGTTATCTGCAATCTCATACCATCTAGCCCACAAAAAGGACCCGGATTATCGAAATGGAAAGCTTGTGATCTCATCAGAGAGGTACTAATTGGTTGGTTTCATGTTCTTCTGTTTAAAGAACTTCTATTAATCACTGTGCACAACCTGGAGCAGCTTGTCCCATGGATTGAGCTTATTCCAGGAGGGAAAAAGTAGTGGAAAGGACACTTTGAAGCCTGAGACGAATGGTGATGCCGGAAAGGTTTGTTCCATAACATAATAATGTACTTCTTGTTAGTCTCAGAATATGATGTAATAGAGTTTTAAGGTACTGATACATGTCCAAGATTCACCAAGCGCAGGACTCTGACGTAGAGGATACTGTTGGTGCAAAGTCTGAGTCAAAACCTGAAACCACAGGCACAGAGAATAAAAATGAGACAGAGAAATCTCTTCCAGGGATCAAGAAGGATGGTGAGAGTCCATCTCCCGCTAAAGCCCCTGTGAGTCACAATCCTTCTGGTTTTTGGCTAAAAAAGATTAAACCAGGACTTGAGATACTTACTAATGAGTTTACATTGCTTCCTGAAGGAAGTTCCTCCTGACAACGAATTCGAGAAAAGAATAAGACCAGAGGTCATCCCTGCAAGTGAGATTGGGGTGACATTTGCAGATATTGGTGCCATGGATGAGATTAAGGAATCACTTCAGGAGCTTGTCATGCTTCCTTTACGGAGACCTGACCTTTTCAAAGGAGGGCTTCTTAAACCGTGCAGAGGCATATTACTCTTTGGCCCTCCAGGTACAGGTAAAACAATGCTGGCAAAAGCCATAGCGAATGAAGCTGGAGCTAGTTTCATTAATGTCTCAATGTCCACCATCACTTCAAAATGGTTCGGTGAAGATGAAAAGAATGTGCGAGCACTGTTTACACTGGCTGCAAAGGTTGCTCCAACAATTATATTCGTTGATGAGGTTGATAGTATGCTTGGTCAGCGTACAAGAGTTGGTGAGCATGAGGCTATGCGGAAGATTAAGAACGAGTTCATGGCACATTGGGATGGACTCCTGACAAAATCTGGTGAGCGCATTCTTGTTCTTGCCGCAACCAACAGACCATTTGATCTTGATGAAGCAATTATCAGGCGATTTGAGCGCAGGTACGCTGCATTATCATGATTCTATAGATGAAAATTCCTGGAAGACAAAACCCCAAGTTCGAGGATTTTATAAACTCTTGGGGATGATTATCCTTTCCAGGATAGAACTCAACACCTCAGTTAAGTCCAAAAAATGTATGTATATTTTCATGAATCACTCAAAACAAACATTTTACATTGAGCAGGATTATGGTTGGTCTACCATCTGTAGAGAACAGGGAAGTAATCCTAAAAACACTTCTGGCAAAGGAAAAGACTGAAGAACTCGACTTCAAGGAGCTAGCCACTATGACAGAAGGATATAGTGGCAGTGATCTGAAGGTTTGTTATTTTCACATTCACTTGACTCTTTTTCATGGCTTCCAAAAGGATTCAAACAAACTGATGATTGACCCTGATCACTCCTGTCATGAACTTCTGCAAGCAGAACTTTTGTGTGACCGCAGCTTATCGCCCTGTGAGAGAGCTATTACAGCAGGAGATGCAGAAGGAAAAGGTAAGTTTGAACTCCCTAATGTTAGAACTTCAATAGGTCATGCGATATCCTGAATATTAAACTTCACTGTAGGAAAAAAAGAAGAAAGCTGAAGAAGGAACAAGCACGGATGATACTTCAGCTACCAAGGAAGAAGATAAAGAAGAACAAGTAATCACTTTGAGACCCTTAAACATGGAAGACCTGAGGCAGGCAAAGAACCAGGTGACTTTTGCCTGAGCTTTCATATAGACGATAGTTTCAGCTACTTGCAGTCTACTGCATAATAATATCTAACTCAGATGCTCATTCTGTGTTTAAATTGTCCTAAAATTGTTTCAATTAATCGAGTTTGAGATCAATCTCGAATGCTTTTATGAAATTCCCTCTGCCCCTCGAGACCTAAAATGTTCAGTTAACTGGCATTATTTTATGCTGCAGGTGGCTGCAAGTTTTGCAGCTGAAGGTTCAGTAATGAGTGAGCTAAAACAATGGAATGATTTGTATGGAGAAGGAGGTTCCAGGAAAAAGCAACAATTAACTTACTTCCTGTAGATAGCTAGCTACTCATCCGATACACTTATTACTCACATTCTGAGGATCATAGTAAATGGAGAAACAATTGCCCCTGCAAGTGCAATGTAGTTGCAGCTACCAGATAAGCGTACTTTAAAATTGTGAAATCCGAGACCTCCTGGAACCTGATACGAGAGCCCTGCAGATCCTGCAAAAGCCTTCTCCAAGTCATTCCATCTGGAACCTGTATATCATTGCCAAAAGAGAGGAGACTGCATTAATCGATCGGGGACACTCGACGGAAGGAATTGTTCTTGTTTTCAAATTTTCACCTTCATTGAGTGTACTGTTATTTCAAATCAAACAGGTTGCTTTCCAAAGCAGATTTCACAATGTTCCCAGCGTGTGTTGTATGATTATTGTTTGAACCATGAGAATTGGAACTTGTTTCTGTTTGCAGAAAGTAGGAGGAACTTGTATTGGATTGTTAGGTGATTTGTAGACATTGAACAATCTCTTCAGATACTAAGCATTTGTACATGGATCTTGTCTAGATTAATATAATTCTTCTTACCCTTTGCCTCAAAATCCTAGATGCCTAGATAGTGATTCAATAGTAACAATAGCATTTCTTTTTATGATATTCAAATCTTTTAGGTAATTATACAAAAACAGTGATTTTTTATAATAGTTCACATGGGATTCTGAATTTTGAACCAGATTTGAATTTTGTCGACAAATAGACCAATTGGATCTCGCACTGGCCCAACCCTACCTTGGCCATATAAAGAAGTCCAACATACGTCGGCTGAACATATACGACGTCGTGCTATATGGATTCCCTACGAATTGGCGGTTGATGTTATTGATTGATTTGAAGATCCACAGACAAAAAAGTTTGGAAAATTTTTCTCCCAGAGTTTGCTTTAGGAATTGTACAATGTCAAATTCAATTGAAAGATACCAAAATCTGGGTTACAAGGAGGCTCTCTCAAGAAATGACCTTTACCCGATAGCCTGCAAGGAGCTCAGTTTGATTCTCAGAGAAGTTTACGCCAAACTCCCTAAGAATCTTCAATCTATCATCTTCCACGACACTCTCACCGCCTTTCGTCTGCTTCCTGAGTAAGCTGTTTAGTTTTTACGTTTTTTTTTTTCCTTATCCAAAAGCTTTGTCTTGCGAATTATACGTTCCCGGTTCGTGGCAATAATTAATTCAACCAAATGGAGACATGTTCTGGGTTTTGGTCGCCTGTGGTGATTGAATTGTTGCCAATTCTGTGTCTGTATGATCTTCCGTGGTATGATTGTATGTCTATCCGAGTTCGATCCTCATTTTCAATGCGAAGATCATTACAATCTTGGATAGTTAGCATGTTTTTCGTTCTTGGTTCCTTTGAGATCAAGAGGTGGCTATCTTATGCTAATACTTAATTGCTGGATTGTTTGTGAGAAGGCTACAGCTCTGAAATCTCTGTTGTTATTTATGTTATAATTTTAATGTTTTCAAAACGGTATCACTAGCATCTTAAATCCTAACGAACTTGGTTTCTTTCAGTTTCTAGTAAATAAGTCTGTCGAGCTAGCCTTTGTGACATAGTAGCTGAGTAATTTGAATCCATGAGACAATTACGTGATTTTAAAAGTAATTTCTTTAGATATAAATCAAAGGTGTGAGCACTTAAGACTTTTCGGAGAATGTTGGGATGCAAATCGTGACTTTAGCCTTATGAGAATACCAGCGATGAAGAACTAGTTTGCATGCACAGTTAGTTGTGCAGGAAAATTTTTGGTTTGAACTCACTTCGACTTTCCTAGGAGGTGTCTTATTGGGTTGTCTTGTCATAGAATGCAGACAAGGATAGCTATTTCAGCAGCCCATCTCCTAAGCCAGAGTGCTGAAGCTGCGTTACCGAAGCAGAAGAAAAACATGGCTGTTACGGAATTCAAACATGCTAAGGTTGCTCAAAAGAGGCGGTCTAAAAGCAATCAGGAGGAAGAAAGTAAAGTTAGAACAAAAGTAGATGTTGTACTGTATATCCGATGATTATCTGTGTTTGACTCATCCATTAAACCATGTTTCCTAAATGTTTTAGGTGCAACAGAATTGCCAGAAGATGTTCTTGCATGCATCTTCAGTTTTCTGGACATCCAGTCTTTAGCTTCTGTTGGGCAAGTTTGCTGGTAATTGTTATTCACTTTTACCATATTGATTGTATCTCAACAACTCACACCCCTACAACGCATAACCCATGGGAAAATGTTCGTAGTCTCGTAGAGAATTAGTTTTCCATGTGTTTGTTCAGCTAGTTGCAACCATCTTGAGTTTAGTTATAAACTTGGTTAAGTAAATGTCTAGTATGTTCTGTCGCTTAATCATTCTTCGAACGGTTCTTTTCATCTCAGTCAATCTATTGGTGCTATGTGTGAAGGTCATGGAATTTTGCAGCTAGTGACAACAATTTGTGGCAATCACAATATGCAACATATTTCGGTAACGGTATCCTTTCAGATGCTGAGTCACTGAACAGCAGTGAATGTGGATATAGGAAGTTCAGTCATTTGAAGAAGAACAGGATGACAAGAACCAATATTGATTGGAAAGAGGCCTTTAAAAGGGCATATTTAGGTATGCTTGTCGTTTTATCTTCACTGACACTACGAGAAATATTTTTCGTTCTTTTTTTTTTCTATTGGGCTATATAAAAACTACATTTTTTAATTGAAAAATGCTTTGTTCATTGGAGTTCAGCTCCTGCAATCAACTAAATACATTTAGGTTTTCCATAACCATCTAGTGATGGTTCCAAAAGGAAACCATGACAAGGTTGTCAGATCTTTACTTGCAATTCATTACATTTTGTTTAATTGGTTTTGTTCTTTCAGGCAATTCTTCAAAAAGATTAACATCTAAAAGGGGTTATTGTGATCATTGTGAATCGATAGTGTGGCTTAATAATATGAGATGCTGCAATGAAGATTGTAGTGCACCTCAATATCAAAAAAGGCAGATCATCCCTGTATCTTCGCACCAGGTACTTCTCTCGATATCTTCTACGTCGTTTTAACCCTTTTTGTCCTTACCTTTTAACTGAAGAGGATCATATGAGTGGAGGTTTTCTCTTCAAAACGTTTCCCTCAAAAAGGCCCCTTTTTTTTCCAGATTAAGATGTACATTATGTTATGCTTGTTCAATATGGAATTGTTATGCATTCAACTTTTCTATATTCAATATCTTCAGGTTCTTGAATATCTCTTAGATGGGTCCTTATCACTTGATCCAGCTTCGGACAGTGAAAGTGAATCCGATGAAGGGTCAAATTTTGGATTATGGGCATATCCGAGGTTCATTTGTGAATGATGGAGTACCTAGAATTTTTGTGATTCTTAGTGTGCGGTATGTTCACGTTGATAATTTAAGCTTGAGCTTAGAAACTTTGCCTAGTACCATTACTGCTCAGGATGTCCTGTAAATTAACCCTGCGACAAGAACACATATAAATCTTCTTTTTTTGAATTGCTTGGATATGAATTCTGACGCTGGCTGCTTATTCCTGTATTTTCAGTTTTATTTATTTGGGACGTAACTTCTTCGTAAGCAGCTGTGACCAAAAAAAAAAAAAAAAAACCCGCCTGGTTCGAGTCAGGCTCAACCTAACCTAAGTTAACAAGCAGAGTTCAATTTGTCAGGATTCATATCATGGATCGATCAATGAATCTTCTTGTAGACATTTGATTGGACCTGGGAAAAATTCCACCTAAATTCCGCTCAGACAATATTGGTCAATGGATCAGGCCCAACAGATTAAAGCTCCTTTTACATTTTTTTTTCTACAAGACCAACGTTTAAAATTCTTTAATATTTTAAAAACTGGTTTAAAAGATGAAATCAGTATAATGTAAATTTAAGAATTTAAAATATAATTAAAAGAAATTTTAATTATTTATTAAAAAATGTAAAGTTTAATTAAAAAAATTATTAAATGAAAATTAATCAATTAATTTTTATTTTTATTTATAACAGGTTATTATTTTAAAAATTTTATCTATTAATTAATAAATTGGCCAATTTTTATAAAAATATTTAAATAAGTTAAATCGAAAAATTAAAAATCGAACTAAAAAATTAATCAGATCAAAGTTTTTATAATTAAATCGATTAAATTGATTAAATTTTTAATCATTGATTTTATCTTATACAAATGATAGAGAAAAATATGTTTACAAACTAAGGCTTGTGCCATTGTTATTTTTCTCTTTTTTTTAATACGAAGAGAAGAACAGACAAAGTAAAATAGCAGATAGAGAGAGCAAACTTAAATCAGGCCAACATTATCGTGACAAAGAATAGCTATAAGACCAGTAGAAGGATAATCAACATCATTGAGACCCATCTTAGTATGATAATCAACAGTCATATTAGTATTTCTAAAATTGTGAAGAAAGTAAACTTACCGGTTCTTATTAACCAGAAGATTAATCTGATCAACCAGTTCATATCTCGTAGCATCCGCTTGAACATTATGCATATTTAATAGATAATAAATAAAGTTTTATCATTACCAAAAAAAATCATCGAGTATTTTATTTATGACACATGATTTGAGCTACACTATATTGTATTTATTAATACACATTTAAAAATATTAATTACAAATTATTCCCGATACTAAAACATAAGAAACAGCTCAGGAATTCCGAATACAGGTAATGCTTTTGTCTTGTTTTGTTGTCTTCTGCATGACAATAAAATATTGACAAGTCAAGGGTCTGTCTAGTCCACTTATTTTCCATTAAAAATATCAAAGTGCTAAGAGTCAACTTAAGCAAGACGTGCAGGCCAAAACCATAACTGAGGTGAAGGGCCTATGAATGATTCGACCTTCATAATTGAAACAATGTGAAGGGCTAAAAATGACATGAACGGCCAAAAACGTTATTTGACCATTTTGTTTAATAATTAAAGGACTCGTCTAGCTTTGAATCGTTCAATGAAGATGACCAGAGGGGAGGAAAAA
Source organism: Erythroxylum alaternifolium (assembly GCA_027478495.1). Classification (NCBI taxonomy): domain Eukaryota; kingdom Viridiplantae; phylum Streptophyta; class Magnoliopsida; order Malpighiales; family Erythroxylaceae; genus Erythroxylum; species Erythroxylum alaternifolium. Next base: position 7,786,887 of record JANIIA010000007.1, on the reverse strand, counting down.
AGAAAAAGACTCGCTTTTTGTTAACGTTAATAAATAATATATTTTTAAATAAATTTTTAATCAACTTATAATAAATTATTAATCGATTTCACGACTCTAAATTAAATAATAAATACGTAAAATAAAAAATTCAAAGAATTTATATTGTTTTTAATTGAAATTAAAAAATATAATTTTAATAAATTTAGCAATATTTAAATTGGCTAATTTTTTAATTAAATTTTTAACTTTTAAGTTCTATATATTTTAATAGTTTTTGTTGTTAATCATAAATTAGTTTATTAAATAATTGCCTAGTTTTTATAAACTAATCAATTTTTATAAATAAGATAAATAAATAAATTTTAATTAAAATTTAAAATTTGTAATGAAATTATATTTTAAATAATTTAATTTTAATTAGTTTTACGATTATATGAATTAAATATTACTAACTTAATCGATTTTATGACTCTAATTTAAATAATAAATATGTAAAATATAAACTTTAAAGAATTAAATTACTCGCATCATATTGTTTTTTATTGAAACTAAAAAAGTATAATTTTCATCAGTTTAATAATATTTAAATCAATCAATTTTTTAGTTTAATTTTTAACTTGTAAATTCAAATATTTTAATAAATTTTTTTGTTAAAAATAAATTAATTTATTAGATAATCGGTCAGTTTTTATAAATTAATCGATTTTTATAAATAAATAAATTTTAATAAAATTATATTTTAGATTATTTAATTTAATTTAATTTTTAACTAATTTTAAAATTATATGAATTAAATCTTATAAACTTAATTTTATGTTTTATAGATATGACTTTTCATCTAATTTTTAAAACATTGAAAAAATCTTATGTTCAAGTGAGGATAATAAGACAAGCTATCATGGCCAAAATTGACGTTACTACCTGAGCTATCTGTTCAAGCTTGTTCAGAGAACAATTTTGAGCGACAGTTTCGCGCACTCTGTTCAGAACCTATACAGTAATCTGTAACTTCACAGTAGGATACAGTAAAATATCGAATAGATACAGGTAAATCCTATTCCTCCATAGCCTGTGAATCCTCGTCTCAGCTCAGCTCATAGTGACGTATCAGAACAACAAATATAATAAGTACAAATTACTTATCGTTTGCTTTTGTGATACGTTTTTACTGTGCAAAAGAAAAGGGAAAAAAGGAGGTCCTAACACGTCAAAACCCTTTTAAAGACTCTGAACTCTGAGGAAACTCTGATTCAAAGCCAAGGGGTTGGGGAGAAAGATGACCCATTTGGACCATAATTCCTTTGCCTTGTCAAAGGAACCAAAACGAAAGACTGACTTTATCAGAAAAATCTTTTTTTCTTTTTTTCTTTTTCCCAAAGTCCCTGGAAAAAGCAAAGCCTGCAAGCTCTGTCTTTTTACTAGTTTATAGTGACCTTAATATTAATCTCAAAATTAACTTAAAGGATTACTTAATGAATCAAGTCAAAGTTACATGTTAGGTTCTAATCTGTGGTTGAATTTTGATTTTTCAATTTTTGCATTGAAAAAGGTAGAATCTCCCATTTCAGATGCCCTTACACTCTTGGCTAAACAGAGCAGTTGAGGGGTAAATTACAGATTAATCTCATTCAGTTTTTCATAGAGACTGTCCCATATTTGATACACACAAAGAGCTATCATATTAGATAAAACTTCTACATTTTTGCTGTCAAAGGCTGGAATCTAAAACTTTATACTCAACAATTTCCCTAAAAACTAGTTGAACTACCTCCGCGGGCTTTGATTTCTCAATTCTAATACTTGAGTATGTTGACCTTTTGTGAAAAATCAGAAATTAGGATCTTACGTAGTTAAAAGATGCCCCTTAAAGAATGGTCAAGTTAGTGAAATAGATCAGGACCAAAAAATCATATATTCGAGCTTCAAATTGACTCCTAAATTTGGTAATAACCTAAAGCTAACCAAATAAAAGATGGTCGTTAATTTTGGATTGAATTGGAATTGAGTCGGATCAAATTCGAATGTAATATTTAAGAATCCCTTTCCGTGATTCTTACAAGATTTAATCCACCAAGTTTACGCAAGCTTACGCAATTCTCTGGTGAAATTGAGGTCTTGGACTTTACCTTTCATGGGATTCAAATTTTCCGTCATAAAAGACAAGTCTTAAATGTATAGATTCTGAGCTAAACTTTATTCACACGGCATTGCTCAGTCTACGCTCTATTTCTCTCCTCTCCTTCCAAGAATCAGCTCTCTGTCTCCGGGTCAGGGTCAGACTGAGCAGAGAAGTCCTAAAAGGCTTCGTAGATGTATAATCGAACACCAAAACATACAAAAGCTACCGTCTCTTCCGAAAACCTGTAAAAGCAGAGCAAAAAGCTCTAATCTTTCTCTTTTCAATCTCTCATGTACATACCATGAATTTGAAACCCTCAAACCAAGTGCAAAACCTCTCTCAATCACACAAATACCCACTTTAAAGCCTGTCTTAAAACCCTGAGTAGACAATACACTTCTGGTCGTCTTCTTCTTCATAGGCTCTGTTCTTTATTTCTTGTTTTCCTTAGTCTTGAATCATGAAAGCTCTCTATTTCCTCAACTTCTGGAGGGCAACAACCCAGAAAGAACACCGCCCTTCTACTGAAAACAATGTTGCCGCCGAGTTTTCAAGCGCTGTGGCCTACTCAGACGACGAGTTTTATGAAGGGGAAGATTCTTTATTTGAGTTGGAGTGTACCCTGTCTGATTTTGACTGCAATAAGATCAAGAACAACCTCCCATCAGACACTGATAATAGTAAGTTTGACTTCAGGGACGAAGCTCTACACAAGTCGTCGGCCACTAAAATTGACAATGGCGAAAGTCAATGTTCACAACCTGCTCTTTCTCCGTCTCCTACTGATCATGTCTCTAAAAGACAGGTATTACCCGTTGAACCCATCTTCAAGCCGCAGTCTCCAATCTCGGTATTGAGATCAGCCCCCAAGTTTCGCGTCCTGATGTTTAAGAAATCCAAGTCAATGGCGGTCCAGAAAACGGAGGAAACAGAGTTAAGTGGCGTGTTTGTGGACAACAACGCCCAAACTGCTAACAAGCAAGGAAATGAAGTGAACTTCAAAAAATCTCCACAAAGTGCTACCTTCACCAGAGACAACAGCCTGAGAATGCACAAGTACCTTAAGGTAATAAAGCCTCTATATGTCAAACTCTCTAAGAAACTGAATGAAAAGATGAAACTATCAGAGGAGTTGTCAGTGTCATCAGCGTCGTCGTCACCGGCAACCTATACTAGAAGTTCACCGAAGAACGGGAAACAGGGGAATATTCCGGCGGGAATCAGAGTAGTTGGTAAACATCTTGGCAAAAGCAAGTCCTCATCTTCAATAGCCGGCGTTTCAACGGTAAGTCGGAGGGATGATTCCTTGCAGCTGCAGCAAGATGGTATTCAAAGTGCAATCCAACATTGCAAGAGATCATATAACTCGAGAGGTAAAACTTTAATCCACATACTAGCTCAATTGTTTCATTTCTTTTAGTGCTCTGTTACAATATTGTTCACCCTTTAATGGCTTCCGAAATCTGCTTACAGATTATTCTTTGCCTTCACGGTTTGCAAGTGATTCGATGCCAGAGAAGTTGCTAGATTCACCAAGAATTTCAACCGAATAGCCTGGAATTAAACAAGCATTTCAAAGCTACAGGATTTGGATCTAAAGGGGAGAGGTAGCCTGAAACCTGGCAGATTTGAAATTCAATACTACACAGACTAAATGAACAAGAACGCATGTTGCGTTCTTGTTCTCTTTGTAAAGACAAAAAACTAAACAAATAACACTAAAGTTAGGTTCTTTTGTATCTTCTATCTTCCGTCTTCTATCTTCAGGTACAAGCTGGTGATGGGTCATTGCGAAAAACTGGTACAAGAGATTTGATATTGTATCTGTTCTTAGTAGGAATGTCTGGACTGGTTGTTCTTGTCAATGGGATATCATTTCTGGATTTGAAATCTTAAAACGATTAGTAATTTGGAAGGTGGAAAAAGACAAAGGCTCCTTTATTTAATTAATTTTTAAAATTTGTCTTAAGCTTCACGCTTATATTAATCTAGCAATCTAGTTTGTTACTGTTCTAACGCAGAAAGATCTCTGCTATACACAGTGAAAAGCAACTTGTTCTCAGGCATTTGCCCGAGATAGTAGGGCATAAACCCATGTAATTAATGCCCTGATGGCATTACCTGAAGCAAAGAACACATCGTTAAGTTTGTACATTTTTGGGGAAGTGGAGAAAGAAACATGTCAAAGGGCGAGATTGATGATTGGTTTTGGTCAAAAATGATCCTGAAACCTGCAGTAAACTGCAAAGCTAAACACAAAGTTTTCTATATCACCATCATTAATGGCAAGAACTAGCTAAGCACCACCAAATCTGTCCCACTTCAGGTCTCTATTCTGTACCGTTCCAAGCACGTTCATTGGTCCCCCTCCTCACCAGACATAAGGTTCTTAAATTTCAGGGCACGAGCATATATGTGCTTGAGGACATAAAAATTCCAGGAAAATGGAATAGAACTTGTTCCTCCTTAAAGAGTGGAGTGAACTGAACATGGTCGGTGGTGCGAAACCTCCCAAGTGCCTTCAAGTTGCTGGTTTTCGTTACATTTCATATTAAAAAGTGTGAACGGTTGAAAAGTAGAAATATGTAAAGATTGATTAATATTAGTTATTTTTAGTTTATTATTTTATATATTTTATTCAGAATAAATGACTCAGATTGCAAATAAAATAATTAAAAAAAATTTATTTTATTAAAATATTATATTGATAAAATGTTATTAACCTAATAATCTAATTCAATTCTTCAATTTGATTAAATTTGGGTCAAATCAATAACTTATTTGAAATTATAATTTAAACCATTTATATCATGTATAATTTGTTATTATTTTTAATAAATATATAAAATATTTTTATAAAATCTTAAAAAATTCAAAATTTTTAAATTTTAATAAAAATATTAAAAATTAAAGGTCATATATTTTTAATTTTTTATCTATTTATTTCCAACACGAAATTGAAAATGGGTTTTGCAAGTTGGAGACAAAGAAGCTCAAAACATGGTTCATATAGGAACCCAACAAACTTGGAAAATCGATGACAGGCGTCTGGTCTGGTCTGAGGGACGATACATTGCACCAACAGGCACCAAGAACAAAACAATCCCATCCCAGCAATGTCAATAGATTTGCCTTGATCTTGTTCCCTTAGGATTAGGAAATCTAATGTATGATCTTAACGTAAATCTGTTCTTACTTTTTCTTCACTGTGACGTAGAAGCTGACATGATTGAACGTAAATTAAATGTTTCAGGAAAAAGTTATGATAATGACTCTGTTGTTTTGACTGAAAGAAGGAAAAGTAACAAAGTTGAAACTACCGACAGTTTAAGAGTTCATTGGATAAGCAATGATGGATAGGGCGGTGTTGTTGAAAACTGTGAATGAAGACTGCGAAAATCAGGAGTAAATGTGGAAGATAAGAGTAATAATAATTCCCTGAAACGATTCAGATGATCTTTTTCAGCTTCTCCTTTTGTTTTTGAACTAATCGAGTAGAGTCAGGGATGTGGGCTGGGTCGGATCCGGATCTTCTATAGATCAGGCCCAGTTTAAGAATATCATTAGGATACGTTCATCCTGGTCCTAAAAATTGACATTGTCATAATTTATAGATTCATTAAATTTAAAATTTAAAATATCATTTTAATTAGTTGAAATAAACTAAACTTAATTTGTTAAATCAATTTAGTGCCTGTTTGGATAAGTTTATATCAGTAGAGCTTTTGTTAATAAAGCTTTTCTGAGAAGAACTTTTCTAAGAAGCTAGTTGACTATTTTACTGTCATTTAAAAAAGAGATTTTTTGAAAGAACTTTATACATTTAGTTATTTCATCACATAAAAATTTAAAAAAAATTTTTAATTTTAATTATATTTTATTTTGTGATAAAAATTATTTATGCATATAAATATTATTTAAAATATATTAAACAATATTCAAAGTACAATATATTAATTATTATATAATTTTAAACCATATGAAACATAAACGAAAATATACCTAACCAAATTTTTTGTACAGATTATAACATACGTAAAACTAATATAAAAAATAAATATTAAAATATATAAAAAAGTTAAATAATATTAGATAAATCTCAAAATAAACGTAAAGATGCATTTGTGGGTATTGTAGAAATTATGTGTAAAATTTAAGGATAAAAGAAACTAAAAAATAGGCTTATCAATTGATCTGAAAATTTTACCCAAAAAATTATTTTTTTTAGAAGCTTCAAATTTAAGCTTCTTAAAAATCTATATTTTAATTGCCAAAAAAGCTATTTATACTGAAAAAAATACTTTTTCATTTCACAGTCAAACACTTATTTTTCTTAAAAAAAACTTTTACAGTAAAAAAAGGTGCCTATTCACTCTTCAAAAGTTCAACTAAATAGGCACTTAGACCAAATTGTTCCTAACATCTTAATTTTAAATTTCAAAATTGGATCAATTTAAACTTAATTTATTAGTTAATTTCGAATTCAATGAACATGATTTACTAAACTTGTTCATTCCACATCTCATGATTCTCATCGCCCCTGCAGAGTTATCACTTACGTATTACATAATGGATAAGGAACAACTTCTAACGTTGTGAATTACGACTTAGCGCTGGCAGACTTTGACTTGTGCATTATTATTGATTCAAGTCAAAGAGAAGCGAGTTTCATAAGTTTCAGACAAACATGCTCGAAACACGGGTCATTGGACTAAACGGCCTTTTCTTATTATTCTATTTTATTTATTAAATAAATAAATATTTATAAGACAGGATAAAAATAGAATAATAAAAATAGATAATTTTATTTATCGTAAATATCAATAGCCGAAGAGAGCATCCGACAGACCAACAATGTAGTTTCATCCGAGAACAATAGGATTTGTCTTGTCTCCGTGTTCTTTTTTAATTAGAATTCATAATTGATCTCATTTGATACTTTATTATTTTAAATTTAAACAACACAATTTATTAAAATTGTAATAATTTTTTAAAATATAAACTATTGCATAATTAACTGCTCTATACAATTATTAAAAAAACTTAGTCGATTAGATCAGTTTAATCTTTAAAATTTTGAATTGTTTAATCATTTAGCTCGAATTGATTTAATAACTTTTGTTAGGGATGTCAATGAACCAGGCCGACTAGACCCGCCATTTATTTTTTTATCCAAAAACTTCCAAAAAGACTTTGTTTTGGATAAAACCACCTCGTTTTGAAAATTACAGGCGAGCCCAAGTCTACAATAACTAGGTCAATCAGGGTAAAAAATGAGCCGAATCGGATTGATTTTACCATCCTTAACTATTGTTATTAAACTTTGATCAAATTATTAATTAATTGGTCAATTTTTACTTATTAACAAAATTTTATAAATTAATTAAATTTTATTTAACAATATATTTTTATTAAACTTCGAGATAAGGAAATTTTATTTTAATCATATTTTAAATTCTTTAATTTTATTTAATCTTTATCAGTATTACAACAGTTTAATTTCAATTTAAAATTTTAAACTTTGCTACCGGTTTTAAATTTTTAAATCATTGGTTGGATATTTAATATTGTTTATAAAAATATTATTATGTATGATAACTAATGGAAATATGGAGGTGCTTTTAGCTTGTTTGCTTAACACTTGTATGTCTTAATTGTTTCGGTTAGCTCAACCAAAGGAGTTTCCCTCGGGTTTCCGGAAGTTGGCAATGCTTTTTTTTTTAGGTTTTCAAGCAACAGGACATAGAATTGGAGGAGCATATGTTTGCAAGTGTACAAAGTTCGTTATTGGGTTTTATTTCTGGACTCTCCACAATACTAGGGTTTTTGGAAAAGCATCTTCAACATACGGGTAAGTTTGAAATGCCCAGGTAAGTTATTCAATCAACTTTTTGAGTGTTGTACATGGATTAATTTTGTTCAATGTCAAATGAGTTTAGTGTTTTTCACTTGATTTTGCTCAATTTTTGCTCCAAAATTTCTATACCAAGTACGCTTTTTACTCTCAATTCTATCTTTTGCTCAATTTTACCTAAGAGAGTATGGTTCAACTAGGTTTTGGATTTGGGATAGTTGCATCAATTATCTGGGATTTTGATCATAAGGGTTGAACGACTTTTATCATTTCATGTTTCGATGTGGTTTGGGACCTCATAGCCCTTCTAGTATTAGAATTGTGAGTTGTGGATTGTGATTGTGCTGCTCATTTTGGAAGTGCTATTGTACTTCTTACTGGTCTTGTTCCGATACCATCAATTTGTGCCATTGGGGGATAAGTAAAGTGTAGGATGGATGGGCTATGCTATAATAGCAGATTTGTTTTTTGTCTTTAGTTTGCTATGACTTTGTGTCATTTGATGTCATCACTATGCTCCTTGTTAGTAAACAAAATGAGATGTTGGTTTTAGACCTGTTGTTTCTTTGTGTTTCTGTCTTGGATTTTGGCAATTCTGTGCAGCACCAGGGTCTGCTCAGCATCCTCCTCAACAAGACAAATCTTTTCTCCATCTATTGAACAGTCAAATAGAGAAGTTTCTTCTTACCTTTTATTGTTCTTTTTAGTTCTTGTTTCATATTTTCTTTGGTTTTATTTTATTTTATTTATTTCCTTATTTCATTATTATTAAGTATTTATTATTAGTCTCATTTGTATTATTATTTATTTGTTTTTTACGCATTTATGAATTTATTTTTACGTATTTATTTATTTACTCTGTTAAACTGCATTACTTATTTGTATTTTTTTGTATTATTACTATACTACTTTTTTTCTTCATGTCATAATCACATGTAGGTTTACCAGAAATAGCCTCTCTACTCTGTAAGGGTAAGGCTGCGTACTATCAGACCTTTCCAGACCCTGCTTTATTGCAGAATTTCGGACTAGGTGACGATGATGATGATGATGATGATGAAATGCAGGAGCCTAATGTGAATATGTGATGATGTTGGTGATGTGAATTGATTCAATTGAAAGTTTGTAAGTTGAAACAAATTAAATTAAAATTTAAAACTGAGAATGCAAAATTGCAAACTTATAAAGACTTAAATAATTAATTGACACATTCTTAAAATTTGTGAAATGATATTTCATTTTTAGTATTTGAGTATTGGTTTTAGGTAAATAATTAATTGAGTATAAAATTATGCTATCGTAAATTAATAATAACCTGGTTGTAATTAATGATAGTATTTGGATATTGGCTTAGGGTAAATAATTAATTGAGCATAAAATATGTTGAATTATTTGGTAATATATATGTGTAGGCTATCATAAATATATATAATAAATAATGTGTGAAAGTAGTGATGTAAATATATCCAAAAGGAACTTTTTAAAAAATTGTGAATATATTGTAGGCTAAACTCTGACCACTTATACTTAGACTTATTAATGTCAATTAAAAATCGTAAAAGCAACTTATATATTTAAAAACTAAATAAAAAATGGTGTATATAATATTATAGTTTATTAGAAATGAAAAGAAGATTCGAAGCTTTAAATAAGGAAAAAAAACATTTTCAAAGAAGTTATATCCTTCAACTTGAATCTCATATTATGAAAATATCCTTCAACTTGATCCTCATGTTATAAATAGATGTGTGTGAATAATTGTATAAGATATATCATTAATTATTTGACAATTATGTAAATCATACTCTTCAACTTGATCCTCATATTTGAAACTTTGAATTGAAATTGTTCGAAATTGTTGGAAATGGAAATTGTTTATGTATGCTTTGTGATTATTAGAAATAAAAATTATTTATGTATATTTTGTGTAATTATATATGTTGAATAATTGAATTGTCAGTTTTTGACTTATAGTGAATTATGTTCATTGAAATTGAATTGTGTAAATATCGTAATCATACAAAATGAGTTATATCATATAAGATGGACATGCATATTGTGTAATAAAATTATGTGTTATTTATTCTGATATATGTATTCATTTATTTTTACAGATAAATAGAAGGAAGTTTAAGTACTTCTGATGAAACCACTTCAGGAAGATACAACAATCCAGCTTGGGCTCATGCTGCATTGGTTCCGGCATGAAGAACCATACTATTTGCTTGTTTTGTAACAAGCATTTGAAAGGTGGAGGAATCATTCGATTAAAGAAACATTTAGTTGGAGTTAAAGGAGATATAGAACCCTATAAAAAAGTAAGTCATGATGTGAAGTGACAAATGAAAATATTGCTTGAAGAATATCAACATTATAAAGATAGAAGGGGAAGGTTGAATATTGAAATTTGTAGTGGAAGTTTGTTTTCTGGTTTCTGTGGTGATTGTGGAAATGTTGAAGGTGGTAGTGGTACTAGTGCTGGTAGTGTTTCATTCCAGGCCCAAGAAGAAGTACCTGGACCTGATGTGAGGAAGAGAAGAAGGCAGGTGACTAGTTTTTTTACACCACGAACAACTCCTGGAGCCTAACCTTCAATTCGTAGTGCAATGCAATCAAGAGAAGCAACTCACAATGTCAATATAGCAGTACCTAGATGGTGGTATGATACAGGTTCATCATTCAATGCTTCTCAGTCTTATTATTATCAACCTATGGTGGATGCAATAGCTTCTTATGGTTTGGAATATAAAGGTCTTTCGATTGATGACTTAAGAGGTAAACTTTTAAGTTATTTTGTTTTTGAAATTATAAATTATTTGGCAGAAAGAAGAGTGAATTGGGCTACTTACGGATGTTCAATTATGTGTGATGGTTGGACAAATAAGAGACAAGAGCCTCTTATTAATTTTTAGTTTATTTTAAAAATGTCTTTATGCTTTTTAAATCTATTGATGTATATGACCTTATTAGGAATATTGAGACTTTGTTTGAGATATTTGATAAAGTTGTGAATGAAGTAGGGTCAGAAAATATTGTTCAGTTTATTATTGACAATGATTCCACTTATAAAACGGTAGGAAAAAGGTTGCGAAATAAGTATAATTATTTTTTTGGACTCCTTGTGTTGCACATTGCATTGACATAATGCTAGAGAATATAGGGGATCCTAGGTATTTTCCTATTATTGATGAGGCTATATATAAAACTATAAAGGTTATCAAGTTCATCTATAATCGTACATGGGTATTGAATTTAATGAAAAAGAAATTTACCAATGGTAGGAATTTGTGTCATCCTTCGGTGACAAGATTTGCAACAAATTTCTTATCACTTCCGTCTTTTGTTACGATGAAGAAAGAGTTAAGACAACTGTTTACAGGTGATAAGTGGATTGCATCTCAGCATACTAGGTCTAATGCTGAAGTGGAGGTTTGTAAAATTACACTGAAAGATAGAAAATTTTGGTCTTGATGCCAATTTGTTATCTGAGTTTGTGAGCCTTTGGTGAGGGTGCTTCGCTTAGATGATAATGAAGAAAAGCTAACAATGGGTTATTTTTTTGATATCATGGAGAGAGTGACGGAAGCAATTAAGACCAATCTGAAACATAGGCTTTCTTTGTACACACCATATGTAACATCCCGTCTCCTATACCTACGGCTAGAACACATTTATATGACTTAAGCTAAATGAATGTTAGATATAAGTTATTTGTGACATAGATATCGGTTGGCACATTCATCCAATTATATATGCTTTCATTTGGCATTTCTGGGTAAGTATGACAAATATGTAATTATGACAAATGGTGAATTAGTGGAGATAAATAGTACACGTGAGAAGCATGGGGATAATATTGTTTAAGTTAGGAAGGCTCCATTTCAGGTTGTAATTATGATAAATGGTGAGTCAGTGAAGATGAATAGTACACGTGAGGGGTATAGAATGAACTCACGTATTATATTGTTTAAGTTAGGAAGAATCTATCATAGTTTCCATTCCTAACTGAAATACTCCATATAGCAACTCTCTCCCCTGACCTTCATCACCAAATAGCACTTTAGCAGCTTTCTGTGGTGTTAACTTCCACTTTCAGTGTTGAAGTACTTGTTAAGCAAGTAAGTCATTGTGATGCTACTTCACTGCATAGATAAACATGTGTATGTTGGATATATATATCTGTATGAAAAGGGGTTTACAGTGGAGAGAATAGATATGAGGGTTTTGAATGTTATTTAAGTTACAAAGTAACCACAGAAGAAAGAAAATGCAGAAAGAACATGTAAGCATAAATAGTAGTATGTGATTTTGGTACGTATGTGAGTTTTGGCTCCTTGGAGTTTGTTGATGCTTTGGAGCTAAGGGGAGAGTAGGCCAGATGATACTTTCATGTTTGGAGGTGTAAAAGCAATGGAAATGATGTATAGAACTCGTATAGGTACAAGGGATAATATGTTCTGCTCCTTCTGTCTTCTATATTGTATCCTCTGCGATGACGTCAATTTCCTTTGGGTGATGTCATCTTCTTCTGTAAGGATGCGACTGCATCCCTTATGAGTTAGTCTTTATTGTAAGTTATATTACAGATGTAAATGCATTCTCTATGACTCATTCTTGGTCGCAAGTTATCTTCTTCCGTGAGGATGCATCGTTGTCAAGATGCATTCCTCAATGAGCCAGACTTTGTCTGTGTTTTGATTCCTCTGTGAACAACTCCTTCTGTGTTACTTCGTCTGTGATGATGTCAGCTTCCTCTAGGTGACGTCATCTCCCTCTGTATTGCTTCGTCTATGTTACTGTTTACGAACTTCATCTGTGTTACTGCTTATAAACTTCGTCTGTGTTACTGTTCACAGACGAATGAATTCGTCTATGTTACTGTTTTTGAACTCCTTCTGTGTTTTGCATCTTCTATTTCATCTATATTTATCTTCTGTCCTAAATTTGCTCCTTCAGAAGATAGAATTGACCTTTGAGGTCTTTATGAAATTATAGAGCTCAAAATCCTCTTTCAAACTATATAAAGAACACCTTGATCAGATCCCTCAAGAGAAAATTATGGCAAGTGTAAAACATCATCTGTGTCACTGTTCCCAAACTTCTTTTGGGTTACTGTTCATTGCAAATCTTCTGTCCCATTTTTGACCCTTTAGAAGATAAAATTGGTCTTTGAAGTCTTCATGGCATTGGTACACCTTGAGTTCCTCTTTCGAATCATGTAAAGAACAACCAAATCCGCTCTCTGTAGAAAAAGTTATGCTAAGAGGAAAACTTATTCAGTAATGACGTCAGCTTCCTCTGGGTGACGTCATCCCCTTCTGTATATCGCTTTCTTCTGTAACTCATCTTCTTCTGTAAGGGTGCATCATCTGTAAAGATGCACCTTTTGTAAATGAACTTATATCCATTGCACTCCCCTAAGTTTACGAGAGACCAATAAGGATTGAATCGTGATATTGATAGTTTACAATAAGTTTCGATAAGAGAGAGAGAGGTTATGAAGAG
>JANIIA010000007.1:7671894-7698804 GCA_027478495.1 Erythroxylum alaternifolium | reverse complement strand
CATGTACAGACATTTTTCATGTGCACATATCACTGTTCACAAATGCATGAGCATGAGATGTGTTTTCCTAATTTCTCTGATTAATCTCTCATGTACCCGTTTTTTTATAATTCAACCCGTTATCTGGAAACGGGATGTTACACTTTTAATGTCTTAAAAGTGATAGGTACCATCTGCCTTACCATTGTCATCCTATGTAGTCACTCTAATAGTCTCGCATTCACATCAAATCCTTTATTTCAGTTACTCTGTTCCAACTATGTTATATTAAATCTGATCCATACATTTATATGGGGTATATGTAAATGTGTGAATGAGATTTAATGGAACATGATAAGAACATCATAACTGGAACATGAGATCTAATCTCTCCCGTATTTACTATCAATGTAGTTATATACAACCGCACATATATAGCTCCTACCTTAGCGTCATAGGCCTGATGCTTAAAATACCAGGCTAAGGTGTACCCAAAGTAGATGGGAATCTTCTTTACAATGTTGTAAAGTTATAACATGTTTGCCTTCACCTTTAGTTTAGTGTGTTTTCTCTTTTCATCATTATTCCTTAAAATACGAAAATAAAAAATTACCAAATTAAGAGAATAATATATATTAATTAAACCATGACAAACAAATGCTAAAGTAATATCTCATGACCAATTAGTTAATAATTAATTAAAAACATAAAAATTCCATTAAACTGTAAATAAATTCATAAATATAATGCTAGTATTCTCAAAACGTTAAAATTAACCATAAAAGACCCTCATATATCAATTAATTAAAAATTGCAAATAATTCACCAAATACCATAATTAAAATCAAAAATAAAAAACACAATTTCCCAAACATAATGCAATTAAATAGTACAAAAGTCTAACAAAATTGTAAAACATACGAAACATGAGTGATTGCATAATTGAATTTATGAAAAATCATCAAACATCCTCAATTTCAAAGAAATAAATATGATAGCATAAAAATCCCTAGAAAATTCAAATTTAATCATATAAAATAGCTCAATCATATCAAAGAAACCTCCTAAACCCTTCGAACAACTTGGTCAATCTCAAATAGCTCTAAAAACACTAAAAACAAGGAATCTTACACTTATTTCCTTAAAGATCTAGAAAAAAACTTGAGAAAAAAATTAAATAAAGCAATAAAATACCTTGACGTGATGAAATGTAAAAAAAATGAGGTGAGGATTTTTATAAAATGCGTGAGGAGAGAGCATGCCTAAATCAAACAAATGAGAAAGAAAGCAAAAATATAGGTTTGGACAAATGAGAAAGAAAGCAAAAATATAGGTTTGGGCCACGTGGAGGGTGATTCAAACTGATTTCATTCAACACGATGATATTGCTAGCCCATATTGAACACATTTGGGTTAATTTTTACCAAACACAAATATGTTGTTATAAAACATGAAAGTGTAGGATTTTTACATAAATGTACATCTTACATGTGTTATAATAGAATTTAACATCATCCAAAACATGGGTATCTAAACCATGTTAAAATAAAAGCAAGATGATAGATAATACAAGTGTGTTGGGATGTAACATAGACATGTTGACATTGAAAATAATAAAAAACTTGAAATCTACACAACCACTAGCATGATTATGTTGGAGGGTATGTAATGCTCTATAACTTTTTAGAAAAACACAAACAAGGAAAAATTTCAATATGATCGCTTACATAGGCATCTTGGTGCCCATGTTTCTTACCATTTCTTAAAAATTTACTTAGTCCTGAAAACATAAGCATGTTGATGGGTGTGTAAGTGAATCACAGTCATTTTTCTAGCAACACAAGCATGTTAACAACTGTGTTACTCACTGTAACTTTTTGAAACTTCTTCTTTAAGTGGAACAGGGCTGTATCTCTGATCAACATGGGTGTGTAAATTAGCATGGTCGTTAACATAGGCATGTTGATGGGCGTGTTACTCTCTATAACTTTTTAACTTGGTCAATTTTCCAGCTACTTTAACACTTGCGAATCAAAACATATACCAAAAATATAAAAGATGAAAATGGAACCCATATAACCATAAATCAAATGAAAAAATTGTACTAAACCAAAAAATTAAGATTATATAAACTAAAATCCAAAAACCTAGAATAAAACTAATTGGAATGAAATTAGCAAATTAAAAATCTTGGGTTGCCTCTCAAAAAATGCTTCTTTAATTTCAACTTGAGCTTACTTCATCATGATGTCAAGATTAAACTCCTCTCCTTGAACTAGGCAAAGCTCTAGTAGGTTTTCACTCATAATTTCTTAAACAACATCAAATATTGCAAAATTAACCAATCAAGAAAAGAATAAGTGTCAACTAGTTTAAGAAAATGTCTCAGAGCCTTAGACATTTTGAAAATAACATCTTCATCTCCCACTCTTAACATTAGTTTACCATATTTACATTGATTATTTCCTTAGTTTTGTCTAAAAATAGACAACCTAATGACAGTAATGATTTAGTCATATTTTTAATATCATATTTAATACATTTTTCTTGTTTATTTAAGTATTTTTATTGATTTTAGTGTTTAATCTGTTTCTATTTTATTTCTAGGTATAATTCGCTCTTTAGGATTAAAAAGGAATGAATTCAGATAAGTCTAGAGCAATTTAGATTGAGCTATAGAGTGCAGGATAGTGTACATAGCTGTTTAATAGAGCGTGGAGGCATGTTGAACATTTCCTATAGAACACGCCTATGTTGATTTAAAAGAAGGCCATGTTGATGATACTTGCCTATTTATATGCATTTGTTAGCTCTAGATAATACTACATGTTAATTTGGAGAGCATGTCATTAAAAAACATGTTTTGATGCTCATTTAACTTATTACATCCAAATTTCATTTGGAGAGCATGGTCATTAAAACACATGTCTTGATGCTCATTTAACTAATTACATCCAAATTTCATTTTTAAAAAGACAAGATTAACTTGTAGATAAGAAGAAGAGAAGAAAAATAAACATAAAAACTAAAACAATATAATGGAGAAGAAACAACCAAGAAAAGCCTTTTAGAGCAGATTTTCATCAATTTAGAGTGATGTTTTTGGAGATTTTAAGGATATTAGTCATGTTTTCTAGGATTTCTAGAATTTTTTTAGTTTTAGTTTTTATTTTCTATAATGATATGGATCTTATAATTACTTTATTTTAAGTTAATTTATTTCTTAATTTCTTTGATATTTAATTATGTGTTCATATTTAGCCTTACATTAATATTTCTAATATATTGTTTCACATATTATTTCATGTAATTGAGATTAAGAAATACTTTTTTTAATTTAACTAAGGCAGAACTTGGCGGGGATGAAACCCGATTTATTAATGGAAATAAAAAGGGTACAAGAGCAGTGCTTAAGACTTATCCAATAATGGAAAACATCTATGAAACTCTCAAGTAAGGAAATGATTGCTGATCTAAAACCAACAACCCTCTCGTAGTAGATGGCAATGCAAAAACATCCTAGAAAACCCTAGATGAGCCAGAGGAGCCAATGCGCACTAGGCAATCTGCAAAGGCATTGGTTTCCTAAAAGACATGAATAATGCTATAATGACATCTCCCCATAATGTTTGAAATCTCCTGCAAGACCGACAAATATCGCCAAGGATAATTTTCTTATTGTTGTAGGAGTAAGGCAAGGACGCTACTATCAGTTTGAATAAGCATATTTTGAAGTCCCAACTCTTCACACCTTTGCATCCCATGTAAAAGACTAGCAACCTCTGCCCCAAAGCTAGTCCCGACACCTATGAATCTCGCCTCTCCGAAAATAAATCTTCCTCCAACATTGTGAATGATATAACCACAACCATATGGTCCTGGCGATCCCAAGGCTAATCCATCCGTGTTTAAAACAATATCAAAATTTGGTTTCGACTTCCAACTCACATAGTGAACCAAACGTGAGCCTTGGTGTAACAATTTCACACCAAACAACACCTCAATTTTTTAGAATTCAACTTCAGAATTTACTTTAATGTTTTCAACACGCAACATCCCTACCAAGTGACCCTTGATAGCTAGCTTTACGTGTGACAACGAGCTTTTTTCTTGCTGAAAAAAGAATCTATTTTGAGCCTTCCATAACTCCCATTAAATGTAAAAAGGTGCAGCCATGCATATTGCGTTAAGGGATGAAGAAAAGTTTCCATTCCTCTACCAAGCTTGCACTGAAAGCCAAACGTTTAAGGAGGGTTTAAAAGATAAATCCAAAATGAAAGCAAAATATCTCCAATTTTCGATAGCCTTTGAACATCCCATAAACACATGAGGTATGGTTTCTGCATGCACAAAACATAAAGGACAACGTGAAGGGAATAGGGCAAAACCATACTTACTTAGGACATTTGGAAAAGGTAGTAGTCGGTTGTACATGCGCCATACAAAAAGCAACATCCTCAAAGGAATAACCCGATGCCATAAAATCTTTGCAATGTCATGCTGTTACTAAGGTTTACGCAAGGATTCATAGGCTAATTTTATCGTAAATTGACTTGTTATTGTAGGTTGCTAAATCAATAAATCGTCCCCTTCCTCAAAACCCAACTCTAAGTCTATCAAAGTTTCAATAACGGTATCAGAAAAAAGTAATTGAAGCTCTGATCTATACTGCTCCCGAAATTTAAAGAATTGCCGTATTGACAAATTTGGAAAAGGAGGCGACACATTCCGTGGCAAATCCCATATCACCCCCAAAGGTGACCAATTATGATACCAAAAAGATCTATCACCTCTACGAACTAGGACTTTCGCAATTTGTGATGCCTTAAAATCAATCAAAGCAACTCGCTTCCACATTGTTTTTTTACGCGAGAGAGGAGACAAGGATTGGATAAATTTCGACCATAAACTACAACATGCTTCATCTTCTACAATAACTTAGCCGAGAAAACTTCAATAATGTCATCAAATTTTCAGAGACCAAGGCCATTTTCTTTAACTTTTTTAGAAACATTCGCCCAAGACCTCCAATGTCGTCTTTGTTCACCATCGAAACTACCCCACAAAAACTTTTGGAATTTTGCTTCAATAGCCCAAATCACCGACTTCGGAGGATCAATAGCTGCCCACATATGCAATGGTATGGAGGAGAGGGAGATTAAGAAATACTTTGTATGAATAGATGTCATAAATAAAAGGAGTTATGTGTAAACCTTAAGATAAGAAAAAATAAATCTTTGATATTAAGGTCAAACCTAATAATAGTAAAATTCATTAATTGATTAATGCAATTATAAGGTTTTAACTTAAAATAGATTACAATTAATCAACCTAGGATCAGGTGTTAATAGTCTTTAGGAAGATATTATCATAATTTAGGAATTTTCATGGTCTAGTGAATTTTTTAATAAAATCAGGTTTTAATAGTCTTTAGGAAGATATTATCATAATTTAGGAATTTTCATGGTCTAGTGAATTTTATAATAAAATGATTAGTGAAATCATGATTGTATGAGAAGTCTTATGGGCCATTTGGAAACCTTGGAATTGAATTCATTAACGAATTCAATTCAATTACATTAATGAGATTGAATTGAATTCAATTTATACTGTTTGGAACAAACCAAGTAATATTAGAATTGAACTCAATTACACTGTTTGGAACATAATCAAAATGAATTCAATTATTTCATATGACACTTTTACCTTGAGTAAAAGATAACCGTATTAAATAATCAACATTCACACTTACATAGAGCAAGTTGTAAACATCAATTTCATTATAAGTAATATCATTAAAAATTTTCATTATTAAAATGAAAAGAAAAATTGATTGCAAATGACATTAGGCTAGACCAAGCTATGAAGACAATAAAAAACTATTATAATTTAGAAGCTTAAAAATGTATGAATGAGCAATAGTTCTTTTGTGTTTACAACTACAAGGCATTATCAATTTTTGAAATTTCACTCTGAATTACATAATATCATAACAAGTTTAACTTGTCTTCCTGTGATAAGGAGACATAACATCGTTACATCAGAAAATTAAATAAATAACATTCATACTTGCATAAAGCAAGTTATATCATTCACAAAGTTCCACATTTAAATAGAGCAAACTATAAAAACCTAACATAAACCCATCTTCCTAGACAACCAATCTAAACGTAATTCAACTGGACATGCAAAAAACACACCAATAAAGTTAGGATGCTCTATAAGCCAATCCACTGTATCCAAGAGAAGATGTCCATCCAATCCTAATTCTTTCATTGTGTCAAATATTTCCTCCTCTTTTCTAACACGAGGTTTTGTGGCTACAATGGCTTATGCAATTTCTTTCATTGCATTGGACATAACTTGTAATTCTGAAGAAATTTGATTTTCCACTTGTGCTTTTCTTTTCTTACCCGTGTAGGATGGATTCGACACTGAAGGAGTTGATGATGAGGGAGCTTGAGTTATTGGTGTTATTGGAGTAATCTCGCTCTCAAATGGATAAAAACTCTCTAAATGAACCTCATTATTTTCTTGCATATTATCAATGTCCTCAATATTCATATCCCACCTTTCCTTTTCCCATCTTTGAACCTTCTTCTTTGGATTTTCAACTTTAGATTCGGTAGCTATATCTTTCTCATAGATCTCGCGAACAAGGTCTAAATTAGGTAAAGGTTTCCCTCAAATATGTTTCACCTTTTCGTTAACCTATCAATCAAAATATAAGAAACTATGTCAACAAACTTCATACATAAAAAATATAAATATTAAAAAACTCACTAGATAAGTATTAAATAAAATACCTGTATCAAACTTTGCCACACCTCTGGAATAACTTCAAATGTCTTGGTAACATCATTCCATCCGAGTCCACTTTTTCCATCAAGAAATATTGCCAAATGCATTTCTTCCTTTAAATTTTTCAATCGATTTACAATTTTGCTCCGATTAATCTTAACTCCAAAATTTTCATTAATTTCCTTTATTACCTCTCTATATTCACTAACACTAAAATTTCTATCCTCCTTTTGGCTTTTATTTTTTTGTTCCTTAAGAACTTAAAGCATGCACTTATCCATTTCATAATTCCACCTCAAATATCCATCAGCTTTTTTTTCATCATAATTCACCTCTACGTCCATCGTGTCACCTATTTTTTCCAAACACAATCCAACACAAACCATCTTGTACTGTTATTAATCTTACTTTTCTCAACAATATAAACAAGCATAAGATTGTTAAAGATAATTACATTCAAAGGACGAACAATCATGTTTACAAGTGGTAGTAAAAAAGAGAGGGAAAAAACATAAACAAAGTTACATGATGTAATGACAAAATTTTCAACAAATCAATGTCGAGAAATGTAATCATGCCACATATGCGCAACTATACTATTTCTTATTATTTCTCCTTGTCTACCATCTTCATTCCTAGCAATTCCTCCAAAGACATTATCATCCTCATGATCACTATTCAATAGCTTTCTATCAACTCTTGCAACAAATTCTTCATCCAGAGCATATTGTATCAAAAAGTTATGTAAAATTCAACAAGCTAACATAACTTCAGATAATGTGTTCACATCATATCTTGACATCTCAGATAAAATGGGAAATCTACACTTCAAAACACCGAATGCCATTTCAATTGCATTACGTAATGAAGCATGTCTCAAGTTGAATAACTCTTTTGCATTAGTTAGAGCCTGTCGAGAATACTCTTTTAAATGATATCGAGTGCTTCTATAAGGAGCAATAAATCCAGACCTCAGTATATATCCATCATCAACTAAATAGAATTTACCTATAAATAAAATTAAAACCATTTACTATGTGCTTATTAACAATAATATTTTTTTGCATATAATATGGAATTTAATAATCTTCAACTAAAAGATACCTTGAGGAACAATGAGCTTATCTTCTCTAGCTAATGTATTATCTAAAATTCTTGAATCTGAGGTTGAACCTTCCCATCTAGGTAGGACGTATGTAAATTTCAAGTCAAAAGTGCATGCAACCAAGACATTCATTGTAGGATAACTCTTCCTTCCTCTGTACTTTGATATATTTTCCTTTGAAACTTTACTTTAATATGTGTTCCATCAAGAGCACCGACACAATTCTAAAAAGTCAATAAATGTATTTCAATTTTGTATTAATATAAAAAAGTATGTTTTTGTATATAAATTGTTTTAAAAAATACCTGAAAATATGGATAAAATCTTCCTCCGCTATTAATTATTTCGGGAGGGACAACCAAACCATTTGGTTGAACCAAAAATTGATCCTCGAGGGTAATTATTGCTCTGAGTACTTGGTGGAAGTGACGACTAATTGTTTCAGTAGATCGTCGGAAAAAGAAACTTTGTGAACGAGTGCTAGCTCTACCACTTAAAATATGTAAAAATGTTCCAACTTGTTCCTCAACCAAACTATATTGGTTATCTCTTAACAGTCCCCTCCCACGAAAAATTGAACATAAGCGAATAAATGCATCATAACTCATGCGTAAAATGCTACGTGCATTATAATGTGTCTCTATTGCGGTTAGTAATTCTTGACGTACAATTTCTCTATGACCTCTTTTTGGATGAGCTAGTTGCCTATTAGCTCGACACATATATTGATATATATGTCTCAAGCAAATCAAATAACCCGCATAAGCTACCATAGCAAGTAGAGCATTTCTTTCAAATCCTCTCATATCGCCTGCATTTAAATTTTATTTATTGTCACAACACAAGTAGAAAAAATTGTCACAACATAAAAGATGGATCATTTCTATAAGTACTGAAAAAGTTTTTGGATAATGCATATTAGGGTGATTAATAAATATATGATAATCTCTATCTTTAGCAATGAAAACGTTATCACCTAAGGATCTACCCCAAATGAAAGAAGATAAGAGGAATTGATATTAATGTTGTAAAAATCATCAAGGCCTAAGCACTTTATAGAGTGAAAGCCAAATAGAATTTTGATTTCTGAACTCTAATTAGATCCACAGCTTATGTTAATCAAGATCATGATCAAGAATGTCTTCATTCTTAGAAATTAAGCACTGTGTTTTTTAAATTAAGCATGCATTAGTTCCACAAAATCATAACCAAGTTACTGTAGTCAAGTTACTACTCTCAAAACAAATCATCTCATGGCTATGCCTATGCAAATTGGTTATGATTGTCAATGTAGGGAAAAGACGATATAACATCATCTAGAACTTGAACTTGGGCAACATAAACCAGCCAACAATTGGAACTCAAAAGCTGAAGCAAAGAATCATACCTCTGTGGCTTTAGCTTACTGGTGATCCAACGAAAACCCCGTACTGCCCTGTACTAGTTCAAAGAGAGGGTCAAATACTGTGAGAGAGAGACGATGCTTAATTTTAAAAATCCAAATTGGGAAAAAATTCTTAAAAGATACAACAGAGTCATGCATCAAAACACATATGTTCTAGTAAGATAGCAAGTCCAACAAGCTAAGCAGTATCTATTTATGGTTGCCTCCCACTTCCAAGCAATTGAATTTGAAGTTTTACTAAGTAGCCTATATTTTCCAAGGTGGAGCACGGTTCTCACCATGAAGCCTATAAGCCTGGTTTACGAGTGGTACCAATATATTTCACTAAAAACTCCAATCCCTTTATTTTAAAATTAATGGTCAATATGCATTTTAGTACTCTGTTGCTCTTGGACAAAAACCACACAAATTCAAGGAGAGAGATTTTAATAGAGTCAACTGAAGAAACTTTCAGTTAACTATAAGTGCCCTCACCTTCAAAGCTACCACATTTCGCTTGTTTGGAAGACTAAGAAGAAGACTAAGAAGAAAAGAGGTCAAACAAATTCCCACCAATTGCAATGTGCCAAGAATGCTTGAAGATGATTTAACTTGTGAGTACTCGTCAATATTCAATCTAACTTCTTACCTGAATACTTTATGCCTACATCATTTTTCTTTTTTTCATGTCGAAGATGATTTTATGGTTTCTTCGATTTTAGTTCTAAGAGATTCCGAGCAAATAAACATTTGACGGAAGAGAAAGGAATATATCTCCACATAAATTCCTTCAGATACAAGCCCTTTATATACACAAAGATGGAACTCAAAAACCTAAAAAAATATAAACGAAGTTGGAAACCATCAGCAAATAAGACACTCCAAAGGAGCGTACAAGAATTAGCATACTTCAATAGCACCATTCCAGTAAGAAAAGAACAAGAACACAAATTTCACATAGATTAAGAGCGTGTAAGAAGATAGTTCACATAATTAGTCCATAACATGGACATTTCTCTAATTTCAGCCACAAGTCTGCCTTTTACATTTTCCGACACAAAGAATCATACCTCTAATATATAAAAGTGAGAGATAGGAAAAGGAAGCATGGTGCGTCCTGGTGCGTCATCTGGTTTGCTCTGCTGGTGCGTCCTGGTGCGTCGTCTGGTCTGCTTTGTTGGTGCGTGAGAGAAGGCGATCGTCTAGTCTGCTGCTACGAGTGAGAAGGCGTCGTTTGGTGGTTGGCTGCGTGGGAGAAGAGTGGTCGGCTACTATGAGAGTTACTGCCTTGAAAAGTTGTGGGTATTATTGGGTTTCAATGTAGGAGAAGAGTGTCAGCTGCTTTGGAGTTCAATTCACGTGATTTGTAGCGTGAATTGAATTTACAAAAGGAGTGGGGTTTAAACCCACACATGAATTGAATTCGTGCCACTCTTTTTATTCCAAACAAGCGAATTGAGATTGAATTCAA
The DNA here is from genome assembly GCA_027478495.1 of Erythroxylum alaternifolium. NCBI lineage: Eukaryota > Viridiplantae > Streptophyta > Magnoliopsida > Malpighiales > Erythroxylaceae > Erythroxylum > Erythroxylum alaternifolium. The sequence goes on along the minus strand of JANIIA010000007.1, from coordinate 7,688,064 downwards.
TTCGCTGTGTTCCAAACAGCCTAATAGTCTTATCCTTATAAACGTTTTCGATTACATGATTTTGAGCAAGGGCTACATGAATAGGCATGACAATTTAGTCGTGAGTCATAGGCTGAATTTTTTGGCCCGATTGGACCACAGGCTAGGTTCGAGATAGGGCTATCCAATCTAGTTTAGCCTGTAACTTAATTCAGAGAGACAAAATGACATTATTTTTCAAATTTTTTTAAAAAATTAAACTGAGTCGGGTCACATATAGGGCAATTTCACCCTAACCTATTATCGTCCATCTATATTAATAGCTTGTTAAAAGGAATTAATTTTGGCCCGAAGTCAACGAGACAAACTTCAACTCAAATTTGAGCTATCGGTTTGAAGTTTAGGCTAATTACCAATGAGTCGAACAATTCGTGCATCGTAAACTTTGAGACTAAAACAATATCGTTTAAACGAATTCAAATTACACGGCTCAAATTTCAATTGATAATAAATTTAATTCCATCTATTATTATTTTTATATATAAACTGATTCAAATTTATTACTTAATTATTAAAAATGATAATAAATTGGATGAATTTGATTTTGATATTTAATAAATTAACGATTTGCAATTAAACAATAAGATCAAAGTAGCATAATCACACAACCTTTTGATGAATGAATCATGATGTACAACCCAAAATACTATTCTACGAGAGTAATAGTAGGTGAGGATGCCAACGGGTCAAGGCAAGACCAGGCCTGAGATCCCAATTAGATTTGAGTCAATGGATCGAAACTCAACTCGAGTCGATTTCATTTTTTAATAAAAATGCAAAAATGTCGTTATTTTACTTGTAAAAATCTGACTTTGAACATGGGCAACCCGAGCCTTGAGTGTAGCCTAAGATTTGACTTTTTTAGAAACGTTGAGTCAAAGCTTGATCAACCCGAATCTAATATGTTAACTTTGAACTAAGCCGGACTAAACCCAAGCCCAGTTGTAATCCCTAATACTCGAACTTAGTCTTCTGACTCAAAATTTAAAAATAGGTGTATGAGTTTGAATTCAACCCTAGACTTGAACAAGTTTGATTTAGTTAAACCTGAACTTAATTTAAAAATAAAATAAAATTTTAAATTTCTTGTCAAATTCATCAATTTTGGACCGAAACTTTAATCTTATTACAACATGCTCGGCCCACTAGGAAACATACAACTATAAGACCGAACGTGTTAAAATATAAGATTCCGATCTTCTAGTCGGGCCCAGGAAGTGTAGGACCCGATCCAAATAATATATCATATACTGATTCTCTAGGGTTTTTCTTCTGCGTCTTAGAAGCAAACTTGCCACAGCGAGAAGAAGCAACTTTTGCAGGGTTAAGCAACGATGGTAACTCTTTCGCGCTCTTCTTCTCGATATCTATCTGGGTTTCTTGTAGTTTTGTATGTTGATTAATGCATAAAGCTTACTTGGGTTTCTTCTTGTTCTGTGTTTTAGATCATCCCAGAGAAGAACAGGAGAGAAATCTCCAAGTACCTCTTTCAAGGTTAGTTTCTCTTGTTCTTGCACGCTGTTTGATCTGATTTATTGTTTTTCTTGTGCGCTTTTAGTTAAGTCAGTTGCCTAAGAACATGCCAAAGGAGGGAAGTTTGAATTTTTGGTGGTTTGATTTGGATTTTTGGTACTCTGAGATGGAGAATGTACGTTGAAAGTAGCGAAACTGTATTAGATTGAGAGGCATATTACTGTATAGTTTCTTTGGTTGAGGCTATTGGTGTTGTAACTTGTAAGCTTAAAGAACGAATTAAATCTCTGCTCTTTATCTCGTTCTTGTCTTTTTGGAATCTGTATGGACGGAATAGATGAAACTGGGTAATACTGATTGCGCATGTCTATAGCTTACTTGATTGCTTCTTGGGAATGAATCGTACTTGTGAAATTTAGATGCTTTTGATAAGAACAATGGCATCTGATCTCTTCTCTGTTTGTTGGGAACCTGTTAGAGGGAGTTTGCTATGCGAAGAAGGACTATAACCTTGCGAAGCACCCGGACATCGATGTACCAAACTTGCAGGTTATCAAGCTCATGCAAAGCTTCAAATCAAAGGAGTATGTTCGTGAGACGTTTGCTTGGATGCATTACTACTGGTACCTCACCAACGATGGAATTGAATTTCTGAGGGCTTACCTCAATCTTCCATCAGAAATTGTACCCGCCACATTGAAGAAATCTGCAAAGCCTGCAGGTCGGCCAATGGGTGGTCCACCCGGTGACCGTCCCAGGTAATACTTCCATGTCAGAGTACTCCTTGGTTTAAACATTCTCTACAAATCCAACTTGGTTGTCTGATGTGTGATTTTAATGCCTTCTTTCAATCGTATAGAGGCCCACCTCGCTTTGAAGGAGATCGACCCAGGTTCGGTGACAGAGAAGGATATCGTGGTGGTCCTCGCGGAGGCGATTTAGGTGGTGAGAAGGGAGGAGCTCCAGCTGATTTCCAGCCATCTTTTAGGGTAATTCACTGGAGAAATATTGCATTATCTCATACTTGTCAAAGAATAGTTTGAATACCGAATTGACCAAATATGCATTGTTCATCTTACATGGTTTCATCCTGTAGGGCTCTAGTGGAAGACCTGCGTTTGGTAGAGGTGGTGGAGGTTATGGTGGAGGAGCTCAAAGTAGCTCTTCTGGTTTTGCTTGAAGTCATGGTGCTTCCACGTCGTTCACAGAATGTAGCTGTTTAGTACCTGAGAAATGATTTCATTTGTTGAAAACTTGACGGTTTTGATGCCCTGGAGTTGTTTTTTGGATTTAAGTATAGCTTTTACAATTTAAGAACAGTTCCTATATTGCATTCTTAAAATCTTCAGGTCGCAGCCCTAGGAGAACTACTCCTTGACAATTCTTAAAAATGTTTAAGATTAATCGACAGTTCTTAAAATAGTTTAAGATTAATCGTAGATGTCTATAGTATACTTGTCAAATGATGAGAATCAAGTATAGACGAAGACACGAGAAGACGAGCTCCGGACAGCCACATTTGAGTTAACGGTTCACCAGACAAAACGACCTTAGTCAACCTCCTCCATCTTACTTTCCTCAGCGCCGTCTTCCTCCAGTGAAGGCATGTTATCATCTTCCTCTGCAGTCGCGTCTTCGTCAATACTCAGTCCTAATTTCAACATCCTATGAATTCTAGCAGCGAACGTGTTGGGATCATCCAAACTGAAACCAGAGGTCAAGAGAGCTGTCTCAAAGAGGAGTAGTACCAAGTCTTTCACAGATTTGTCATTCTTGTCCGCCTCCGCTCTCTTCCTCAGTTCCTCCATTATACCATTGTCGGGATTTATCTCCATCGTCTTCTTCGAGGACATGTAAGAGCTCATGCTACCGTCCCTCAGTGCCTGAGCTTTCATGATCCTCTCCATGTTCGCCGTCCATCCGTATTCTCCTGTGACCAAACAACAAGGAGAGTCGACAATCCTATCGGACACGACCACCTTCTCAACTCTGTCTCCTAGGATGTCTTTCATAATCTTGCAGAGATTTTCGAAAGACTTTTTCTTTTCCTCTTTCTTTTTCTTTTCTTCCTCTGTTTCGTCGTCTAGTTTTAATCCTTCCTTTGTAGCGGAAACGAGCTTCTTTCCATCGTATTCTTTTAACTGACCAACAGCGTACTCATCAATAGCGTCAACCATGAAAAGGACCTCGTAACCTTTCTTCTTGAGTCGCTCTAAGAATGGAGAGTTCTCAACTGCCTTTTTGCTCTCTCCCGTAATGTAGTAGATGTCTTTTTGTCCCTCTTTCATTCTGGTCACGTAGTCCTTCAAGCTTGTCATTTCGTCGCCACTCTTGGTGGAGTGATACCTGAGCAAGTCGGCCAATTTGGCTCTGTTCTGGCTGTCCTCGTGAATACCCAATTTCAGATTCTTAGAGAACGCCTCGTAGAACTTGTTATAGTCCTCCTTGTTCTCTGCGATCTCATTGAACATCTCAATACATTTCTTCACCAGATTCTTCCTGATAACTTTCAGAATCTTGTTCTGTTGAAGCATCTCACGAGAAATGTTGAGTGGCAAATCATCGGAGTCAACCACGCCTTTGACAAACCCAAGGTATTCTGGGATGAGCTCCTCGCAGTTGTCCATAATGAAGACTCTTCTCACGTAAAGCTTAATGTTGTTCATTTTCTTTCTGGTGTCAAAGAGATCAAATGGGGCTCTTTTAGGGACGAACAGGATGGCTTTGAACTCAAGCTGACCCTCAACGGAGAAGTGCTTGACCGCGAGGTGATCCTCCCAATCATTTGTCAAGCTCTTGTAAAAGGACGCGTATTCCTCCTTGGTGATCTCTTCGGGCTTTCGCAACCAGATTGGTTTTTGCTTGTTGATGAGCTGCCACTCATGAGAAACCTCCTTGATCTTCTTCGTCTTAGATTTGGTCTCCTTTTCTTCATCAACATCTTCAACGTTTCCTTCTTCCTTATTGGGCTCTTCGTCTTCATCATCACTTATCTCCTTCTCTGTAGTCTTCTCAGTCCAAAGATAAATGGGATAGCTGATAAATTCAGAATGCTTCTTGACAAGGTCCTTGATCCTCCTCTCCTCCAAATACTCGAGCTGCACCCATAACAAAGCCAAATGACTCGAGCTGCACCCATAACAAAGCCAAATGACAACTCATTAATTGTCAGGTAAAATAACTCGCATCCTGATACCAACCTTCAATGTCCATCAATCGGTTACCTGATCTTCCTTAAGGAAGAGGGTTATCTTGGTTCCCCTGCCAAGTTGCTCTCCATTAACATCTCTTGTCACGGTGAAGGAACCACCGGCTTGAGACTCCCAGATGTATTGCTCGTCATCGTTGTGTTTGGTGGTTACAACAACCTTATCTGCCACAAGGTAAGCAGAGTAGAAACCAACACCGAATTGCCCAATCATACTCACATCAGCTCCAGCTTGCAATGCCTCCATATACTCCTTGGTTCCAGACCTTGCGATTGTCCCCAGATTGTTCACCAAATCTGTCAATATTAAGAGTAGCACATCATAAGCCAATGTTTGATGCACAATCACCATACAAACTCTGAACTTAGGTTCAAATTACAAAAATCTCAAGCATTCCACCCGCATTAATCCAATAACCAAACCATAACTTCTAAGCGTAATAGGATCTCGGATAGTAATAAATTACCTGCTTTGGTCATGCCGATGCCACTGTCTATTATCGAAAGGGACTTGTTGACCTTGTCTGGGACAAGTCTAATGAAAAGCTCCGGTTGAGCATCGAGCTTGCTCTTGTCCGTCAGGCTCTCGAATCTAATCTTATCCAATGCCTGCTCCGCAACAAAAAGGATCAAGAAAATCAATTCTTATTCCTTAAAACAACGATTTACTCGCTTCAAATTCGGTAAAAAAAAAAAATTCAAGATCTCGCATGAGCATATTAAGAAAGTGAAATAAGAACAAAACGTACATCAGAAGCATTGCTAATGAGTTCTCGCAGGAAAATCTCCTTGTTGCTATAGAAAGTATTAATGATCAAGCTCAATAGCTGATTAATCTCCGCCTGGAAAGCAAAGGTCTCAGCGTCTGCCATTTTCACGTCGGCCATTACTCACCCACACCACACACAGACTTTCGTCACAGAACCTGAAAAAAGCGCGCGAAAATGTCTCGAGAAAGCTAGAAAGATCAATATAAGAAGCAAACACTCAGCAGAAGTTTCAAACTGTTCTCTGCATCAATGGTTCAGAGAGTATTTATAAGACGGAGTTGAAGAGGTTCTAGTCTCTTCTTCTTCGAATCTCCGATAACTTGGCATGTAAGGAAGCAGGTCGGGAGTTCTGGATTCTTCGACGAAACGGTGGCGTATGCTTCCTTTTTTTCACATTCGACAATTTCTATGGTGCAAACGAGGTCGAGAAGTTTCCTCCATGAACGATGGTCTGGATTGTTCTTTCGTCAGTTAACCGTTTCTTGCTCGCGCGTGGGACACGAGGTTGTACTGAATTGATCCTGAATAGGCCGAAAGCACAGTTAGGGATGAGCCCGGCTAGATTTGAGTGTCGGTCAACTCGACGGCTGACTCATCTCAGCCTACGTAAGCCACAGGTCGGCCCACGAGCCACTACGACCGAGGGCGGGGCGGATTCTATTGACATGCCCAAACACATTATTAACATAATTAATTAAAATAATATTATTTAATTATAAAATTAAAAGGTGTTCGAAACTCAATCAACTCGGATTGAGCTACTGAATTCATTATCGGTATGAGCATTACCGTTTAACAAACCTAGTTCTGTCGTTTCATTTGGGAATCAAAGTCAAACTAAACCAAACTGCCCAGCAAACAACCAAACCAGTGGGCACCAGCATTTTCAAGGGATCCGTCATGAACCCATCGAAGCATGGCCACCACTAGTTCAGCTAGGAAGAAGGCCATTCGTCGATCCAGATCCCAACCCAACGCTCCAATGGCTTCTCCTTTCAATTACAACAAACTCCATTTCATTGTTTTGCTCATCTTCGTGACTGGCGCCATTTTCATCTTGGGCGTTTCATCGGCCAGACGGAGCAGATTTCCTTCTGCTGATACCTCCTTCCCTCAAATCTATACGATTAAGGTCCTCAACGAGTTCTATCACGACCCTAAAGCGTTCACTCAGGTAAACACTTTGTCGTGATCCCATGGCTTCTAGTCGATGAGGAAAGTTGATAGAAATTTGATTTTTTTTTTGGTTTTTGAATTGTATTTTTTTTTAGTGAACGGTTGTTTTTTTTCATTCCATGGGTCCTAGATCCGCAATTCATACATCCTTGTAAAAGATTACTCCAAATTACTGGTCAAAGGTTTATGCTTTCATGTAGATATGTTGCATATGTTTCATTACTAGGCAACTGATGTTGTCTACTTCTGAGTTTCAGGGACTTCTTTATGCTGGAAATGACAGACTTTATGAGTCAACTGGCTTGTACGGTGAGGTGAGAGGCATAGACATAGTTTTTTGACACGCTTTTTAGAATATTGGATGAGCTCTCCGATTATTGCTTTACATTGTCACCATTCAAAAGATACAGACATTTAAGCGTATCGTATTAAAATTATGGTTTAGCTGGTTATGTGTGGCATGTGATTGGTGTATTTCACCTATGTTCTGTTTCCATGTTTCAGTCATCGATTCGGAAAGTGGATCTTCACACTGGGGAGGTGCTGTACTCTCATCCTCCATGAGTAATTCAATCATATTTTGAATTTATGTGGTTTCAAGGTTCTAGTAGTATTATTTTGCTGATACTTAGACCATGCTGTCTAGTTTGTTATCGTTGAAAATGCAATAGTTTGGTAAGATAAGACAATTCATTCGTAGGCCTGTCCTTCCCCCAGTAAGAAGTGCTTTTGTTGGCAAATTGAGGCACTCGGTAGTCTCTAAGGGCTATTAATACCAACTTTTGAAGCTTGCTTTGTAATTTCTTTAAAAAAGCAAAAAATAAAAAGTATGAGAACCTAAGCTCGCATGTAGAGGACTAAGCCCTTAAAGGCTATGAAAATGCATTCCTACAAAAAGAGAGGGGAAAGAGGTAATGTAGTATAAGAATCGGCTTGGGCTTCAGTCATAATTAATCTAGTGCTAAGCAATATATTTTCCTTTAATGCCTACAAAGAGGCCTGTTGGAGCTCTTTTAATTAGATGAATGTCGATTGTATTATGGTTGGGGTGATTTGTCATCTTGCCAATAATGAGATTATAATATGAGAAGAAGCAAGATGTCTCATTTAGCATTTGGCATTTACAGGTTGAGATTCTTCAGATGATGGGTAGTTCATATTTTGGGGAGGGCTTAACTCTTCTTGGCAACAGGTTTGTGAATTGACTCTGCCACCATCTACATTTCTTTGTAACATCTTTTGGGGGCATTTTCTTTATTATTTTCCTGTTTAAGACTGTCAATTTTATGAATTGGGATAATATAGTCCAAAATAGTATAGAGTCTTTGTGCTAAATACCAATTGATTTTTTATCGCTATCTATATGCTCATCTGATACCTTATTCCTTCACTGAATTCCAGTTGCCTCTTAAAGTATCTAGGACCAGAATTATGAAGAGGTTAGCTCTTTGTACATGAAGTCCATCAAATGGCTTTACCAATATTCTTAGAGCATCTATGTTACTGCCTTCTTTTTAGGACCTTTCATCCATACTCGTAATCTTAAATTCTGATATATTGAAAATTGTGGCATTTCACTCAAACACTCACATGAAACATATGTGCACAGTCAACAGATATCTGGCTGAGGAATATAAATGTGGTATTGCATCTTGATACTATGGGATGTTTGATATTTCAAGTCATTGTTGACTCATTTGTCTTGTTTCAATTCTTGTTTTATCATGTACAAGTGCCAATTTGAACTATATAATGCTAATATAGAAATTTTATGTTCTTTTGTAGGCTGTTCCAAGTAACTTGGTTGACGAAAACTGGTTTCATATATGACAGAAAAAATTTGACCAAAGTTTGTGCTTCCCCTGTTTTGTCTTTGTTACATATATCTCTTTACTCATAATATGGTTTTTAAGCGTTAGGCATATTTAAGATGTTATCTGAACTTTTGTGTGTCTTGTATAAACACTTTTCAGATGCTGCTACAAGACTATGCTAGGATACAGATAGCACTATGCTTTACTATATTTGAAATTTATACACTTCTTCTGCACGTTGGACTGGAACTGATCTTATCATTGAGATGTAACTGTCATTGTCATCATTGATCTAATTATTGATATTTCGCTTTTTCATGAATCTGTGTTCCAAATTGAGTTGCATCTCTTTTCTTCTTAATCTCGTTAATAATTTCATCCATGTATGCTTGCTGCAGATTGGGAAATTTACTCATCAAATGCACGATGGTTGGGGACTAGCAACTGATGGAAAAATTCTGTACGGCAGTGATGGAACTTCAACTTTATATAAACTTGATCCAAAGACATTTAAAGGTCTTTTTATTCATAACACCAATGTGTTATATAATATAGTTAATTGGTGTCACCCTTTAGCACTTTGATCCAAATGACCAATCTTTTTAGCTTGTGCACATGAGGGTGGCTATGAATTTCTGTTGTTTACGTTGTCTTAATGCTACGTTCTTTAACCCGGTCAATGCAGTGATTGGAAAAAAAATTGTCAAATACAATGATCGCGAAGTTCGCTACCTTAATGAACTAGAGTTCATAAATGGTGAAATATGGGCTAATGTTTGGCAGGTACAACTTGACTCCTACTCGTATTATTTTCACTAGTTTTTGGAGCTTTTGGAAATAAGTTCTTCCAAGGGTTGAATGTCACAATTGAAGTGGCTCTTGTTTCGATCACTTATGTTGGTGAAGAGACTGAAATTCAGTTCTGAATGGGAATGCTAAACAGCTTTTCTTGTGTTTTTAACTTGTAGACTGATTGCATTGCGAGAATTTCGTACAAAGACGGTCGTGTTCATGGATGGATTCTACTTGAAAATTTGAGGTTTCACTTTTCATTTACTTCTCTCGTTAATTAGCTAAGATTCGTTTTTAAGTCGATCACAGAGCAGTTCATTTCTTTTTATACCCACTTGAGAAATTGCTGGATCTTGACTATCTCTTTACCTTTCATGTTTCACAGGAAAGAATTGATAGCAGCTGGATACATTGTAAGCATTCTCCTCATGAATTATGCTTCTTGTTTTGATCAACTCGTCTCATCCCTTCTCGTTTTCTTTCGACAACAAAATCGGCATTCCTTAACTGATTTTTCAATGTTTCGTCCTCCATTCTAGCACATTGATGTATTGAATGGTATTGCATGGGATAGCAAAGACAATCGCCTATTTGGTAAGCTTCTAAAGCTAAAGTCTGTTTCTCCTAATCTAGGGATTTGCTAGTTCTGCATTCTATTGATGCAACTTTCCCTGTTCAGTGCTCCTTGTCCTTTGCCTTCTGGATTTTGATTTCATCGTATCTTCTTACAGTTACCGGAAAACTGTGGCCAAGGCTTTACGAAATCAAGCTACTTCCGTTGAAAAACCGTTATCGAAGGAATGAAATTGAGCGGCTATGCGTAATCTAGGAAGCTGCACAAATGCGTAATCTACACTATAATATCTTGCTGGATGAACTCAGGCTGGGAATTTCAAATATTGTATTTATCAAATCTATATTCTTGATGTCCATGTGAAATTGTATTTTTAGAATGACAAAATTGAATCAGAGAACAATTTTGCATCACTTTTTTCTGTTAGATAATAGTGTTAGGGTAGCAAAATTTCCTGTGAGGTAAGTTCCAACCCGAACCAAAGGTGTAAGGATCCGAGTAGTGTCTCGAAAAGAGACTCGGTAAAATAGACATGTTTGTGAAAGCCCCAAGTTTCTAATACATTTTCTATTTTGGGTTCAAATTTTTTATTAAGCCCATTATCTTCACTTAAAAGTTCAGAATTCTTCAATATGCGCTCCGAGTAACTCGTTTGTTCGGATCATCTCAAAACGACGTCACTTTGATTTCATTTTTTAAAAATAATGTTATTTTAGTTTTGAATTTTTAAATTTATAAACTAAAATGACGTCATTTTAAAAAATTAAATTAAAACGACGTCATTTTGAAAATGAGTTTGAACTATTTTAATCATTTGGGTTGGCTTTCAAACCTAATCTCAATCTAAAGCCTAATTAATCAAACTTAATTTGATAATTACATGTTAGACTGAGCATAATTTGCAAGCTTTAACTATCAATACTGTGAAATATTTCATCTACTGGTTAAAAAATGAATCAATTAGATCGGTTTAATAATAAAACTTTAACTTTTTGATTTGATTTTTAAATTTTTAATTTGATTTATTTTAATAATTCTTATTATTTAAAATTATTTATTTATTAATTAATCGATCAATTTTTATAAACTGATCAATTTTATAATACGAAATAAACTAATTAATTTTATAATAATTTTTAATTAAAATTTAAATTTTTAGACAGTACGATTCAATTATATTTCAAAATTTTTAATTTTATTCAATTTTTAACTAATTTTATAATAATTTAATACTAATTAAATCTTATAAATTTTTTATTTTTTATTTTATTAATTCAAGTTTTGACCCATTTTAAAATATTAATTTTACCTGCAGGTTGGCCCAAAGGACCTTGCCAGGTGTAAAAAGGGCAGTATAAGAAGGTGGACACGAGCACTCCCAAAAACAAAAGAAGAAGGTGACGATAGGCTAGCGATAATACGAGGTGCTACGTGGCACGATCTCCGAACGCTTGTATACACACACGCATATATATATATATATATATAGAGCTTTTTAAATAAATTAGGTGACGAACAAAAGCTAGTCAACTGAGGTAGAAAAGGCCACCGTGATTGGTTGTCGCGTCCTCCGCAATCCTACGGCGGCCCATATGCCACACATTCCGTTTGTGTGATTCTGACGTCTTGCTCCGTACTAACGTAACCCACCTCTTTATCTTTCTCCCGTTTCTTGCAGCCCATATTACGCTTCTGCCACTCCATTTTCATACTTGCCTAGTGGGCCAATAATTGGTGATTATTTATGTACTTTTCCTGAAAATTTTATTGGCTAAATGTCTAAATTATATTAAAAGATAACTTTAAGCTCTAATAATTTTACTTTTTTGTTAATTCCTAAAAAATAAATTATTAATTTAACATATATACATTAAGATAAATAATAATTAAAATAAATTAAAAGTATATATACAAGATTATGATGATAATAAATAAATACATATAAATAAAATATAAAAATTAATACATTAAATAATATAATAAATATAAAATAAGGTAAAGAATTAAAAGAAAAGAAAAAAATCAGTAAATAAATACGTAAATAAGAAAGAAAACAAATAAATCAATCAATCAAACGAACCGTTACAAAAAAATTAAGTAAAGAAATGTTTAGGTCAAATAATTATGAGGAAAGTACTGAATATTAAATATTTGAGTTAAATACAAAATACAAAGCTCGAAGAAGAATATTTTAAAAAACTTACAAGAAAACGATGAATCTGTCTATGTAAGACCCTTTACTCATATTTATCAAGGGTCGTGTCTTTTGTAAGTTATAGCAGAGTCATATTATTCTTGATCATTTCTTCTTACTTCTTTTTAAGCTTTGTTATTTCTCTTTTTATAGTCTTTTAAGTACAATCTTTTCACATTTTTAAATTACTAATAAATAAAAAATGAATGAAATGTAATAAACAAAATTATTTTATAGCCAAAGAATATTATAAAAAGCAAAATAAAAATGGAATTTGTATTACAACAATAATAATAACAAGAACCCAATAAAATTTACATTGTAGAATGTAAAGAAGCTCCGTATGCAATCTTACCCCTAAGTAGTGGAGAGATTGCATTAAAATTTAGTAAATTAAGCATAATTTAATTTAATTTAAAATCAAGCTTAATTAATTTTGGAGATAATTTTAGGTAAAAGGGCCTTTTTCTCTAAAATGGTACTATTTTAATTTTAATTTTAATTTTTTAAATATATTATTTAATTGTTAATTTAAAATTTTAAAATTAAATCTAATTAAAAAACTAAAATATTGCCAAATTCTAAGAAACCATAAAGGGAATATTACAACACTCAGTGGCAGTACTGCAATAAGTACGAAAAATAGTGACTGTTTGCGAAGGAGATCCTTCTCTAGGTTCCAACAGAACTATTTTTACCGCACAAGACAACGATGCCCATTGACAGGAAGTTGTGGTCTTCGTTACATTTAAAAAAAGCTCCTTCAGAATCAAACCTCTCGTTCTTAATCTCTCCTCTTCCTCGTATCCCTCGAATATTGAATTCCTCTATTTCTGTTTGTTAACTTCACATTTTCAATCTCCAGAGCTCGACCCAAGCGCCTTCTATGGCGGCAGGGTCATCACTTACCTCAGTTTCCAAGCCCTTTCACTCTATTCCCATCACCAATCTGCCCAGACCCGTCTCACTATTCCCTTCTTCAGTTGGTTACCGGAGTTCGTTCCATGGAGCTCGGAGAAAACAAGGTTTCGCCATCCGTTTCGTCCTGAAGGACTCGAAACAAAATACCCAGATGGATATTTCCAGAGAAGAAGCGCCTGAGGAGGACAGGCGCGGCCAGATCTTGACGCCGCGTGCTGTGGAGAGATTGGCTAGGAAAAGATCGGAGAGGTTCACTTACTTGGTCGCCGCTGTTATGTCCAGCCTTGGCATTACTTCTATGGCCGTTATGGCTGTTTATTACAGGTTTCATTGGCAAATGGAGGTAAAAATTTTCCCTCCTTTCAAAATCATGCTTCCTTTTTCGCATTCCAGTTTGTTCTGTTCTCACATTCTGAAACAGAGTTCTTCCTGAAACAGGGCGGAGAGGTGCCTCTGTCTGAAATGTTTGGTACATTTGCTCTCTCTGTTGGTGCTGCTGTAAGTTAACATTCGTTTCTCTGTTTTTCCTTCTCAATTTGGATAAGGATTGTATTCTTTCTGATGATTCAGGACTTGAGTGTGATACTAGTGTTCTTCTTCTTCTTCAGGTGGGTATGGAGTTTTGGGCTAGATGGGCACATAAAGCTCTCTGGCATGCTTCTTTATGGCATATGCACGAGGTATTTCTATTAAACTGCGATGAAAATACAAAAAGCGAAAGCTCATCATTCCATCCATCCTACTTAGTTCAATGATCTCTTGTGAACTTTGGCAGTCTCACCATCGACCCAGAGAAGGTCCGTTTGAGCTAAACGACTTGTTTGCCATCATTAACGCAGTCCCGGCTATTGCCCTCCTCTCTTACGGTTTCTTCAACAAGGGCCTTATCCCTGGTCTCTGTTTTGGCGCTGTAAGTCCTCTGTAACCGCTCCATTCTATTCTTAAAAAATAAAAAAATGTTAGGAGCCTCCACCTCGTGAGATTAGTAGAGGATATAAATCGTGAAATGTGCTTCAACTGACTAGGAAATTAAGCTTACTCACTGATCTCGTCGTACAAAAGATTCAAATTTTAAAAATTACCTCTAAGATTTAAACCCTACCCTACAGGTCACCGGCATAACAAATATCACACCACCCAAACTTTGCCAATTGGCAGGCACAACACCACTCCATTCTTTCTTGATTTGACTCTGTTCCGTCTAATTACAGTTTTGGAGGTTTTGTACTTGGGTTTACACTTTACAGGGACTTGGGATCACAGTGTATGGTATGGCCTACATGTTTGTACACGATGGTCTGGTTCACAGGAGATTTCCGGTTGGTCCAATAGCCAACGTACCCTATTTCAGACGGGTAGCTGCAGCCCATCAGGTATAGTATAAGATACGTACACATTACCGCATGATCTTTGTCAGTTACTGTTTTGTAGTTGAATCTGACGGTCCAAATTTGCTTGGTGCTTTTCTTTCAGCTCCATCACTCGGATAAATTCATGGGTGTACCTTATGGCTTGTTTCTTGGACCTCAGGTGGGGATTATATCTCTTCTACTATTTATAAATAGTATTTTTATCATATTTTATTAAATTTTATCTACATATTTATTTAAATCTTACGTAAATATATAGATGAGATTTAATAGAACATGATAGAAATAAAGTAAGTAGAACAAAATATTTGATGGGCATTTATGGTCCACTTTTTATTGATTTAATTACTAAAATTTTATGAATTTTTTATTCCTTTACATGAAATTTATTTTATAAAAAGTTCTCATTAATCATTAGAAATTATAAATTCAATCACAAATAATAATTATATATTTTTATATGGCTAGATATTCTTATCAAAAAATAATTTTTGTAGCAAACAAAAATTATAAACTTGTTTTTTAATTAAGCATTGTTTTCTATTAAACTATTAATTAATACATTATATTTTTATAAACTTTATATTTTATAAAAAATTCATCAATTATTAAAATTTTATAACCTAGAACAATAATTATATGTCACCTTAATATATTAATAAATGTTAGTATGTAATCTTCATGTCGGGTCTATTAGACACAACCTATATAATATATAAGAGTAAGGTTATGTGCTATTAGACATTTTCAGATTGAGTGGCATTGTTGTTATTGTTATTGTATGTTGTAATCTTAATGTCGGGCTATAAGTAATATTCTTTTTATTGTCTATAAGTAATATTCTTTTTATTGTCGATATGTATTTATTTATAATTAGCCCATGTTTTTTCTTCAATTGTTAGTTAATATTAGTATATTACTTTGCTTGGAGCATTAAAATTGTTATCTGCTGTGGTTCAGGAACTGAAAGAAGTTGGAGGTGAAGAAGAATTGAAGAAGGAGATCAGTAAGAGAAAGAAGTCATACAAGGGCTTATAGTCGTTCAATTATAAGTATAATTAGCCGCCAATTTTGGCTAAATCTCTCATGTAAAGAGACAGTAGTTATTACTTGTTCTCTCTTTTTCTTTTGGGCACAAATGAAAAATATGTATGTATGGTTCATTTTTAATATATACTTCAAAAGGTTACGTGAGGAAATAATTAGACAAGAAAAGGATTTTTCTCTTATTATTATTCTCTACAAAAATGAAACTTTTAACATGTTGCGTACTTTTTATGATTTATTAGTTTAATATTTTTTAAAGATATCTCACTTTTTTTGGAAGGTAAAACTAATACAACTACTAAAGTATAAGTATATGTAAGGTCATAAGATTTACAGGTATTCGCACAGTAATTATGTACATGTTCTCTAACAAAAGAAGTACTAAATTGACAAACACAAAGATCCTGTTTGACAAATAACGGATTGTATTAGCTGTTAGCTGATTTGACCAACAGATAATTTTAGTTGTTTATTAAAGATATTTGATAAAATTAGTTGTTTCGTATTAGCTGTTGATGTGTAAAATGACTTATGAGGTTATAATTTTAAAAAAATTATAAGGTCATGAATATTATATTTCTTAGTATTTCGTTGAATATTCTTATAAGAATTTAAATTTTAAATATTTAATTTTACAAAAATTAAGTTAATAACTTTAATAATAATAATAATAGTTTAACGTTAAATTCTCTATTAATATAAATGATATAGCGAGCTACATCATATTAGTATTTTTCATATAATATGTATGAATTTTATTATTTAATAAATTAAAATATCTATAATTATAGT
>JANIIA010000007.1:7633667-7666868 GCA_027478495.1 Erythroxylum alaternifolium | reverse complement strand
ATATTAAGTATCTCAATTTAGCCGGACTAATCCTAAGCCTCTAAGACCTCACCCCAAGAATCTTATAGGATATAAATCTGGAATTCTAAGACCCCTCAGGTTCCTACGTAGCTTATATATACTTCTGCGCACAAGGAGTCGTCACATACTTGATTGGTTAACTGCTGATTGATCGCTAGCCCCCTACTCAACATCAGATTCTTAGCAGTCTCAGGTTTCTTAGTAGCTTCAATTCCCACACTGTCGCTGGAAGCGAGATGTTCGTAATTGATCCGATCAAAGAGCTGTGCCCAAGAGGCTAGAGGATCATCAATAGGACAAATTCTTATTTCTCCTCCTTTAATATGACTCGAACTCAAAACTTTTTTTTAAAGTGAGGAGCTGAAGCCATTAAATTACTCTTTGTTATCTTGTTGATATTGTTGTTACTGATATTGATACGTGAACAACGCATAAACACCTGCTGACCCGCAACCTGCCAAAACAACCCTAAAAAGGCACGTTTCTTTCGGTCATTGATTAGAAAAAGATTTGGTTATTTTCAGTGTACGTTAAATTCTTGAGGTAGTCCATCGATGTGAGTTGTACCAAATTCAGAGTGAGATGCACTGAGACAAGTTGCACTTTTACGTTCAAAACAAGGCAGTGTCGTGAGTAAGCACAGCACGTAATAAGCACGCCCAGAGAGGGCTCCATCTGATTGGAGTTGGCATTGTCATCATCTAAATTTACCCAACAACTTTGGAATTCATTTATTTCTCTCGGATGACCTCTTTTAGTTTCATGTAACTGAATTGTATAGTTTAGGAATATAGGTGTCTAATCCTCATAGATTCTTCGAAAAAGTCTAAGTTATAAATCCCGCGTGAAGTATGAAAATGTTTGACTCTTTTGTTCCGAGTGACATAGCCTCTCATCATATTGCAGCAGGACATTCGATCCATCCACTCTAACATCTATATAAAAGATTACGTATAAGAAATATTAAAAGTATTCTTTTCATTATCGTTGCTGTCTTTTTTGCAGTTTTTATTAAAATATAATTTAAAATTTTTAAACTTAAATTTTCTAGTTTAAAAATTTTGTATTAAACTATATTTTATATCTAGAAAATTTAAAAATTAAAAATAGACTTGATTGTTTTAAAATTATTTAAATAAGACTTAAATCCGACCTACTAATTCTAATATCAATTCGAGTGATAGTTGCAATATTGCATAATCTCAATTATAATGTAATTTGAAACTTGATAAGTAGTACTTTTTATCTAATCCATATTGGAAAATATAAGCCCAATGTCTCCAAGAAGTAAGCCTACAGACTATCTCTTACCGTGACTTGGGCTATGTGTTTTAAAAAGGCCCGATGGTCCTAGAAAAAGTGAGGCCTTAAAGCTATGCAATCAAAAATAATTGTAAATACAGTTACTTAGAAAACTTTGGAGTAATCGGTAAAAGTTGTTAATTTATAATCATAAAATTATAGGTTTGAGTCATGAAAACAACTACTTGTGTACGAGTTACTTTGACATTGATAGTTATTTATGTAAAAACTCATTATTAGTTCGAATTGAAGGCTTCAACTCAAGTTAATATAAGTTTCGTTTTTGTGGGCTTAGAAGGTATGCTTCACCGGCCCGATTATAGTTGAAGTTAATAAGTTTGGTTTAATTAAACTTCAAGTTAAATTCTATTTAAAAGATTAATGTGTATTGTTTTATAAAATAATGTTGTTTTCAGTAAATTAAAATATCATTTTAAGACGATCCAATTAACTCGAGTTGATTTAACTCAACTTGATTGGCAGACTCAACATTTTCCCATATTTAAGTAACCATACATCAAGAGGACTTAGACTTGGAAAATGGGGAATTTCTATTATTAGGACGTGATTGGAGTTGGACTTTTAACCATAGAAAAGTAGTATTACGGGCTTAATTGTGTTAAAACACTGAAGTCAAAAAGATTAGGTGAAGTTAGGATAGTGAACTCTAATAACATAAGGTGAAAGTTAGGATGGTAAATTTTAAGGCCACGTTTGGCTGAGGGTTTATTAATAGGATATAATAAAATGTAATATTTTTTCATCATTTGATATGAAGGTTTATAATAAAATGGAATGAAATGAGAAGAAAAAGGAGGGTTTTATATTACAACTCATTCCATCATAAACAGTAAAAATAAAAAACTCTGATTTGAGAGGTTTACGATGAAATGTAAAATGATAAACAACTTTATATTATATTATATAGTAAATCCTTTATCCAAATAACATTTCACTGTATTATATTAAGAACTCTTTCATCCCTCCCAAATAACAATTTTATAATATTACATCCATTTATATTTCATTCCATTATAAGCCATTCTATTTCATTCTATTAAAAATCTTACGTCCAACTAAACATAGCTTAAGGCTATATTTAGTTGGGGGTTTTAAATAGAATGTAATATTATTTCATCATTTGGGAGGAGAGTTTATAATAAAATGGAATGAAATGAGATGAAAGAGGAAGATTTCATATTATACCACATTCCATTCTAAATAGTAAAAATGAAAAATCTCTTATTTGGAGGGTTTAAGATAGAATGTAAAATAATAAACAACTTTACACTATATTACATTATAAACCCTTAATCTAAGCAACATTTCACAGTTTTACATTATAAACTCTTCCATCCCTTCCAAACAACAATTTTCTATATTACATCCATTTACATTCCATTTAATTATAAACTATTCTATTATATTATATCTCATTATATTCTATTAAAAACTTTACGTCAAATCAAACATGACCTGGCTCTACTTAAATCAATAATTATTTTATTTATTTATTTAATAAAGAAATCACAATCACCATTATTTAGCATATTTTAAATAAAATTTCACATACATATAAAATAATTTGCATACTAAATGAATTAGAATAGTTACAACAATAATAACAATTTAGTAAAAAAATTCGTTAAAACATGAGATTTGAAAATGTCCAGTAATAGACAGTCTTATCCTTAACTAATAGAGATGTTATTTCTTAATGACTCACATAAAAAATAAAAATAAATTCTTAATAAATAAAATATAAAATAAGTATTATACTAAATAATACGAACACACAATACTCTATAAATTACGTGTATTCATTAAATTATTTAATAAATTAGTAATTTAAAATTAAACCAAAATTCCAATGTAATAAATCAACATAGATTTCTTACCAGACAAGAGTTCTTGGAGTTGATTGTCACTTCACTTCACTAACATGGAAACCTCTTTTTCTTCAAAGCCAATTTGATCTCTTCAGGTACATAAACCCAACTTGATCACTACTAACCATTAAAAAAGAACATATAAAAAAACAATATGTGTTCTTTTTTATTAATATATATTTTCAAGATCTAGAATCTGGGCCGTCCAAATAAGTTTTAAGAAAAACAATTGGACGGCTAGGATTGAGAACTGTTGAACGGGGCCCACCAAAAGAATCAGATCTATCGGAGATTCGCCAAGTGGCGTGATGCTAGCAGTGACACCAATGGCCCCGAGAAAAGTCAGATATTCTAGATTTTAACCCACACCTTTAACTGACACGTGGAAGGATCTCATACGTGAAGAGCACTACTGCCTTAATCTCTCCGGTGACCTTTCTCGTGTGACCTGTCACTTTATCTCTCTCTCGTTCTCTTTTTTCTTTCTTTCTACCTCACTTTATCTCACAGTTTCTCTAGATCCAAACACTCCGATTTTAAGTTCTATCTCCCTTCTCTTCTCTGCTTGGTGTAGGCGAAGCTCGAGGAACTTTCCCCTCTCAGTTTCTCACTTTCATTTGATGAAGGTTCAATCTTGAAGCTTTTTGGTGTTTATTTTCTCTTTTGTGCTATGTTTTTGGTGGATTGTTCTTTTGTCTGTTATTTCGATTGAGTGATTGTTTACATGGCAAAGTTGCTTGCTTTAGCCTAATGGGTATTCAGATCTGATTTTTGTTTATGCCCTTTGGCTCTGGATGGTTGGAACGTATGGGTCTGTTTTTTGATTTGATTCAAATTGGAATTACGTTTATATGTCTTTGTATAGATCTGAGTATCGGTCGTTTCAGTGTTTAGTCGACGATGGAAGTAAAGTTGGTGATGGGTTTTGGGCTTGAATCTTTTCTCGTATTGACTAATTGGGTATCAGTTTCTGTTTGGATTTGGTTTGAATTTGTTGGTAATCTGAGAAAGGCCACAGCTTGTGTGTTATTCGTTGGTTTTATTGGATCATCGATTGATTGTTAAGTGTCGGTGAGATTGTTCTTTTGTCCTTTTCAGAATCACGAATCTGAAGTAAGAGTGGTATAACTTCTTTTAATAATGTTTCAAGGGAATTTCAGTGTTATTATATTCAATTACTCTTAATTAACTAGGGTCTTTGCTTCTAAACCTGATTTTGTTGATGGTGTGCCTTTTGTAGCATTTGTTCTTATGGGACTTGTTAGGTACTCAAATATATTGCTCTTTCAGTTTTGAAAATGTCGCGTTTTCTATCTTTTCTGGATCTACTGATATCTATGACGTATTCGCTTTTCCAACTGCAGTAACGGAGGACATGAGAGCTGCCTGAATCAACATTTGATTGTTGCATTTTGCTGTTTTGATCGGCTTTGTGGATATATTTGCATGCATAGAATGGTTAAATGCAAGGGTTGTGGGAAGTTAGGAAGGATGGTGCCTAGGGATGAGTTTGTGAGTGGCTACCATTTTTCTCTCATGTTGTCTCCTGTTGTCTCCGTTTGGGATTGTATCGTTCGGAAAATGAGGTATTCCTTCAGGCCTGAGTGGGTGTAGTCATCGAACTTGTTGTAGTTTGTTTGTTTTGAATACTGAAATTAGGACGTAATTATTTAGTGTTAAAAAGAGGACAGAGAAGAAGAAAGAGAAACAAAATTATAGGGAAATGTTTACATGTTAAGAGGGGTTCTAGTGAGGTAAAAAGTTAACAAACAGGATAGAAATTAGAGGCTGGCAGTTTCTATGGATACCATAGCTTGTAATAAGGTACAACCTTTCGTGAGAAAAGTTAAGAAGAAGCAGGTGAAGGGTGAGGTGGACCGTCTCAAACAGGCTGAAAAGAAGAAGAGGCGATTGGAGAAAGCTCTTGCTACTTCTGCAGCTATCCGATCTGAGCTTGAGAAGAAAAAACAAAAAAAGAAAGAAGAACAGCAGAGGCTTGATGAAGAGGGTGCTGCAATTGCAGAAGCTGTTGCTCTGCACGTGTTGCTTGGTGAGGACTCTGATGATTCATGCAAATTTGCTTTAAAGAAAGAAGAACGTTTCAACTCATGGAACTGTGATGATAATATCGATCTGTTAATTGCTGAAGACAAAGCATGCCTTCCTCATCAGGGCTGCACAAGGCATTCACTTGAAAGAATTGGGTATGGAACTGGTTTTAACTCGGATAATATCCAAAACGATGACTGGTCTTTCACATACGGTTCGATTAGGACGGATCTTCATTCACCATACTTTGGCAATGGATGTTGGGGGACTACGGAGTTCTCGGCAGGTCTTATTGCAGCACAGGCTGTTTCATCCCTTCAGATTGCAGAGGAGGTACGTGGGGACCCAATTGTCTTCAATTGAATGCTACGAGGATTGATAAGCAGTTTTCTGCCTTCTCCACTGGGTCATGGTTGTTATCCTGAACAATAATGTTATGTATATAGTCCTGAATTTATGTTGTCTTGCTTGTATGTTTCTCCTGATGAGACAAATGTGACACTTTGATGTTTGATGTACCTTAATATTAAATTGCAATTATGAAATCGTGGTTTCAGGGTCTCTTTCATCATGATGTCATTATCACTATTATCGTGAAAAATCATTTATCTGGTTGATTCTTACTTAAGGGGCAATTGATTTGGATTCAAGATGTAGAATATCCTAAATGGTAAACTTGGAAATGTTAAAACAAAAGCACTAATCTGCTTGTAATTTTCCATGGTATTAAGATGAAAAGAACAGTGTCATCACTTTAATGAAGATAAATTCATATAATTAGAGCATCCTTGCTGGTTTGCACCAAATTCGTTATCTTCGAGCCAAAATTACGTTCAGAATAGAACGAGGAGTAAGAGCTAACTTCTCGACAAACAACTGAAAGCAATCGGGATACAAAAGTTAATCCACAGTAGCATGTATTGCACAGAAAAGAACAAACTTCAAATTGATGAGCTTCTGTATGTACTTGGACCATTTTAGACAATCACTATCAAGATTCAGTTGAGAGAACAAATCAGAATTTTACAGTTGATACACAATGAATGATATACTATTGACTCATCTATTACAAGCATTCAACTCTCACCCCTTTAAAGATGCCAAGTGAAGTGCTTCCTTACAACATCTCATGTCATTTATTTGTCATCGCAAACTTTGACCAACAGGTAGATCTGATCTTTGCTCCGGTTGTTGCTGCAGAAGAACACTGTCGCCGTTATCTTCAATATCTGAGCTAGTTGATGGTTTAGCACCAGATGTAACGAGGTTCTTGAACCATGTTGCCTGAAACCTAGAACTTCCTGTATTTGAGCTGCTAGAGGACTCAGGAGTAGAACCATTACCGGCGCCTAGAAGGAACCGATATGCTACTTTACTAGCTGATACAATCTCTGTCTTAGCTTGTCTGAACTGTAATGAAGCCACCAAAGAAGTAAACTCTTGTTAAATGAACCTAAAATTATCAACCTCAGAGGAAGTATTAAAGAAAACAAGACATCGTTAATTAGATTTCTATGTGGTTCTAAAAACAGTGAAAGAAGATATGGTCTATGCTAACAATGTAGACAATAAATCAGTAACCCAAATGGAGAAATATTCAAACACACAGAATCTGAGTTGATTTCATTATGTCATTTTACATGTGATTATGTAGGACATTTACTCAATACACCTCACTACTATGGTAAAAGATCTTATTACCAAACTTTCATGATAAAATATCAAAGTAATTAAGTAATCCTGCCCAAGATAAAGAGCATCTCACCCGTTCAGCTGTGTTTCCTGCTACTTCCATAGCAGCATCACCAGCATTGGCAAATCGATTAACCCAACCTGTTAAAAACCATCAGAACATGCACTTCACTGTAAGGTCCAACAAAAGAAGCAACAGTTCTAAGACATTAGAATTCTGGATTACATCAAAAACTAGACAAGTTCATGCAATCATGACCAAAAAAAGCACACAGTTTATAAATTGGAACTGAAATTCTAACAACATATGCATTTGGTTGGTAGATGCATTCTCAACCACGAATGAAAGAACAGTAGCATTAGTATTCTGATCCACATCCAAAGCCAGAAAAGGAGTAGACAGCTGACTGAGTTCAAATGAAAACAGTAGAGAGAAAAGTCATTCCAAAATGAAAGTGTGCCAGGAAAGAAAATTGTTTTATTTTGAAAGAACTTACCTGGAAGTTTTGGCACACCAAGCTTCTCACACAACTCATCACAGAAGTGATTGCAGTTCTTGGCTAACAAGTCATATGAACTTCCAGGCCATTCTCTACTAAGCTCCCTCAAGATCTGATTCACCTTAAAGATTGAGAAGTTTGTACTTCCTAGGACAATGCTCTCACGATATGTATACATGGGATTCCTTTTAGAAGGACAACTAAAAACCCCAGATCCATGTTCACAAAATCCAAATGACCATTCATCTTCTCCATACACCTGTGCAATATAGACCACAAAAAGTTACTACATATATATATGAATTTTCATTCAGAAGATAATAACAACAAATCAAAAATAAGGATATGGAATAACATAGGAAAAAGGAAATAGCATAATCACATTAAATAGGACATACAAACACACAAAGGCGAGGCATGGATATTTTGCCCCTACTATTATGAATTACATATCCTAAAATTAATTCTGACAGCATCTTCTTTCTTGTATATATATTAACCTCTTTCAATAACCAACATTTCAGCAATTGGGTGACATATTTAACAGATGTGCATGAAGTTTCTTTAACTCAGGATACATCCACCATCATTGTCAGCACGATCATGTGATTAGTCCATATCAAATTTGTTGCCCACTTCAGAATGAGAATCCTAAGGATAACAGTGGTTCAGCAAACATCAAAGATGATCATAGTATGCGGCAACAGATCGAAAAGACACAGATCAAGCACTTTCTTACAAGATACCAACTAGTTAAAGTATTCCAGAAACTTTACAAAGATTATCATGCTCTTGATCAGACCCATTGTTCTGAAACTAAAGAGCCTAAAACAAACTCAAAGTCTCGCAATGAACATAACCATCAATCAACAACATCAAGACATGGCCAGCAACAGTTCCCATACTTCGAATTTCCATTTAACACCCCAAGAGTCAGATTGGTGTGGGAATTAAAGCAAGCTCACTAATACATACGCAATCTCAGATCTACCCACATCAGGAAATTCCAAAAATAATTAAACACGCAAGTGCCAAAGGGTCAATAACTTAAATTCCATTCACAATAATATCAAATATCCACAAACATAGACCGGCAGATCCACTCGAAGAGACCCAATTCGACTACAACACAAGTAAGACAAATCGGTAAAAAGTGAACACAAACAAGCACAACGAAGTATAAGCAAAGACGGTTTTCGAACCTGAACACCGCTATGGAATATGCCACCGAAACCTATACCGTCTTTGAAGATCTTGTTGATATTCATGATTGTGTTGTTCGTCTTCTCCGATCCGCTATTCGTCACGTCGTATATATGCAACGTTACCTCCGTCATTCTTACCCTATTCAAGAAAACCCCCAAAATAATGAAAACCCTAACCCTAACCCTAACCCTAACCGACGCTCAAATCTCTCTTTTCTCGTCCACTACCCAAGAAGGTCAATTCACACACACAAACACAAACCCTTTTCCCTCTACTCTATCTCTCTCTCTTCCTCCAGACTCAAAGCAAAGCAACCAACTCCAGAGCCCCACTAAGAGATCGATACCAACTTCAACTTCTTGCTGAAACCATTCAAACCCATTTCACATTCATCTCTCAGATCTTTCCTTCTACGTTTCTTTTTCTGAGATGGCTTTCTTCAGTTGATCGATCAAACAGATTCCGTGGAAATGAATAAACAAACGCATTAATTGAAATAATTAAGAATCATGTTCTACTTACAGGAGTCACTTGAAAGGATACAGGTGCTTTGGGGGTTGAGTTGTTATATGTGGGAATCTATGGGGGCAAATTTGAAAAGTAGGCATCGTTTTTTGACAACTGTATGGCATTATCAACAATTGGGTTCGGGTCCATGATTAGACCCATTTAGATTAGTGGGACCAATTTCACAGCATGCGACCCATAATTTCGCATGGTAATGGGCTGTCGGATTTTGGATCGAATAAAATTTTTTCAAAAACAATAAAATTTATTTTTAAGTAATATTATATTGATTTAACTTTTTATGACAATATTTAAAAATAAATTAAATCAAATTATTTTAAATTAGATTATAAAGATTTAAAATTTAATAATTTGTTATTTTTATAATAATATCATTTTAATTCTAACTTATTACAACAATAATTTTTAACTATTTAATTTAAATTAGATTAAAGGGTTTAAAAATTCTTAATTTTTTATTTTTAAAAGTTTAATTTTTAATATTTTGACATATTCTTAAATTTTAATTTGAGTTCAGGACGAGTCTTTATATTTAAAGATTCAATTAATTTAAATTTTATTTGTTAATTTAAAATATC
Organism: Erythroxylum alaternifolium; assembly: GCA_027478495.1. Lineage (NCBI taxonomy): Eukaryota > Viridiplantae > Streptophyta > Magnoliopsida > Malpighiales > Erythroxylaceae > Erythroxylum > Erythroxylum alaternifolium. The sequence goes on along the minus strand of JANIIA010000007.1, from coordinate 7,657,103 downwards.
AAATTTATTCAAAATTAATTTTGACATTCTAAATTATATAATTATATATGGACAACTTTGAACATACAAGGCTGTATAGTGTCCCACTCCATGCCAACTCAATTCTTTGGAGTTGATTAGCTTTGAAAGACGCACCTTTTAGTGTGACTCACTATAATTGCCATGTTACATCAGTCATGGTCGAGTTGGGTCAGGCTGCTCCCGACCTGGCATGACTTGTGGTCCTGCTTGATTATAGGTAGGTTGAGCCTATTTGACTCGTCATATATTAAAAAAAAGGTTAAAAATAATGTTATTTTTTAATAACGATCGGGTCAATTATGGTCGGTTCGTGATTCAATCCGTGGTTCAGTTAATTTGAGTTGGGTCCTTTTTGACATTCTTATGTTGTATAAGCTCAAATTACTATTTTTAATTACGAATTAATCAATAATAAAAAAATCAAATCAGTTTAAAATTTTGAATTGACTAAATTTTCAATTCAGTTTTTAAATTTTCGGTTTGATATATTTTAATAATCTTTATTGTTAAATTTGATTATTTTAATAATTAATCGGTTAATTTTGTAAATTATTTGATTTTATAAATCAAAATAAATCAATTAATTTTTATTTACTAACATTTTTTTCGATTAAATTTCAAATTATTTGACCAGTAGAGACAATTTCCTTCAACCATAGATAAATTTTTTTTAATTTTATTCAATCTTTTACCAATTTTATGATAATCTAATACCTAATAATTAAAAATAAGGATGTCAATTTTGGTCCGATCCAATCCGGCTCAAATTTGGCTTGAGTTGATAAGGTCATGGGGCCAAAAGTGCTCAGCTCAATCGAGCCAATAGCCGAAGTTACTTCAAAAACGACATCGTTTTGAACATTTTTTTAAAATAAAGTGGGTAGGGTTAGCCTCGACCATATACTGACCTATCCCGATCCGTCGAGCCACGAGCCACTTAGCCCAACTCATTAACATTCCTAAATAAAAACCCTAATCAATTTGGCTTGTTTAATCATAAAAATTTTGAATTGTCCAACATTTCAGTTCAATTAACTTTAATAACTCTTGTTGTTAAAAACTGATCAATTTATTAATTAATTAGTCAATTTTCATAAATTAATAAATTTTTATAAACTAAATTAGGTTAATTAATTTCTATTTAACAATTACTTTTTTAATTAAACTTCAAAATTTTTGATACGCCAGGATAACTTCTTTTAATTATATGTCAATTTATTTTATTTTATTCAATCTTTAGGCGATTATATAACTGTCTAATACCGTTGAACCTTTTAAACTTTAAATCTCTTGTTTTATCGATTTAACTTCCAATCCAATTTTTAAAATATTATTAATAACGATTAAAATATTTTAAATTTCAGATTTTTTATCTTATCGGTCTAACTTTCAGTTCATTTTTTAAAACATTATAATTAATTTAGTCTATAGTTCGAGTAATGATCATAAAGAAATACAATTTTATAAAAATTATCAATTTATAAAAAATTATGATTCCGCTTGTTCAGATAAGAATTTACCAAACCAAACCAAAAATACCCAAATTCATGCCTAAGTAGGGTATGAGAAGAGTAAAACGTACGCAGTCATGTTCGCATCTCCGATGGAGGTATAGAGACTGTTTTCTTATAGACCCCCGGTTAAGGTAAGATCGGAATTTGAATATATCAAATAAAACAATGTTATTTTGAATTAAAAAAATGAATTAATCGGGCTCGGGTCACGAATTTAATGCCCCGTTGAACTTTGGACTAGCTCTGGCCGGCCTAATGCCAAAGCTAAGAGCAACTCCTTATACGACGCCGTAGCTGCTCGCCGTCGAACCAGCTTAAAGTGGTATAACTCCAAAGAATCCCTTGCTGATAGTGAATCCTACATCGCGATTGGTGTTATCGGGAACTATATCCGATCATTGGAGCTCTATACGATACGTTTAAAGCCCGGTGACGTGTAAGTTAGAATAGTGTTTCCCAGTTATAAAGCTTTTCAATTTCTAGGGTTTTTGGGGTTCTACAGTCAAATTAGCTTCTACTGTTTTCGAAGAAAGCACACGAGTATCTCCATATTCATGAGTAACCTATACATGTATATGCTCATTAGCTGCGCAAAAGATAGTTAAAAGATTAACCCATGTCGAATTTTATGATTCGTGTTCTGAAGTAATTTGTTTCGTCTATGGTTGTTCAAGTACGTTCCCTCGTCTTCGTAAATTTTGGTCATGGGAGTTCATTCCTTTTTGGAATTTTATGCTTGTGAATTCCCATTTGCAAGTACTGATAGTTCCAGCTCTTGTTTAATTGCATAGAAGATGTGATAGGCATTGATGGGTAAAAATTTGGTATGCTAGAATTGGCATTCTTCATGATTTACTTGCATTCACATTTTAAAGGTTCACGGGGTGAGGTCAAGTTCATATTTTTTTTAGCATTAAAGAAGCGTCATTCTGGTAATGAGGCGTTTCGAGTGAGCTTGCTGCAGGTCTAGTGCCAACTTTCTATGTTGTTCTCCTTCTGATTTTTTTGTCAGGCGACCTGATCTTAGGCCTCGAACTCAGTCTCTGTGGACAACATTGCGGAGGGCTTCCTATTTGAGTGAAGAGAGTTGGAAGCTGATATTTCACCCGGGCAAAGTGAAATTTTAGCTTATTGAACATAATTATAGTTCTTAGGAATTTTTTATGTTCTCTGACACGGGACATCTTGGTTGTACCATAGACCATTATATGATTTGCCCTTACATACCATCTTATGGATTTTGTAATCTGTAAAGTTAATTTACAGATTTTTCAATAGTGCAAAATCTTACATTTTGCTGTGATGTGTACTTTGCTTGATGAAGTGCTCGACTATGGTTCTGTGCTACTTATGCTAGAGTAAGGTTAAGAGCTTTTAGAGTTTGTTTATTACAGGCTTATGCAGGCTGGCTCGCTCTGAAATCACGAAGGCCCTTTCTCATACGTCACTATCCAACATGGTAAGCTCGAATTAGAAGTTGTGGATATACAATTGGGCATGATGTTGATCTTTCTTCCAGAATGTTTGATATTTCATTGGGTGAGCTGGAAAGGTGGTTACCTCGCTATGTTTGTCAAATTGTCACCGTTGATATGGAAGTTCTTATAGTAACCTGAAACCGAAACTAGTCTTGCTTTGAATTTAGCATCATACTCTAAGAATTGACTCGACTGAGTTGAACTGGTGGAATATTGAAGTGGAGTTTGAGTGTCTTGCTGATGTCAGTCGATTACTTCATGGCTAGATATCCGATTTTCTTAAATCTTCTCACTGCATTATTGAGCAGAGTAGTGAGCCTCTTATCCTACAACTGCAAACAGTTGTTTACTCTGGAATTATGTATTAGCGAATATTTTTACCAAGCTTCTCAAAGCTATGTCGATGCATCTCCACTGCATTATTAAGCCTTCGTAATCAGAGCCAAGTTGTGTTGCATTCTTGTTGAAACTTCTGAGTAAGAACAAGCATTTTCTATTGGATTTCATGACTGGTTGCAGGATCGCATTGATTATACTGATGAGAAGACTGAAAACAGACTGTACATTGGCAATCTTGATCTGAGAATAACTGAGTAAGTATATTAATCATGGTTGGATTGCGTATCCCCTGACTTCTGAGATGGATATTACTGCGCTTATAACCTTATTTGCGTTTTCAATTTCTTCTATCAGGGCTGCTCTGATTAAGATGTTTTCTCCCTATGGGAAGATTGTTTCTGAGGATTTCTTGTGGCATACACGAGGCCCAAAACGTGGAGAGCCACGGGGTTATGCTTTCATCCAATTTAGCAATAAAGAGGTAAGTGTCTGCTTTTCTGGTCTTTCACATTAAAGCAAAATCCTGATTTCCAAATTTAAAGTGAGCATGCAGGAAGCTCAATTGGCCAAGGAAAAGATGCATGGGAGGTTGGCTTGCGGTCGTCCCCTGGTGGTTCGTCTAGCAAGCGAGAAATACTTGGAGGAGTTTACACGAAATTCTTCCGGGACGGTTGGCGACGTTAATAGGACAGGCCTTGTTGGTAGCAGTTCAGGGCAGATGAATCGGAGTGCTAAAGTAGCTGCCATAAAGAACAAGCTGAGAGCCCTGGAAGAAGAGAGCTCAAATACGAAGAAACAGAAACAAGCTGATGGGGACTATTGTAAGCATTTAACCAATGATTTAACTACCAAGAGATGATGAATAGATAAAGTCAGGGATTTTGAATCATCTTACTATCCCTATATGTAATGAACTTCAAACAATTCAAAGCGATAGAGAATCCGTAGTGGATCGGTGGACGAGTTTATTCACTTCCTGAGGTAGTTCAGTAGATGAGTTTATTCGATTCCAAGGTATCTATTTGTTTGTTGCACCTGAAGAATATATACTAGGAAATGGTGGATGGACTAGCTTCTTTGAAGGATTAGGAGGATGCTACTGTATAATTGTTCGAAAATCTCACGCATATTTTCAATTTCACGAAAGTTCTATCACCTTTCGACTTCACAATCGTCTTGAATTTGGGCTGTTTTGATACAAACGGCAATGAATAATAATGAAGTTCAGGACGACAGTCGGAAGAGACAGGATCAAATCCTTTATTCTAATTAACTAATTTTTATTATATTTTATTAAATTTTATTGACATATTTACGTGAAGTTTATATAAATATGTGGACTAGATTAGTAAGACATGATTGGAACACTATGTTCCAACTCATAAAAGACAAGGACTTTGTTTAGATTATCATGTCAGCCTGCAACCTTAGTTTTCCTGTTTTTTCTTTTTTCTAAAATATAGTTTTACCTATTTTAAAAATTCAATTTAGTTTATAATTTTATAATATATTTTGGAATTTTAAAATATTAATTTTTAATGAATAATTATAAAAAATATTATTAAAATAAAAAATAATATACAAAAGTGTTTAATTTTTTTATTTTTTTCAATTTAGGGTTAATTATTAAAAATTTTGAAATAATCTTTCATATATAAATTAGGTAGATATGTCACATTAATAAAAATAATCATTTGACTAGAGTCTTGTTAATAAGATTCAAATATTTAAAATTTGAGTTTAAATTTAAATTTAAATTTAATCACTTTTGTGTTATTAATAAGATTCAAATATTTGAATTTTAAGTTTAAATTAAATTAAATTATTGACTTCAAGTAATGTTAAATTAAACTAAACAATTTGTTATAATATTTGAGTATTAAAAAATTAAGTTTAAATTTAAAAATAATTGAAAAAGTTATAAAATAAGGGATTAGATCTCTTGTATTGATTACGGTATTTTTATCATGTTTCATTAAATATTATTCATACGTTACGTGAATTTTACGTAAATATAAAAATAAAATTTAATAAAATAGAATTAAAACATAGATATTACAGAAACATGTGTATGAGATTTGACGGAACGCAAAGGAAAGAGACTCGTACTAACAACTTCAAAATGACTTCAAGAGTTGGCTAAGACCATAGTCAACGAAACACAACACTTCACTTATTGTACCATTCGGTGGAGTCTTGTCCAGTCTCCACTTGGAAGTGTTACCGTCGATCTTTCTCTTCTCCGACTAATCTCGCCGTCGATGGCGTCGAAACTTCCCGTTTTGCATTCACCTCACCTGAAGGTGCCGTCGTCAAAGGTTCACAACTCTCGTTTTAAGTGCTACCAAACTCGTCCCCCGGTCTCGTTGAACACCAAAAGCAATGACCACTCAATAATTCAACGGTCATCATTTTCATTTCCCGATCAAAACCAGTCCTTTCTCTCCCCTAGATTATGTCCTGAAGATCCCATTTCATTCCGATCTGTGACTGCCCGGTCCAGTCTAAATCTGCCTCTTATCGGTCCCAGCGATTCGTGGGGCACCTGGACGGCGCTCTTCGCTACTGGTGCTTTTGGTATTTGGTAATGTCCCTTCTCAATCTATCTCTCATTTTGAGGCTAAGTTCCAATTAAGCCAACCAATTCTGTTTATTTTTTCATTTCATTTGATGGGTATTATTTAGTTCCTGTTTTTCTTTTAGTTCTGTATCAACTTGTTACACCTTGAGGATTGCAGGTCAGAGAAGACCAATATTGGCAGTGCATTGAGTGGTGCTTTGGTGAGCACTTTGATTGGTTTAGCAGCAAGTAATTTGGGGATCATTTCGTCTGAATCTCCGGCGTACTCCATCGTTTTGAAGTTTCTGCTGCCATTAGCTGTTCCATTATTGCTTTACAGGGCTGACTTGCGTAGGGTTATACGGTCCACTGGAACGCTTCTTTTGGCTTTTGTGCTAGGATCAGGTGAATGGAATATAGATATTGGGTTACTCTATACTTTATCTTATAGAATAATAATGCAACTTGTGTGGTCTATTTGAGTTAGTTGCTCATGAGGTTGGCTTTGAGGACAAGAATTTGATTCTTTGCCCTTTCTTTTCTCATGTTGCAGCTTAAATAACTAAAAGAAAGCATAACTTACTGTTTGTTGATAGTATCAAGTTTTGTTTTATGGTATCTGCTTTCCATGATTGGACAAGAACTTTTGGATTTTTTTGCTTTGAGACAGTTGCAACAACGGTTGGAACAGTAGTGGCATTTCTGTTGGTGCCAATGCGATCACTTGGCAATGATAGTTGGAAAATAGCAGCAGCTCTTATGGGCAGACATATTGGTGGAGGTAACAAGCTTTTACATAATTTGGTAACCTCATTGATATATGTTCAGCTGTTATAGACTTTTTTTTTTCCCATTATCTTCATTTCTTTCGTTGTTCATTATCACGAGTTGTGATTTGCTTGTTTGATGCTGTGCAGCTGTCAATTATGTTGCAATTTCTGATGCGCTGGGTGTGTCTCCATCAGTTTTAACTGCTGGACTAGCTGCTGATAATGTAATTTGTGCTGTATACTTTACGACATTGTTTGCGTTGGCATCTAAAATACCTGCAGAGTCTTCCACTTCGACCAATGGTGAGCAGAATTTTGTGTTCATAATGCCTAAGTTGTTGCGGTTCCATTACCTTGTGGTAAATGCCAAACTGCTGCAACGAACCTCATCTGTCTCTGGCATTTAATGACTTAATTGCATTAAACGTGACCATTTAGTGTCCGCTTGCAGATATTGAATTGGATGGTAACTCTGAGCCCGGAAACAAACTTCCTGTCTTGCAGACTGCTACTGCAATTGCTTTATCCTTTGCCATTTGTAAGGCTGGTTCTTATCTGACAAAATACTTCGGAATTGAAGGAGGCAGCCTTCCAGCCATAACAGCTATTGTCGTTGTCCTAGCAACATTGTTTCCAACCCAGTTTAATCATCTCGCACCATCTGGTGAGGCTATGGCCTTAATTCTGATGCAGGTAAGTTCTGAGATTCTTACGCCATCTCTGTTATTATCGAGCTACTGTTTTCTTGAAACAATTTTTCTTCATTTCGAGAATCAGGTATTCTTCACTGTGGTGGGTGCGAGTGGGAACATATGGAATGTGATCAACACAGCTCCTAGCATTTTCTTATTTGCTCTAGTCCAGATTGCTGTCCACCTTGCTGTAATCCTTGGATTTGGAAAGCTGCTTCGGTTTGAGCCACGGCAGTTACTCTTAGCGTCCAATGCTAATGTTGGAGGTCCCACAACTGCATGCGGAATGGCCACTGCCAAAGGATGGACTTCCCTGATTGTTCCTGCCATTCTGGCTGGCATCTTTGGAATTGCCATTGCAACTTTTCTTGGGATCGGCTTTGGATTTCAGTTTCTGCAAAAGATGTACAATCTTGGAATTCTAAAATCTGGCTAACCTAGTTCAGCAATTGATTTGGCTATTACAAATAAATGATTCTGACTAATGTAGCATATGATTTGTGAATAAATCTATTCCTTCTTGATCATTTCTTTGATCAATTATGAATCCAACTCAATGACTCTCAATAACTTTGTGAAAATCTAAAAGCAAGTTCAGAAGCTCATTGATTATGGTTATTGGGAAGTTGCATTCCATCTTTTTCCCTGTAATTGAATGCTGAAACTTGATGAGTTCATTTCAACATTTTATAATTGACTGTTTTTCTTTTTCTGGGTAAAAAAAGTTTCGTGTTATTGGAAAAAGTTGTGTCCGATGAAACAAATTATATGTTCCGAGTAAGCTATTCGATAAAGCAACAAGTTCGAATTAACTGACAGAAACTTAAGCCAGTCAGACCAAACAAGAAGAACAAATCATCCAGAGCTTACTCATAGGATCAACAAGAGCTCGTCTGTTCTTAACTTGTAAGAATTTTTATCAACCCTTTGAAGCTTTCCACGTGGAGGTTACCCTGTTAAGTTCTTTCCTCGCTGATAAGCCAAACTGAAACGAACAAACAGGGATTAATCAACATAAAAGATAAGGATTGACGAGTTGATCAACATAAAAGATAAGGATTGACGAGTTCTGAACCACAAAAAACAGATACTAAGAACAACTCCTGACTCTTCTTGGAACATATGTCATAAATCCAAATTACAAGACTATGGTCGTCCAACCTTCAAACTCCATTAATGGCTTCCTTTACTTCACCGTTATTGCGTTCCCCTTCTTTTCTCGTACTACCAAGCGCATCACCCACCATCTCACCATTCTCTCATCTCTGCTCAATCCACAATATAACCACTACCAATCTTAGCACAACATTGCCACCTTTGTTATGGCCAAAGAACCGAAATTCAAGTCGACCAAGTAAAGTACTTTCACAACTAAGGTACCCCATAATTGCTCCGGATGACCATTGGGGTATATGGACTGCCCTCTTCTCGACTGGAGCTTTTGGGATCTGGTGAGAACTTGAAAGTTCGTGTTTTTGGTTGATTCTGATTATGAGAACTTGACACAATGTATGGTTTTATTTTGATAACTCTATAAGGTCGGAGAGGACTAGGATAGGAAGTATGGCTAGTGCAGCGTTGGTGAGCACAATGGTTGGGTTGTTTGCAAGTAATATAGGAATCATTCCTTATGAAGCAAAGGCATATTCAGTTGTGTTGGAGTACCTTTTGCCCTTAACTGTTCCTCTGTTGTTGTTCAGAGCTGACTTGAGGAATGTGGTTCAGTCAACTGGGAAGTTGCTGTCAGCTTTCTTGCTCGGTTCAGGTTTGTTCTTGTCTCTTAAATCCCTTTGTTTTTGAAGATATATGTGGCTCCTGAGTCCTGTCTGCCTCTACCAACATGCATTTTCTCATTTCAATTGATTATGTACCTGAAGATTTGCCTACTTTGAACTTTCAGACAATAAGATTTGGAACTTTTGAGGGAATTGGTGAACTTCTTGGAAATTTATTTGCGATCTGGAAGCTTAGAATAGTAAGGCATTGGAACTGTTAGAATACAAAGAGAGGAAAATGAGAATAGAAATTCAGAAGGCAAAAGTACAAATGGTCCTGTGCTCACCAATACTTTAGTGTTCTATGTTAAGAAGTGGAGATTAATGTTTGGATTGTCATGGTTGTCTTAAGATAATTGAGAGTAGGTGAGCCGACTTCAGATGATCGTGAATAGTCGAGCATACAACGAGGAAATGGCTTCATGTGTAGCTTTGTTCTGTATTTCATAATGATTCTAATTGATTTCTCTTGAATCTAGTCTAGGTTTCAATGGAATCGTTAGTTTTTAGAGCTTGACGGGAGGTGCCTGTAAGTGCAAGTATCTTTATAGTGAAGCACATTGTGAAAGACTTGAGTTCTTGTGCAAGTCATGCAAGTCATTTTGTTCTATGCCATTTTCGCGTCATATTGGCTACCCTTTTTCCTGGTAGAGTAGACGGATGCCTTTAATGCTTGATTGGATGATAATGAACAATTGAAATAGGACATTACTATGCGAGCCATTCTATGAGAAGCAACAAGAGCTGTGTCATGTTTGTTTTTCTGTTTAAAATAACTTGAATCAAGTTCAGTTTCTTAATTTGTAAACTATGTATATTCTTGCTAGATTCGGTCTCCTGCATCAGCTGAGTTGTAAAGTTATGCAGAAACCTGGACTACCTTAAGCTAGAAGCTTACAATCCTATGAGTACTTACATTGGATCAAGGCCTAGAAAGTGCATAATTACTTTGATATGTACTCTTTGCTTTTGATGCTTTGAAACTATTGCTTAACTAAGATCTTTTGTGACAGCTGCAACTACCATTGGAACTCTAGTGGCTTTCCTGATAGTGCCTATGCGATCACTAGGTCAAGATAATTGGAAAATAGCTGCTGCTCTCATGGGAAGTTATATCGGTGGCGGTAAGTCGTTCCTAGTTGTTGTTGCAGCTGAATGTACATCGAAGGATTCATGATCTGACTTTGTATAACCATGCTTTGTTTAGAGGTTAATAAGTAGATATTTCTTGGAAATCTTATTCAGTAGGTAACTGCAGATTACGGATTCTTTGTTTCTTATTTTCTTGAAGGTTCATTGATGTCATTTACAGATAAGCATCATTCTAACCATGTTAGTTTCACTGCACACTTCTTTGTTGTTCAGGTGTAAATTATGTTGCAATTTCAGAGGCTCTTGCTGTTTCTCCTTCAGTGGTTGCTGCAGGGATAGCTGCAGACAGTGTTACATGTGTACTATATTTCATGATCTTATTCGGGTTAGCTTCCAAAGTACCTCCTGATGCTACATCTGATAAAGGTATCTTCGGTACTTCTTCCTAATTCGTAAATCTCCCCAGTCCCTCTCTCTGTCCCTCTTGCATTGCATTGTTACAACGAGGTCTTAGATAGTTCCCATGGTATTGGACTATAGCACTGGTGTTTGGAGGCATATTTGTATCTTGAATATCACAACTCAAACACAATCTGAGATTCTTGGTGGATACAGATACATCAGCAGAGATCATGTCTCCTTCCGAAGACCAGATAACCGTGTTCCAGGCTTCTGCGGCAACTATGATCTCTTTTACGATATGTAAGGCCGCCACATATCTCACAAAGCTATTTAAGGTTGAAGGAGGCACTCTTCCAGCAGTAACACTGATCATTGTCGCCTTAGCAACTATGTTTCCTAATCAATTTAGTTATCTTGCACCAGCTGGTGATACTATTGCTCTGATTCTGATCCAGGTAATCATATTAAGCATGTCAATTAGGACTGGCTACGAAACATGTGCATTTAACCCTTAAATTTCTAATTCGACTTCCTTTCTTAACAGGTATTTTTTGCTGTGGTGGGTGCTAGTGGGAGTATATGGAATGTCATTAACACAGCACCTAGTATCTTCATGTTTTCTATCGTACAAGTATCTGTTCATCTTGCAGTGATTTTTGGATTCGGAAAGCTGTTCCACCTCGATTTAAAGCTGTTACTCCTGGCATCGAATGCCAACGTCGGAGGCCCGACAACAGCAGCTGGAATGGCTACTGCTAAAGGATGGATGTCCTTGATTGTCCCTGCGATTCTTGCAGGTGTTTTTGGAATTAGCATTGCAACTTTTCTCGGAATTGGCTTTGGATTGACTGTCCTCAAGTACTTGTAGAAGAAACATCAGAACCATCCTGTCCTCGGGGAATTTGCAGCATCACTCTCAGGACGCAAACATTGAACCTTGGAATGTCTTGCATTCATGTTCTTTCTGATTTCCCAGATATATGTAAGCACAAAATAACCATTTTGATATTAAAAATCCTATTTTGAAAGAAGAACCTGGACTAAAAATGCCAAGTACAACTGTAGTACAGGCAACGATTCTCCAGTTTTTACTCGTTTCACAACAGAATCCTCATCTGCTCAATTTACACAATCTGTTCTTAAGCATTTATAGGACAATCCAAAATGACAATGTCAAAGATCATTGATCCCCAAAAACTGAAAATTTATACAAGAAGAAAACTTAATCAACCACAGATTTTGATTCAGTGATATGAAGATAAGGAATTGAGTGATAACAAAACAATAAGAATTGAAATTCATATTATATTAGGATTCCTTATTAAATAAGGAGTAGTAGTAAAATCAATATGTTATTAGAATCGGATTCAAACTTTTATAAACCCTTTCCTATTAAAATAAGAATTATGAAAACTTCTCTATAAATATGTGTATCTTCAATTTTTTGGGAATAATAAATACTGAATTTTTCTTTCAAACTCGAGCTTTCAATTTAAAGGTATGATGCTTTTGATTCCTAGTTTGATATTCTCTATTATTTGTGTTCTTCATTAAACAATTATTAATTATATTTCTTAATTTGTAAGCTTTAACTACTAATTAATATTTCTTCTATTTGTCCTACAACATTGTATTAGTTGTATGATCTTGTCCTCGACAGTTTCACTCTATGTTCTGTCCCTTGTCTTAGCTACTACTATGAATCGTATGCTGTTTTTAAGCATGTTGTCCTGTCATAAAGTAGAATAGGAAAAAAAACTTTAATTGTTAATAATATATAGAAAGTTGGAATTTCAATAAGTAATAATCGATCTGCCTCGAAAAGAAGAATAAAAATTTAGATTTTAGAATCATTTATAAGAATAATTAAGATAAAAAGTATAAAAATATATAAAGTGGGAATGCAAATTTAATAAAAAAACAAAAATCAGGAATTATTTTTTGTAAGTTTTTGATTAAAATTAATTAAAACTTGCTACCTGAAATATAATTTGTCTTTCCTATTCCATTCAGAATTATGGATTTACCAGTTATAGTTTGATTACTCTAAGTTCATCTTTTCTTGGGTATGTCTTATATTTTGCTCTCTATAAATCTACATATTGACAGGTGAAGTGCTCCCATTGTTAGCTTCAGAAGAGAGCAAATGGCAGGAACAGACATGAACGATGCGAGTGTTGCAGCAATCAGGAGTGTTCGATCAGGAATAATCCTGCTTGTATCAGTCATCTTTCTTGGATATTTGATGATTTGGATGATGATGCCCACCAACACATATTATCTGCAGTGGTTCCCTGAAATTAGCTCGAAAACAAGCTCCAAGTACCTTGGAGGACAAGGTTTGTTCCATCTGTCCTGGTATAGTTTTTGGTTTTTATCCTTTGAAATCCTGAAGAGTTCTTACAATGCTATGTTTCCACAGGTTCATACACGCTGATCTACACGTTTCCTGTTCTGTTCATAGCTACAATAGCCTGCATGTACCTCCATCTAGGAAAGAAAATTCCTCACGATAGCTTCAGGTAAATACTAATACCAACTTCTGAAAGTGCTCTATATGATCAGTTTCTGATGAAGTTATGATTCTGTGGGCACAGCGAACATGGTCCTTCTGCTTCTGGCTGGTGGAAACGAATAGCTCTCGTCAAAGGTCCCCTTGGAATCGTATCCTGGACAGAACTTTCGTTTCTGGTCATGTTTTTGGCATTACTGGTGTGGTCCTTTGCCTATTACTTGCATGGAATGTTTGCATACATCACCCAAGAGGCTTCTCGTGAGGGATTGCAAGTGTAAGCAATTTTCTTGACAACTTTTTTATTGGATCGGACTAGTCCCAAACCTTATTGAACATATTTTAGTTCTGAACTTGAATTTTTTGTCGGATCTGAAAAAATCTGTCAAACCCGAGTCCAGAACAACCAGATAAGCTCTAACTTGGATAGACCATTTTGTTGTTCAGGTGGGAGGCTAAACTGAGAAGTGTAGGCTTAACATTAGGCCTTGTGGGATACATAAGCTTGGCCTTTCTCTTCTTCCCAGTCACCAGAGGATCGTCTGTTCTACAATTTATGGGACTAACTTCAGAGTCAAGCATCAAGTACCATATATGGCTAGGCCACATTACCATGGCTCTGTTCACTGCTCACGGTTTTTGTTACATAATATTTTGGATCAAAACTCATCAAATATCACAGGTAAATTATCAAATCCCTCCATACTTTTTGATTCAGGTTTAAATCCTATTCTTTGTTGAATGATTTAAAAGAGATTTGAGAAGAAATTGAATCCAGTCTATATAATTAGAAACATCAACCCAAAACTTTAAACAACAGGTTACAAATCTTATCTTTTGTATATAACTTAATTTATCTTCTGTGACAATCTTTTGGTTTCTTAGATGGATATTTATCTTCATTCACTTAACCTTGTGTTGCTTGGCAGATGCTCAAGTGGGACAAGTACCTTGTTTCAAATGTTGCTGGAGAAATAGCTTTGGTTGCTGGATTGATCATGTGGGCAACAAGCCTGAAAAGTATCAGAAGAAAACTTTTTGAGCTCTTCTTCTACAGTCATTACCTCTACATTATCTTTGTTGTGTTCTTTGTGTTTCATGTTGGCTTCTCTGATTCTTGCATCATCCTTCCTGGTTTCTATCTCTTTTTAATTGATCGATACTTGAGATTGTTACAATCTCAGCAAAAAGTAGGATTGGTCTCTGCACGAGTTTTACCGTGCGAAACAGTAGAGCTGAATATTTCCAAGTTCCAAGGTGAGGTTTTGATCCAATTTTTCTCTTACCTTCTCAAGCTTTTTCACTTTGAATACTAATGATCCTTTCAAATCTCTCATTTCCAGCGTTTAGCTACACCTGTATGAGCTCGATATTCATTAATGTGCCAAGCATTTCCAAGCTACAATGGCATCCATTTACAGTGACATCCAACAGCAACACAGACCCTGATACGCTAAGTATAGTGATTAAAAGTGAAGGAAGTTGGTCATCGAAGCTGTATCAGATTCTGTCTTCTCCATCACCAATCGATCGCCTGGAAATTTCCCTGGAAGGACCTTATGGACCTGCTTCAACCCATTTCATGAGGTAAATCTCTGAAACTAAACAAGAATTAAGTGCTCAAAACCAATTTCTGAAGCATGAAAGAAAAATTTCAAGTCTTTCTACTGTTGTTGCAGGCACGACTTGCTAGTGATGGTCTGTGGAGGAAGTGGCATAACTCCGTTCATATCTATCATCAGAGAAATCATCTATGCAGCCAACACAAATCCTGACAGAACTCTCCCAAGAATTCTCCTGATATGTGCTTTCAGAAAATATGTAGATCTAACTATGCTAGAGCTTCTCCTCCCACTTCAAAGCACCAACCTTGATATCTCTCGTCTGAACCTGCAAATTGAAGCTTACATAACCAGAGAGAAAGACGTCAACCCAGACAAACATCTGCAAACAAAAACTGTATGGTTCAAGCAGAATTCATCCGATGCATCAGTTTCCGCAATTCTTGGCCAGAACAGTTGGCTCTGGCTGGGTGCAATCATTTCAGCTTCTTTCATCATCTACCTGCTTGGAATTGGCATTTTGACAAGATATTACATATACCCAATAGATCACAACACCAACATGATATATCCTGCTGTACCAAAATCTGTTTTGAACATGTTGGCTTTGTGTTTGTCCATAATGGTAGTTGCCTCTGTAGGATTCATTTGGAACAAAAAGCAGTTGGCAGGTGAAATGAAACAGATTCAGGAAGTGGGATCCAAACCTTTCAACACAGGGAAGGATTTGGAAAGCAATGAACAGTCATGTCTTCAAGCAACAAAGGTGCATTTTGGAGAAAGACCCAACCTGAAAAGTAAGCTGTTTTGTGTTCTAACCCACTTGGCTTTTTGGAGCATAGACATTCTCAGTGCCTGTGTTTCTGATTATACTTTTTTTGTGATGAACCTCTGCAGATAGATTGTCACAATGTGAAGGAAAGAGTATAGGAGTTCTTGTAAGTGGACCAAAGAGAATGAGACAAGAGGTTGCTCAACTTTGCTCTTCTGGTGTGCAAGAAAATCTCCATTTCGAGTCCATAAGCTTTAGTTGGTGAGACCAAGAAAAGAATGTTAGATTTCTATTTTTTTTTTATAGTTCTATTCAATCACATAATTGTACCTTAGTACATATTAGAATATAGTCATTATATACACAGTCATTCAAAATCATACAATGACAATTCCTATTAATATAGCTATTTGTGCAAGCATTTTTTTCCAATTACGAAGCAATTGTCTCTTGTACAAATTATTTATTAATTTACTATAATTATAACTGTCAGATACCTTATTTGTTCTAATTCTTGCATTTATCCAAAATTCTTATAAACGGCAAAAATTTCTATTTTGCCTATCTCTGTCCCGATAAATTGAAATCACAACTCAAGTAAGTAAATAAACTCGAAACATATAAAATGCAGTTAATCCTACTATGAAATAAGCTATTATCTTAAAAATATGAGAATACAGTCAACTTTCATTAAGAATTTCATCTTTGAACCAAAAACAGGCAAAAGGTGGAATTATACAAAAAGAAAGGTTCCTAATAGAAAAGAAGTTTTTATAAATGGAATATATATACATATATATATATTTTTTGGATAAGAAATTACGAAGTTATCATTTTAGTTTTTCAATAATAAGTTTCTTAATCTTAATTTTAAATATGAATTAAATAAATTCTCAAAAGTAAATTTTTTTTACTAATTCAAATAAATTATTTATCATATAAAATGATTGAGTAAAATCTTTAAAAATTTAAGTGCTTCAATTCTTTTAAACAATGATTAAAAAACCGCAACCGATTCAACTAATTCAATCGTAAAAATTTTAAACAATTTAAAAATTATTAATTCGATCTACTTTAATAACTCTTATTATTAAAAATCTATTCCTTCTTTAGATTGTCCTACTTTGGAACTAGAGCTTTAGGAACTGTGGATGTGGATGTAAGAGAACGCGAACCAATACCAAAAAATAGGGTGTCACTACGTACGAACATTTTTATATTAAACAATTTCCCGCATCATAGTTCATACCGGATAGTCTCAAGGTTCAAATCTACCGGTGTGTTATCCGGTGTGTTAGGATGCTTCAGCTGCATGCATCACCGCACTTCCACTTCTCGTCCGACTTGCATGTGGAAAAAAGGGAAAAAAAATTTTTAAATCTTAAACCTCTTATCTTACTATTTAACTTTCAGTTTAATTTTTAACATATTTGCTTTTAAACAAGTCAATTTAATTTCTAACAATTAATAAAATTATTATATTTCAAGTACTCAAATCTTATCAAACTTGATTGAACCTGAAAAAGTCTGTCAGATCTGAATTTTAACCTAATTAAACCAAGCCAACTAATTTGCCATCCCACCTACAGTTCACAGCAGCCACAAATATAGCAGAAACAAGAAAAAGCAAGACTACAGATCCGAAAATCTCCATTAGATTTCTTTTTATATATGAAACACCTCTGCTAGAGGTTTACAACAGCCAGTGTTGGCCGGATCAAGATCATGAAAAAGGAGGGAAAAAGAAAAGGAACAGATGAAAAAATTTTAGGCAGCTTCTGGTCCCTATGATAATTGAAGAAAACAAAAACCTGGAGATCCTAATCAAATAACGGAATCAAGATGCTTCCTGGACAAAACTGAAAAAAGGTCAACAATTAGAAAGTCCTACCTACTAACATGTAAAACCCATCAAGTGAAATCAGCAATTTGGAAGGTTACCCTCTTTCTGTTTGAGTAACCAAACCCCATCCGACATCCGACATCCGACAAGTGTTGCGTGACCAAATTTGTACAAACTTCTTCATTCTATAAGAAGAAGAAACTAATCTTCACTACCTCCTCTAAGAGCATCTCTAGTTCTATCAGTTACTCTGTTGCAGTTATCATAATTATGGCTGTCATTACCCACAAGGGAGTTTACCGTGTTGTACCGTTCGACACCATCTGCATCATATCGCCTCACTCGATGAATCATCTCGTATCTATTGCTACGTTTCTTTCTGTCTTCATCACTACCTTCATATTCTGTTTCCCTACCAACAAGCCCCATTTCAGGAAATTTTCTGGAATGCCTCATCGGTCTAAATTGATCATTAGAACCCATCCTGTTGATGTGACGGCCAGAATTGTACCTTTGACTTTGACGAAAGATCCTTATTGGTGATTTCCTTTCTCTGTGATTATGTAAAGCACTATTTCGCTCATCAAACCATCTCGAACTGTGCTGTGATGAGATGTGATTTCTTGTTGGGGACACATAACCATCCTCGTAAGTCATACCAAATGGTTTCTGAAATGGCAACCTCGTTCTATCCACCCTGGCATCTGACCTAAAGTCCGGAGACCTGCTCTGGCGTCTTGAAGCCTCATTCCGCTCGCTTCGCAATCCGTAAGTAGCTGGAGAGCGGCATCTGGATCTTGATGGAGAGCTTCTGAACCCATATCGGGTTTGTCCTCTGCTAAGGGGAGAAAAGCTTCTCTCTCTCCTTGCCAGCCGATGTGTATGATTAGGATATTCAGGACTCTCGGATATGCGGCTGTTGTATTCCTCTCTCAAGCCTCTGCCAACCCCTTGCTGATACCTTCTAAACTTACTCCTAGCCAGACTTTCTCCAACTGGTAATGTTCTAGTATCAATGGCATAATCATAATGCCTCTTCACTGGTGATCTCTTCCTCACATTGCGTTCATACCCACGATGCCTGTAGTTGCGGCTGTCAAATCCTGTATATCCTGTATCTTCAGGCTCTGAATAATCAGAAGCCATCATACATCCATGGCTCTCTATGACACTTCTTGGTCTAGGTGGACCAGAACCGTAAGGGTTCCTATAAGTGGGCGAATAACTCCGATCCATCTCCCAGTACCGGGCTGTATGATTAGTAAAACGGCGACTTCCTGGGCTTCTGGCACGTACATTAGCAGTAAACCTATCCCTTTCCAAAAACTTCTTCAAAGTAGGCTCTCTTGTGTTTCTACAATGTATATTACCAAAATTATTGGCCCTGAAACAATAAAATAACAGTTAGAATGTAGAATAAATGTAATGAAGAAAATGAATGGGAAAAAATAGTAATATACTGGTTAAAGAATCCATAAATCACCTGCTCCGCGGTGCAGCATCCTCCTTCATACGAATGGCATCAGGTTCTTCAACGCGTGAGGGCAACTCCTTACTTGATGGGCCCAATACAATGGCTCTTGATGAGCAATCTTTGTCAGTTGTTACATCCGATGTCCGGGTCTTCGTGCTCACTGACTCATCTCTGTGAGCATTTCCTGTCCCAGAATTTGGAACTCCTATTCCATTACCAGATGCTGGACTATGTCCTCTCTCAACCTCAATTTCCTTCATAGAAACCAAGTCAGATGACGCTTTTTCCTCACAATCAGATCCATAATCCAACTGTTCAACATCTCCTTCCTCTCCATTCTCATCCCAGTAAATACATGCATCAGATTCTCTTAACTCACCATCTTCAAATTGAGAATCATAGCCAGCCTGAAGCTCCAGAGTATTTTCAGTGCCCACCATCTGAGCTGGACCAGCTTGAGAAATGTTGGATTCATGGCTCTCATCAGAAGGATCTTCAACAAATTTCCTGGAATTTTTCACTTCAACAAAATCTGAAGTTGAAGGTTCCTGAGCAATACAACTTGGAGAAGAGACAAATTTATCAGGACTTCTACAGTTGTCATCAGATAGTGCTTCAGTTTTTTGTTCTTCTGTGCCTGATTTGTAAGAGCAATGAGGTAAACCTTTCAAATCTGCTGAAGAATGTTGATCGGGACGCGTATCAGATGAAACAAGTCCATCTATATGGCTCTGTCCTATTTCTTTAGGTTCTTGTTGATTATCACAAGCATCAAGATCTTGTAGCTTGTTGCATCTAGACATGCATACACTTTGTGAAGAATCTACCTGAAAATCAATGTTTGAATTATCACAAGGCACAGCATTCAAGTCAAAAAGTAATCTCTCATCCCTCAATGATTCAGATCCTTTCTCTGTTCTATTATCATTTCCAGTCGGAGACTTCCGGGAGGTGTCATCTGTATTATTTAAGAAAGATGAGGCTTCCATTTTATCCGTAAGGAAGACAGCCGTTTCTTCAAAAGGCATTGCAGAAGTTGATGATGAGCCAACTCCCTCTTGTGTTGCTTCTTCCAGGGGTGAAATTTCTTCAACCCCATCATTGCAAGCCACAGATGCAAGTATCTCTATTCCTGAGAAATCTTCACTGTTATCAAAATTACCATCATCTGAAACTGTATTAGTCAAAGTATCGGCTTTTCTAAAATGCGCATTGCAGTTTAAGTTACGTTCAGGCACTTCAAAGTAAGGAGATGGGCTCTTTGATGTTAAGGAGGGAGACTGCGTCATAAATCTTCTCTTCTTTATTGGTACATGTTCTATGTCTTCGCTGAATCGACGCCCAAGTATAGCCACTCCATGCTGCCATATGGAAAACGAAAAATGTCAGAAATTCAAGTAGAGTAATAGCACCAAAATAAAAGACAATTAATAGAAGAAACCAACAAAAGAATGTAATCTTGCACAAACCTTCTCAGTATCTGAGACTGATGTACCATCTGCCTTCTTTGGGCCCTCATCCGATAGCTCAGAACCCACATTGGACTTTCTATCAACTGATTTCCGAGTACGCCTTAGGGTACTTCTATAACGTTTTGCGACCGTCTTCCAAGTCAATTCCGGATTTATGAACTTTGTAAGTTCCAAGCTTACTGTACTCATCGTGCTTGCAGAGCAAACAATTCTTAACTCATCAACCGAAGATCTGTCACCACAACTCATGCAAGACTTTGTTTCCTACACATGCCAGAGAAAAAATATGTTAACAAGGCCAGCAACGAATTATTTCTGCAGGAAAGATGTCCTGTACAATTGGGCAGTAAATATAACAATACATGCTACGAGATCACGTTTGTAACTTCTTTGGTTCTTTTATGTTGTCTATATCAACTCATGGTTTTCCGGACTTCATGAACAATGTGTTCGAGTCATATTTAAGAACTGACATTATTGTCATGCCCAGAAGCTCATCACCCAAAGTACACGGCTCTATAGGCCATTTACCTCGAGAAAATGATTTTCACTTTAGAATTTTGAAGTCCATCAAAGATTTCCTCCGTCCAACTTATATGTGTAAAAGCAGGTGTAATTTGGAAGGGATAGTCATAAACAGGCATATTAAGCCACTTTGTCTATAAATTAATCCTTACTACACCATATTTCCCCGGTGATCAAAAGCTATTGTTTGTCTCGGTATGTGTAAAATAAGCCAGCAAAAGCAATCGTATATATAGTCCCATATGAACTATCTCGTCAGATCACTTCTAAAACCATAGATCTACGATCTAACAACAAAAGCTAAGATCAACCCATCTTTCAGATTCTACCAATGATCTTCCTTCCAAACTGTTTAATATGAAAGATGGCCGTGACCACCACATAAGATCTATAGATCCAACCAGGAAGAAGAAAGATTTTGAGTCCATCTCCTACACACGAGATTTAGAAGGAAAATCGACGGCGAAACAGGTCATCGAAACTCCATAATGAAAAAACAATATAAACCCAAGTCTATCAAAAGTCGATGAATCGATTTTCAGCCGTCGACGACCGGCAATAACGTCATCGGACTATCGAAGTCACTGCCCACGACCGCCTTGGCGGATCAAAAAAATATCAGATGTCCCAAATATTCACACGCTTAGTCCTCAGGGGTAAACATGTAAAAAAACAGGAACCCTAATCTCAAAGATCCAGAAACTCCAGATCAAGACTTGTCAAGCTTCACTCAACAATGCATATACAGAGCTCAAGTCTCAGAGAAATCGAGACCCAGAGACGTCTTCAAAAGGAACCAGAAGAAAAAATCATCATAGCTTCGTAGTTTCTCCATCAAAACTTCCAAAAAAACTCGGGCCTGACCACTACTAGATCTGACTGACGCTTCAAAGTTTCCGCTTCCGGGTCCGGCGAGTCAACACAAGACGGAACTCGTAACATGTATCTCTTCAAATCGGTTCCATGAAAAACAGAAATAAAGCGTAGAAATCAAAGACTTGTTAGGGATTTTCAATACCTGTTTCTTCTTTTTTTTTCCTCTCCGTCCTCCTCTTCCTTCACACAAATCCGTCACCGTTTCATATCACAAACATCTTCTTCTCTTTTCTGGTTCTTCTTCCTTTTTCTTGGCCCCTTCACGGCGTAGTGTTTCTTTTCGCTTATCAACGATCAAAGATCGATCTCAACCGTGGAATGTGAACCGTCCGATTGCTTAGTGCTTGAACGTCGACCACCGTACCGCCGATGTTCCGATTATTTTACTCATCTAATCTCTCTCCGTCTCTCTGTATCTCTAACCGAAGCCTCCTGCCTTGTGCCTTTGTGTATAAGATCAACGCCACGAAAGCCCTATCGTCACATATTTATTGGGGAAAACATGCCGAAACTGCCCTTGATGGTTTTCGAATACTACTAGGATTGCCCTTCTCGGCGACTCTGTCCCTGTCCGAATCCGACCTGTAAAAGCAATGGAAATATTAAATCAAAAATAGGAAAGTAAATTCATTTTTTGCCCTTTTCATTTTCTTCTGGAACTCTCGAATCTCGATAACGATGCCGCCAATCAGCAACGTGGCAATGTCCATGGTCAACTACTACGGTAGGGGCAATTTTGAATTTAGGAAATTACCTTTCGATTTCCTAATCTTTTCTTGTACATAATTATTGATTTTTCTTGTACCCAAAATCCTATTCTCATTATTGTTTTAGAAAAAATTTTAATAAGTTGAATTGAAATAAAAAATTAAATTTATAATATTGAAATTCACTATTAAATGACAAAAATAAAACATTCTTTTCATTAAATATCATAATTAGATATAATCTGATAATTAAATTTAAAGGATAAAAGTAATTAATAATTTATTATAAGATATTAACATTAAGTATCCAAATCAATAAATCAATGATTAAAAAATTCGATTGGTTAAAATGTAAAAATTTTGAACCTTTAAATTTTTCAGTTCGGTTTACTCCAACATCTCTTATTGTTAAAACTTTCAAATTTAAGAACTTAATAAGTTCTTATAACTTAAAATTAATAGATTAATTTTTATTAAATAATTATTTTCAATTAAAATTTAAATGTTTCAATAAATAAAGATTATGACTTGGTTTGGCGGAGCAGTGAGAGTTAATAACTTGCTGAAATGATAAATACTTATTATTAATAAGTACTTATGTATTTGGGATTACTGTTTTTGGTAATTGCTAAAACGTGAAAATATGTGTTTGACAATGCGGTTGCGGTTAACGAAAAGAGATCAAATAACTAAAAAGCTTATTAATTTAATAAACTATTAATTATTGTATAAATAATTAAAAAATATATTATCATATAAATTTAAAATTATAAATAATAAAATATTAAATTAAAATAAGAAAATATAAATAAAATAATTTTAGTGAATAAAATATTTCATAAAAATATATTATTAATCATATAAATTTAAAATTATAAATAATAAAATGTTAAATTAAAATAAGAAAAATATAAATAAATAAATTTAGTAAATAAAATATTTCATAAAAATATATTATTAGTCATATAAATTCAAATTATAAATATTAAATATTAAATTAAAATAAGAAAATATAAATATAATACTTCATAAAAATATATTATTAGTCAT